>PRKT01000060.1:755348-781982 GCA_003671525.1 Saccostrea glomerata | reverse complement strand
GGTTAATTTGTGTTTCAAAAAAAAGAACAAACTGAAAACGTCATTTTCTGCTTTGAAATGAGATATAGTAGTTATAAGACAAATATTCTTGATCAAGTAGTTGTTTTGTGGCCAGGTGAATAAATTTTTTTTATTTATTTCATGAGAATAAGTCATTAAATTGCTAAAAAAAATCTTAACAATGTTTGACCTTGCAATTACCATGATTAACTTAATAAAAGATCTAACTCGTTCCTACATCCTCTAACATATGAACATATTACACTACGTTTTCTCGTCCTTGTATTTGTGCTTATAACTACAACGAAAAATTTATAAGCTGTAATCTATAAACACCATTTCATGATAAAGCATCATTCAAAAATACTTAATAATTATAACTCAACGCAACCAATATCTTGTTCGGTTGTAAATTGATGTGTCAGTAAGCATACTTCAAAACACATGTTTGTTCGTTGACTTTTCAAGTCTTTCGTCCTCAATTTCGTATTAAAAATGCGAGTTTCAGCTATCCGTATAGTAGCATACGTAACATAATCCTGAAAATTTATTTCAGTATAGTAAGAATAGTCAGGAAAACTTAAATGAAAAAAAATGTATTTTGTAATTTATCAATATATAATCCAAAACTTGAATAAATAATTAAATTTAATATATTTTATAAGGCAATTTTATGGCAACACATAACGGTCGACCATTCGATACTCGAGATCATCATGACAGCAATAGTTGTCAAAAAGCGTACAGAGGGGATTGTTGGTATAATCATTGCCATGCAGCCAACCTGAATGGTTTGTACCTGAAGGGAAATCACTCCTTTTTCGCTGACTGCGTTAACTGGTACCACTGGCTCGGATTCAATTACTCATTGAAAACCACAGAAATGAAGATTCGAAGACAGTAGATAGAACCATTACAGCGTATTTATGTACAACTTGATATTTAATAAAAGATTTTAAATACTGAATGAATTTTATCACAAAGGCTTGTGTCAAAGCAGAGAGATAAAATTTTGTTTATTATTCATATTCCAGGCCTATAGCCTTTAAAAACATTCATTTATCCCTTCCCCTACCAAAGCAATGAACATTAAAAAAAACAGACAAAGGTATTTGTTATGAGACTTTAACTAGATTGAATGATTTTTAAAATAAATTGAATTTGTCATACTATTTGTTTAACTCGATGAGTTTGTTATTTTTCTGTATAAACAATGATCTCAAAACAAACATTTTCTGCAGAATATAAGTATATATTGTATAGATATACAAATACAGCATAATACAAGGTAATATTGAACAAATTATTTATCAATTTAAACTTAAGATTGTATTACAACATAATATATTTCTGTGGAATTTTAAATGTTCTTTTTACTGAAATATTTCAAAATTAGCAAAGGTGATAATTTTTAAAATAGTTTTATACGAAATCATCTGTGTTAGAGAAGGTTCTTGAAACATTCAATCACCTCTGAACTCCTTATTCTATGAAATGTGATGAAAACATTACCTTAATTAATGGTTTAAAATATACAAACAATACACACCAGGAGCATATACCATACAGTTTTCCTGCAGGTAAGGGTATTTGTGCGGACAGCACAATATATTTATGATTAATGTTTTAATCATGTTAATTGAGTTGCATGAAAAACAGTCTCAAAACCTTATAATGTTTTATGTTCAATTTATAAACTGGATGGTAAGTATTTAACGCAAGGAACAAGTTGCATTTAATGCAATACAGCACCCGTACAACCCATCGAACAAGTTATTATAAGGATTGGGGACAATGTAAAGAGTAAGTGTAATGAAGCTGGATAGTAAGCAGTATTAACGAAAATTTTCAAATGATTTTTTATCTTCACAAAAACGTGAAATTTAGTTGGCCGTATTGCAGCTAAATTCAGTTTCCAAAATTTTTATACAAGGACCATATTAAGAAAGATAAGATACTTATACTATGAAAAAAACCACACATGTTGACCTACTTTTAAAAAAACAAACCTCGACCATAACATTTAAAGGATGGCTAGTGCTTTCATAATTACATACATATTTAATCCGGCATTACAGATTTAATCCTTGTAACAAGACGTTTCATTTGATAGCAAGACCTTTGACCCTTTGACCTTGACCTTGGAGTTTGATCTACTTTTTAATCTTTTTGGCCTTGGCCATAACTGTTGAAGTGTTAGGGGTAGGGCTTCCATACTTCACATCTGTATTTTTTGTGGCAAGGCCTTTTATTGGATACCATTACCTTGATCTTTTGACCTTGACCTTGGAGATTTCTGTACTTATGAAAAAACTTTAACTTTGGCCTACTTTCATACTTCACCATTGTATTTCCAGTGAAAATACCCTACTTTTGGTGCCAATGAATTAAATTTGCATTGAAGAAAAGTTTTGTCTTTGCTATGTTGCTATATGGGGGACATCAGTGTTTCACGAACACATCTTGATTTTCGCTCCTTTTCAACAGTCAGTCTGCAAGAATGCCAATTCTACTATCTATGCACTTCTTATAAGTTTTGATGGACATACTACTTATTGATATAAAAACATATACAAGCGAAAAGACAGACAAAGACTTGCTTAAGAGTTACCCTTTTAAAGGATACAACAAAGGCTTTTTTCAAGAATGTTGTCAATTTTGAGACTTTTGGCTAATCACAGCTTTATAATGCATGAAAAATTCTTGCTGAATATTAATTGGTTCACTAATTATTTAACAATAAACAAACATAAACACTACCACATGTGAATGTGCCGTTATTGAAGTTTCTGATTTGATCTGTAACTTCTTGCTCATGAAAGATGCAATAAATCACTTTGACCACATGGGGAATTCTTCACTAGTCACACAGAGGTTACCAGTAATTAAACTATAGGGACTCTAGATTTAGGGAAGGAAATACAACAGGTCACCAATGACAATGAAACAGGAGGTGGGCCTTAGTTTTTGTCATTTTGCCCGGAAACCTCTCTTATTTTACTTAATTAAAAGAACCTAAATATAACAAATAACATCCCATTTTTGTAAATATTATATAAGAGGATTATTTTCGTAGTTTTCATTGGCTGAAAGGACGTCACATGACATTCCTCCTTTTGCGATAGCGACGTGAAAGCGCGTCCGCGGAAAATGATATCGCACGACACGCCGTTCGGTTGCACTGAAGTTACGTAGAACGTGACGTCATAATAAAAGAAACGTGAATTTAACCATTGTGACGTAATGACAGCCAAGTCCGTTGTGTTAGGACTGTGTCGGTGCATTCACTTTGAGTGATTATATAATATAACTATTATGGACTTCAGTGAACGGTCAATATGTGGTTATAAGGACTCATGGCAATTGATATTGACCTCAGACACAGAAAATGATAGCGACCTCGCAGGCTCGGTCGCTATCACTTTCTGTGTCTTCGGTCAATATCAATTGCCATGAGTCCTTATAACCACATATCGACCTACACTGAAGTCCATAATTGTATATTATTTTACTTAATTAAAAGCACCTAAATATAGAAAAAGAACCCCCATTCGTGTAACTTAAAATGTGCGTAGGAAATATGGATAAGTGACAACTATCCAAAGCTTACTCTCCATGGTGTCATATATATCTAGCTTTGGCAGAATTTGTTGTGTAACAGGTATTTACCCTCTAGTGTAAAGTAAAATCAGACAGTTGGTGGTATTATTTCAAAGGACTCAGTTTCCTTATATATTGACCTTTTCTGAACACTGGCTAGATTGCGTCTCAAATGTGTGTTCACAAAACTGTATCTCAGATTTTTGATATTTTGCTTGGTTCTCAAATTATTGGGGAAATGTAGAATTAGCCTAATAAGTTGGTAACATTGAAGGACAAATAGATGTAACTTTTGAATTAAAAGATTTTTTTTTTAAAAATCTGAGATAGGGTTTTAATTAAGTTCAATGCTTTTTCTACCTTTTACAAAATTATGACTTTGAGATGTGAAAAACAAAAAAGGTTGATTTATAAAATATAAATGCACTTATATTTACATTAAATATTAATAATTTTAAATTACATGTAAATAAAAAATGAATGTTTAAATTAGGATCATTAATTAGTAAATTTGACAAGCTTTTAAATGATATTGATACACTTTGATAATGAAAAAATTTCAAGCAAATTAAATTTTGCCCTTTGGAAACCTTTGGTGTATCCTCAACATAATAAACTTTTTGGATAACTGAAATGCTTTGTTTTTACAGATGCTTGTTTTTCTAAATATATTAACAGATTTTTCTGTCCTTTAGTTACATACATGTGAAGCAAAACATCTTAAACTCCTGCATAAATGATATATGCATGTGTATCTTCCGATGATTTGATATCCAAGAGCAAATTGTACAACTGCTCTCATATAGAAAATGCTCTTATTCTATAAATAAAAGAATTGACAATAGGGATGCTGAAATCATGTCCATCACCATGTTTTGTTGTTAAATTACCATGAGAGATTTTTTGGTTTTTTCTTATAAAATATTCCAAATGTGTAAGATTCTGTGGTATCTTATCTCGAGTTCAAGTGGATACATCGAATCAACGTATGAATATTGATGTCAAAAAGTAACCTCTGTGTGACTAGTGAAGAATTCCCCAAGTGGTCACAGTGATTTATTTCATCTTTCATAAGCAAGAAGTTACAGATCAAAGCAGAAACTTCAATAACGGCACATTCACATGTGGTAGTGTTTATGGTTGGTTATTTTTAAATAATTAGCCAACAATTCAATATTCAGCAAGAATTTTTCATGCATTATAAAGCTGTGATTAGCCAAAAATCTCAAAATTGACAACATTCTTGAAAAAAGCCTTTGTTGTATCCTTAAAAAAGGGTAACTCTTAAGCAAGTCTTTGTCTGTATTTTCACTTGTATATGTTTTTATCAATTAGTAGTATGTCCATCAATACTTATAAGAAGTGCATAGATAGTAGAATTGGCATTCTTGCAGACAAACTGTTGAAAAGGAGCGAAAAACAAGATGTGTTCGAAAAACACTGATGTCCCCCCTTTAGCAACATAGCAAAGACTAAATTGGTACCAAAGGTAGGGTATTTTCACTGGAAATACAATGGTGAAGTATAAAAGTAGGCCAAGGTTAAAGTTTTTTCATAAGTACAAAAAATCCAATGAAAGGTCTTGCCACAACATACATATGTGAAGTATGGAAGCCCTACCCCTACCACTTCAAGAGTTATGGCCAAGACTAAAAAAATTAAAAAGTAGGTCAAACTCCAAGGTCAAAGGGTCAAAGGTCTTGCTATCAAATGAGGTCTTGTTACAAGGATTAAATGTCGGATTAAATATGTATGTGATCATGAAAGCACAAGCCATCCATTAAAAGTTATGGTCGATGTTTGTTTTTTTAAAAGTAGGTCAACCTGTTTGGTTTTGTTCATAGTATTAGTATCTTATCTTTCTTAATATGGTCTTTGTATAAAAATTTTTGAAACTGGAATTAACTGCAATTGGGCCAACTAAATAACATGATTTTGTGAAGAAAAAATCATTTGAAAATTTTCGTAAATACTGCTTACTATCCAGCTTCATTACACTTACTCTTTACATTGTCCCCAATCCTAATAATAACTGTGTTGGAATGGGTTGTACGGGTGCTTCATTGCATTAAATGTAACTTGTTCCTTACGTTAAGTGTTTTCCATCCAGTTTATAAATTGAACATAAAACATTAGAAGGGTTTGAGACTAAATTTCATGCAACTCAATTAACATGATTGAAACATTGATCACAAATATATTGTGCTGTCTGCACAAATACCCTTACCTGCAGAAAAACTGTATGGTATATGCTCGTGGTGTGTATTGTTTGTATATTTTAAATCATTAATTACGGTAATGTTTTCATCACATTTCATAGAATAAGGAGTTCAGAGGTTATTGAATGTTTCAAGAACTTTCTCTTACACAGATGATTTCGTATAAAACTATTTTAAAAATTATCACCTTTGCTAACTTTTTAATATATTTCAGTAAAGAGAACAAGAACTTAAAGAGAAATGTTGATCAAACTGTTAGCCCCTCTGAGTTGGCGGATCATGTAAGGAATCTCTGTATATGAACAGCTAAATTATTGAACATTGTTGAAAGATCGATACATCAATCACAAAACATTAAAAAAAACAATATCGATGGCATCATGTACTTTTGTTTTAATTAATCACAGCCTTACCTACATAAACAGCCCAGTGGGAGTACCACCCCCGGGGAAACTCCAGTAAATCCCCCTTCTTAGCTCTGTGGAGAACGCTTTTGTTGTGAGATTCGTGGGGTTTAGCTGTCATGTTGACATTTGTTCAGGCCACTTCTGGAATCCCGCTGAACTGAATACGTGAAGATGAGCGTACAGCTTCCTCAGTTTAAATAATGAACGATAAAATTTATTGTATTTCAATCAGTCCAGTAGATTACACAGTAAAACGGTTATTCCGACGATAGAAACATACGTAATTTCTATTTATAGAAACATTTGACAGATGAAAGGTAGATAACTCTTAAACGTATTTTAGCAATACCGGGTATACAAATATTATATAATGGACTTTTGAGTTTGAGTACTGTTCGTTATCTTCATGTATTGCATACATGAAAAGGAGTCCGTAAATCTCTTAATTTTACCTGAGAAAAAAAAATTTGGGACCGTAAAGCATTTCTTCTTATCTAGGGACACATGGATGACATTTCAAGAAAAGTGAATGAAAGGAAATTTCAGGCAAGCATATTTTTTAAAGAAATATTTTTAATAATGAAATGATTCGTATGAAGATGCAAAATTTATGAAATACTACTATTTTTCGAATTCTAACCAATCTCTATTGGAACTAAATAAAATTGATCCTGATCGACATTAAATATTAAAAGTAAAAATATATAATATTAAACAAGATAGACAAGGAGGCAATTTTATAGCTGCAGAACTGTAGCATTATGGTTTTATATATTTGTCTTTGACCATAACGCTACAGATCCCGTAATGCAAAAATGTGCAATTTACGGCGCAATATTTTTTGCGCGCTTTTGGGGAGAATTTCTCCACTTTCCAGCATTGGTCAATTAGCTACCTTTCATTCCCTAATTCTAGGCACATTATTTAACTAATCTGTATATTTTATCTATCTCCCAACCCTTTATACTCGTCTCTACAAGTAATAAACTCACTTGATTAGATTTATATGTTAGATTGCTGAAAATTCACTTCAGTCTAGTTCATTGCCTGTAGAGACATCTAAAAATGGTTGGGAGGTGGATAAAATATACAAATTGGCTACAGAATATGTTTATAATTAGTGAGTGAAAGGTAGTTGATTGACCAATGCTAGAAAATGGAGAAATTCTCCCCCAAAATGCGCATAAAATATTGCGCCGTAAATTGCAAGTTTTTTGCAGTACGGGATCTGTAGCGTTATGTCAAAGACAAATATATAAAACCATAACACTACAGTTCTGCAGCTAGCAACTTTACAGCTAGTGCAAAGCAAAGTTGTAATGTTTACAAGTTGTTGTGATGTGTAGCATGCAACAATCTACGGATACTGTCGTTTTAATTATTTTTTGCTTATTTATTTATATCATTTGGCATATGCATGTCATGTATATTTTTCTCTTTACTTCCAATAAGCTACAAAACATTTGGCTTCACAGTTTTATTCTTTCATTTAAGAGTTACAATAGGTCTAGGATGTTCTATTTTTAGGATAAAATGTATTTCAAAAGTGTTCTTGTAATTTTTATCCTACAATAAAAATTAAGACATATATCTTATTCATAGTCATACATAGAAAAAATATGTCACTTAATTACTAGTAATTTCTCTTAGCAAAATAGGTCGTCTATCACAATCACTTTTTCATTTATAATGTTACTTATCTATTCATAATTTCATATATGCACTGAATAAAATAAAACATAAAATGTAATGATAAAGGAGCCAATACATATAGCCTTACAATATTTCCAGTTCGCCATTGTTAAGCCACAAGTACTTAGGGGCTGGACCCCCCCTTCTCATTTTTTTTTCTCGTGCCAACGCCCCCTTCCCACCTCTGTAATTTCTAATTTGCACCATGTGTCATTGCTAATGTAACCATATTGTCTCTATAAGCTGATTTTAAAAACAGTATACCCAATTTGAATAGCCTATAATACCGTTTTCCACTGACCGATAGGCTACATCAAAAAGAGAAAGACTTTTCTCGTCATCCGCCTCGCCTCGCTTTAACTTTTAGGCTATTTATCGAGAGAATAACGAAACATGAAATAATATGCGTACGTACATGTACATCAATAATTTTTTTCACAATCCTCTCCCTTTTCGTACTTCCCTTTTGTAGTAGCAAGTACACGATTTTTAATTTAGGTCCTAATGAAAAACCACTTGCTGCTTATTCACCCATCAAGAGGTACAAATAAATAAATCGCCCTGTACAAAGTATTAGTAAGTCAATGCGTGTAAATATACTATGAAATAGCCCGCATAAGATTACAAATAGGCCTAACATCCTTGTATTTTCGAGACTTCCTTACCTCTAAAAGTTTCAGCACAGATTGAAGACGAAGAAGTGTTGTGACGTCATAGTTCCATTGATAGGTGCTACTAAGATCCCCAACTACGAATGGAACTGATAAATACCGTAAAAATTGTCAGGTGAACCCGATGCATTTTCGACCAGATAACAAATATTTATTTCACTTTGATAAATAGATTTAACCTTTAGTGGTTAAATCCCATAAAAATTAAAAGACATATTTCTTATTCATACACATAAAAATCTATCACAATTACTGACTAATAATTTCTCTAAGCAAAATAAGTCGTCTATAACATTCACTTCTTCATTTACAATATCACTTCATCTATGCATTGAATATTATAAAACATAAAATGTACAATAATTTTGGAAATAAAGCTGCAAATTTTAACTTCTACGCATGTTCCACAGCTGTGATGGTAAATCTTGGCAATCCGCCAAAATGACCGGTTTTTGACTGTCTACTATGGTCAGGCATAGACCAGTTTCGATGTGTACCATTTGTCCTGACTGAAAATTACAAAACGTTCAGAAGCAAGATGTACTACAACATTCATGGTAATGGTAATGTGTTGAAATAAACCAATGCGATATTAGCTGATTTCTTTCTCATTGTAACACTGAAATCCAACTCTTGTATTAGCAACTCTTGTATTAGACAAATATAGAAAATATAAAAAGATCCTAACCCCTCCCCTTCCACAAAACAAGATTTTAGAATTATTTAAAGCCCTATTCATTCTACACTTATCTTTCACAAGAATTTCTGTTCAAATATCACCGTGACATCTTATCAACACGTTAAACCACTACCCTTACATACCAGGCCGTATGGCAACTTCATGTCTCTACCTTTTTGTTATTTCATTGGTTTCATTTACCATAGTCCCTGGTTCAAATCGTTTTAAGAAGCAGCATCTATAATTAGGATACCGCCCTCACATACCTGGTCATATGACCATTCGTGATTGTTGCTCACTCCACATGATTGTACGACAACATTGTTGTCTTTCTTAAAACAGCACATCATTCCGTGCCGTAACTCGTTATTGGCGGATATTTCCCAGTACTACAAAATATACGAAAGTGTGCTCGCTAAAACTATGATAATCATGCGTAGTATACATTTTAGGATTTGAGATGTATATGATAAGATACAAACATATTATAACTGTAGATTATATAACAGTAAAAATGATATTCATACAAGTTTGTACTTTAGGACCAAGTATTTCAGGACAGAATAATTTGGCTTGAAGACAAATTTGATGGATACATAAGGTTTTTGATAATATGGATGATATACATACGTATTATATACATATGTATGGATACGGCGATAAACACACTTGATGGATTTTAAGAAAAATATCTATAAAAGAATTAAACTTAATTGTATGCAATGAACGAAATTCAAAAGTAATGCATCACGTGGGGACATAAGTACCTGTGGTCCCCCAGAGTGGTGACAAGGATAGGCCAGCAAGAGTTCATTAGACCCATAACTATTGGTCCTGCCATCTACACAAAGGTTAGACGCATTGTTCTGTATCTGCAAAAAATAGGACGCATTAACATATGTATGTGTTAAAAAAAAATAGAAGCATTGTTCTATATGAATTTGAGCCCTTTTTATGAGATTTGTATAAAGTTGGGTGCCTTGGCTGTTTCTGTTAAGGAAAAGACACAATGTTTTGTGATTCGGCAAGGCACGCATTTGTTTTTATCTCTAAGATTTTCTTCAACTAAACTAGTGTAGTAATTCACGGTCTAAGAGTTTTCACATCTTTCATTATCAGATATGATTAGAGAAAGCAGCCAACATTGAAAAAGAGGGTATGAAATTAAATTTACCATTCCTTTGGCCTTTAAGTTTTCGGGAACATAATAGTGTACATATTGGCGTATAGTGTCTAGGAAGTATTGGAAGGATCTGCAGTTGTTCTTTTTCCTGATCATCAGTCTTTCTGTGATGTCTCCACTCTGGAGTTCCTGTTATAAATAGAATAAAAATACGTATGTACAAAACTCTATAAACGGTCTTTGAAATTAAATGTACTAGTTTGTAGCTAGGGAACAGTATTCCAGCTCAAAAGTCAATAAAACAATACAAATCAGAAGAAGAGCAAACACGGATCCATAAAACAACCTCAGAAACGGAATCAAGTGTCATGGAGGAGTGAACATCCCCTGCCGAACGGTCACACGCGCTGTGATCTTCTTGTCATGATCGGGAAATAACGGTAAATTCGATGGATATTTCTGAGTGTAAATAAAGGCCTTACAACTAGAACGGAAAATTGTCAGTCAGCATTTGATTTAATGATAAATTTATTTTCTGATAAGGTCATTGTATCGACCGTAGAGTTTACGAGATGACTATTCTTGATATTTTTCATCAACTTCCTTGTCAAAAACTTACCTAATTTAAAAATTGTTCATATGCAGACTATGCATATCGATTCAATTGAGAGATCGGTGCTTCTCAATGAGAGAAGCGAGGCCTAAAGTATCGAATCAATTTTTCCAGGGGTTCAGCAGCAATGTGATGACACAGAGCCCGGGCCCTGTGAGGATGTTGAAAAGTTAAAGTCATCACGTTTATCATATAGACTTGTTGTTATGTTACTATAATTGTCTTTTTCAAGTAAAATATCCAAATGTGAAACAGTTATGTCAAATTCAGTGGTATATCTTTCATTTCCAGTTAACTGGGACATATCGAGTCGAGTCAGTCGACATATAAGAATGAAAGTATCCATCGTTGATGGATAATGACATAATTTCGAGTTGAAGGCCACAGCAATCAAAGCATCTTTTTAATATCAACCAACAGCAGAGTACGTGTGTGTACAATCAGAATGTTTAAAAACAAAAATACTTTTGTTTATAATTAATGATAAGATAAGAAAAACAATAGTTTTCTAAATAATTAATGATAAGATATTTTATTTTGTTTATAATTGATGACAAGATAAGATAAGAAAAACAATCAAGTTTTGTATTTTTTCGATAGACATCGCTGCAGTCAGCCCATAAATTTTGAATGAAATTTGCCAGGGATCCAACGTTAACGTGTTGACTCAGAACTCCTGTTATTGCAAGGATGACTTGCAAAGTGTCACATTCCCTTACTTTTGTACATGTATATACCTATCACTTGCATATGGCGTTTATGCCTCTCAACTGAATTGATACTTAAGACCATGCAACAACTTTATGAAACAAGGATATTATCAGTCTCATTTGAAGTCATCATTTTTGAAGTTTTATGATCGATTCAATGATCTTGTCAGCAAATACAGGCTATCACTATTCCCGATCAAAGCAGAGAGCACACAGAGGATGTGACCGGTCAGCAGGGAATGTTACTCCTCCATCACACCTGATCCCACCTCTTGAAGGTCTGTGTTTTCTCTGCCCCCGATCTGTATCGTATAAATGGACTTTCAGTGTGAATACTGTTTCTTATCTCCGTATTTTGTCACCTAACCAAACAACCTATAAAAAGGGTCTGTTTTGAAAAGGGTTATTGTTCAAGATTGATGAAGATTAGAAAATTCCAAAACTAGAAAACTAATTACCTATCTGCGACAATTGAGTATGACATCGCTATTAAAAACAATATCAATTAAACATGCATATGGGCTATAACAGATATATGGCCATGAACTATTACTGCACTACTGCTCCATTCCAGTAGCAATCCAAAGAAGGGGCTTAGGGGCAAAAGAACAGCGAAAGCTTTTACAAATGCAAGTAAATATACCGATTTATTTTCTCAAATGGCATATGGCTGAAGTTAGAGCAACTGTTTTTAACAGGCTATATAGATTCAAAGTTGAACACAATCAATTCTATAACAATATCGAGTGCCATCAACAGTTCTACTTGCCTTTTTTCCCGATATTTCCATGAACACTTTGGCGTACTCGTCCATCCAGACGCCTATGACTCTATCATTGTTGTTCGTCTTTGCCTTGTTCAGATCTTTTACCCACGCCACGTTCCGGTATAAGTGGGCGGCGTTAGAGCATGGTATCATTTCTACTGACCCACCGCATTGCCACACCTACTGAAAATTCATTTTAAAAAAATACGAAACTTTGTTTTCGTGGTATTCAGAGCCTCAACGCAGGCCGTAAAGAACGATTCATTAAGAAAAAAGCATATGAATGCAAACTTGTTTATTATTAGTTAAAAACTTTTTAATGTTTTTTAAAAGTATAATTTTCTATAACAATAATTTTTTTCATTTTACATGTTTCCTTGGCAGATCTTTAACAGGTAACTGAATTATTCTCTAGGGATTGACTGACCTTGATGGAAAGTTCGTATTGTTCAGCTCCCCAGACTTTCATTCCAAGGTCAAATCCCCCAAGACTCTGGAAAAACGTCCTATTGATTGCGAAAGCCATACCCTGAATACCGGGAGCCCTAACAAAGAGATTATATTTTCACAATTCAGCTTTGTCTAAATAAAATTATATAAACTTCATAAAAAAGCCAACAGTCCTAGCACAAATGATAAAATTATCAAGATTTTTGAAATATTTTTTTTGAAAGGACGCGAACAAAATCTGTAACAACCAATGTCTCTTTTCTCAAAACAGGCCTTACTATATTATAAGTCATACAAACCAAGAAAATACTGGTTCCATTGGTTTCTTAGGCAAGATTTTTTAATACAAGGTATACCGACTCTAAACATGACTTTGAGTACAAGACAAAATACCAAGAAATAACATTTTGATTTATTCTCTATTTGTGACATTTTCGTCATCAAATGGTGTGTTAACATACATGTCTCTTAATGGACAGTGAAGATAACGAAAAGTGATCGATCTTAAATAAATAAAAAATACAAATCTATAAACAGGGATTAAAATATGGACCCAAAGGAGGTAGAAACGGGTGCTTAGAAGAGGGAGCGTTCCCCGAACACATCTGCCGTGGGCCCTAAGTATTCATCAGATAGATCAGAATGATCAGTTACATGTTTTTTTGTTTAAGGCTGGGTCGGCAATATTTTAGCCGTAGTTCAGCGGAATATTTCGTTGTCAAATTGTAAGCCTAAAATTTGAAACAAAAACAACAACAGCCAAATTACGACCTAAATTTACATTATTTAATGTGTTATCTAACAAGGTGATATAAAATAAACAACATGTAAACTTAAAAAAAAGATTGTTGCAATTTCTGTAGCGTCAACATATCTGTCAGTAACCTGACTCAGTTTAATATTTATACGTGTTCTTCAATATATTCAATTTCCGGATTCTGCACTGGAATCGTGATCGAGTTTGATTTGTATTCTAATGTCGATACGACATACTCAGTATACCGGTGTTAAAATAGAAGGTACCACACAGTCTGATTTATCTGTCTCATATTTCGATATATTAACTTGAAAAAGACGTTAATGGTAATCTAACAACAAAGTTCTATTATAAATGTGATGGCTTTAACCTTTTCAATTGTCAACTTCCCTTTATTATGCAGCAATATACCTTCATCACCAGCATATGAAGTTTATATTCAATTGATTCGATACGCGAGAGCATGCTCTATGTATGAAAAATACATAAACGAGGTAAACTATAGACGAACAAGTTGATTAAACATAAATATCAGCAGTCTCGTTTAAAGTCATCGTTTCATAAGTTCTATGGTCAATACAATGACCTCAAAAGCAATCTATCAGTTAGTTAAATGCTGACTGAAAATTCTTACAACTACTAATTGCTAGGCCATTAAATACACCCTGAATTGAAGATGAATTTTTCCGTTATTTTGCGATCATTAAAAGGCGGGTGTGACCGGAGCAGGGGATGCTCACTCCTCAATGGTACTTGATCCCACGTCTCTCCGTTATCTCTATATATATATATATATATCATTTTTTGTTATCTGCACCTTTTCCAATATGTTTAGTTTTAAGATTTCATTTTTATACTGTTTATATCACAACGGCTAAGTCAAAATCATGAGTACTTTATTGGAGCTAGTCTGTGAGGCCGACTCCTCAGATATTCCGATTTTGTCGGCACGTGATTTTCTGCCATGTAGAAATCAAATGTGACCATGTATACCGGGTCAGAAAGCTTGCCGTTCGTGATTTCAAAAGTGTCACCGTTGATTGAGCCCATTTTCGGGAAGACCATGACTTTAGGATCATCTTTTATTCTCTGTAGTAAGGGCTCCAACCAGCCTGTAAATGTAAAATATGCCAACAATGTTACTAAAACACTTGTTAAATAGAGAGGGAAGAAAAGGCGTTAATCTTTTTTTAGACTGTAAATCACCTATTTACAGTACCTCCGGACACACCATTGTCCAGACTTTTTACCACCATTTCTAATTAAAATCTCCAAAAATAAATAACGCTTGGTGGGATTTCTAAGCAGTGTCATAAGGTGTCATGTTGAACACTCAAACATGTCTATTTTTCAAAGATATGAAGTCCTAAAAGTCAGAATCCCATGGAAGAATGGTGGGATTTTTAGTCTTAACAACTATTCCACCTTTCTCCCATGGGACGAAAAATGTCAGATGGGATATTTTCTCCTTTTTAGATATCTTTAAAAATAGACATGTCTTCGAGCTGAAGAAGGCACTATATGATACTGTTTAGAAATCCCAAAAAGTACTTTAAATAAACTTATTTGGACATATCACAATTAGAAATGGTAGTAAAAAGTCTGGAAAATGTCGTGTCCGGAGTTAAATGTCGTACTATTTATATTACCATCGTTTTAATTAACAGTTCTATGGATAGTAGTTTTTTATTACCTGGTGCCACTTCTAAATGAGAGTCCATGACGATGATGACGTCAGACTTTGCATGATTTATGCCAGTTTGTCGTGACGTCATAAGCCCCTTACTTTCAGGTAATCGAATAAGAATCACTTTTGGGAGGTATGAAACGTACCGAGAAAGTTTATATTTCAAATCATCTATAAAAAAAATTATTATTAAAATTTAATGGATATGTGTTCAATTTGGAATATTATATAGTAAACCATTGAGTGTTAAACCGATTCTGATTGTTTACATGGTGCTACGAAGATTTTTACCCAGGTTGGATCCATCGTCCACCAGAATAATTTCCCTGAGAAAATCAGAATTAGATTTGTCTAAAACACTGTGCACTGTTCTTAGTAGTGTAGTAAAACCCTCATTTCGGAATGGAATTATGACGCTTACTTCCGGTAAATTGACGTCATATTCAATATCATAACACCTGCAAAATAATGTAGAAATAACATGTATAATTTTTTTAAGTTTAGTATTCTCATTATTTGAATCGATACATAGATGTACTCCGAAAGATTGAGGATGACCAATTCCCTGTATACTTTAGAAAAAACAATAGTATCTGGATACATATGATTGTTATATGAATTTTACCCCTTTTCTGGAATATCTGGTGGGAAATTCCGGTGCAAAGAGATGAAATCGCTGATGAAAGAATTGTACAAGTACAGTTCGTACCCTCTTTTATACTGGCGAAGGTCATCCCCTGAAAGGTCACTCTCTTTGATTGTGACCCCTGTGCCATTGTGTCCTACAATAAAACGAGGATGGGAATTAAAAGTTTCACGTCCTTTTATATTCCAACACGTTAGTACTAGCATTAATAGATGGTAGATTAAAGAAATGCATGTATTCCTTTAGGATGTCATCAAATGAATAAAAGGTACTCCATTAAAAAAAAACTCGTCTTTCAATTTTTGTATTTCTAATGACGTAATGCAGACAAGTAAGAATTTCAGTTCGGGGGTTGGGGTTAAACCTAGCAAATTTCCTGAAAAGCAAAAAAAAAAAAAAAAAAAAAAAAAAAAAAAAAAAAAAAAAAAAAAAAAAAAAAAAAAAAAAAAAAAAAAAAAAAAAAAAAAAAAAAAAAAAAAAAAAAAAAAAAAAATGAGAAAAAAAACCAAAAATCTTTTTCACTGTTTCTGTGGTGAGAAAATCATTTACATTAGCTATGTTTTTGTATCAAGTGTTTATAATTTTTAAGTTTTAGAGATCATGTTTTCAACGGTACGAATTGCGCACTTTTTTAGGAAACATCTCTTTGTATTCCTACGAAGTTACTGTAGAATTTATTAAAAACATTCTGCATGAAAATAACTAAACTTCTACTGTGGCATTTTTAGCTCACCTGAGCCGAAGGCTCAAGTGAGCTTTTCTGATCACATTTTGTACGTCGTCCGTCCGTCCGTCCGTCTGTCTGTCTGTCTGTCTGTCTGTCTGTCCGTCCGTCCGTCCGTCTGTAAACTTTTCACATTTTCGACTTCTTCTCGAGAACCAATGGGCCAATTTTAACCAAACTTGGTACAAAGCATCCTTGGGTGAAGGGGAGTTTAAATTGTTAAATTGAATGGCCAAGTCCCCTTACAAGGGGAGTTAATCAAGATAGGACAAAAATAGGGTGGGGTCACTAAAAAATCTTCTTCTCAAGAACCACTGGGCCAGGAAAGCTGAAACTTATGTGGAAACATCCTTAGGTAGTCTAGATATTAAATTGTTAAAATCATGACCCCCAGGGGTAGGGCGGGGCCACAATAGGGATCCAAATTTTACATAGAAATATATAGATCAAATATTTAAAAATCTTCTTCTCAAGAACCACTGGGCAAGGAAAGCTGGTCGGCAGGTGGCGCCGGTCGGCAGGAGATGCTCACTCTTCCATGGAACCTGATCCTATCTCTGATGTTTTTGGAAGTCCGTGTTTGCTCTGCCCCTATTTTGTATTGCTTAATGTACTTTTGATCTTAAATACTGTTCGTTATCTCGATATATTTCTACAACAATACAAAGAAGGAGATGACGCATAGCTATGTGGCCAAGATCGAAGCAGCTGTCCATCTGTCTAGAATAGGTAGTAAATTATATTCACATATATGAAAATTAACAACTCGTATTATAAGCCCTACCACGCAGATTATATAAGAATATCATGAATACAACAGCTGGGTTTTGATAAAACGTGGCCTGAATTGAGCTTATTTTCCAATCAATCTTGGTATCCGTCACACAGCTTTTGAAGAGATAAAACTAAAATTTGAAAGCAACAAAATTCGGTATCTTGTCTATAATCGTCATGGGAAAAATGCATCTGCTGCATAATTAATTACTTCTAAACACAGTGAATGAATAGTCAAAGAAGTAGATCATACAATTAACAAAAAATCATTTAAAATTTATTTTTGTTTTTCACAAAATTACGAAAGTACAAAATAAAGATATTTATATAACAATGAAGGGGTGTGCATACAAAAATATTGACATACAATTATTTTAACATTATATTGGTTGTGCATAATATCCAACAAAAGAAAAGGACATCGCCAGTCTTCAAAAGTGAATGTCCTAGCGCTTTTGCTTCTCGAGAAATTCCCCCATGTTTCTAAATTCATTTAAATTTTCAGAAACTCTGCATCTTTTTTATGTCAACTTCAGAGTACTTGTGTGTGCAATCAGAATGTGTTTTCACAAAATAATTTTGCAAATGACCAATGACCAGGTAAGTACGAGTTCCATTTTTATTGAAAAAGCAGCTGTCAATGATATCAAATCGTAATAGTTTACACAAAATTGGTTTATACCAATAATACTTTTTAACATATATGTTCCTGTATTCATGATCATTTGAAAAACTCAAATAAAATTCTCCTTTTCAACTCAAACTGACGAAATTACAGATTATCTTTCAGAATGTGAGTACTAGTACATCTTTCCTTCTCAATCATTATAATAAATGTGCACTTTTAAAATCTATACTTTGAATTTGCAATCAATTAAATATATTTGATTGGAATTAGGTTGTTCAGCAAAACGTTCGCGTACAAAAGACTTTGGTTCAAGTCAAGGATAGTTCATATTTCAATTTTTCGACACCAAAATACAGGCTCGGATCTGAGATTACGGATATTGAAAAACATTTATAATCTTTAAACCACCTCCTCTCGAAAAAGAGAATACTTCTCAACAACCCTTTGTTCCTTAAACTTCAAAACACCAATAAAGAAGTTGACAATACAAATTATATTCTAAATTGCAAAAGGATCCTTTCTTGTATTCCACCATATATTATATTGAAGTCCACAACTTGTATTTCTTGCAAATATACAACGGCAGTTGCTTCCAAACATTTTTATCATCAGAAAACTCTATAGCGCCTAGATATTGAACATCTGATTCATAATCATCCTTCGTGTTCATGTTTTTCCTTCGCCCATTTATATTGTTAAACAGTACTCTTGAAGTTTCTCCTTCGCTACTGTTAATTATCTTTGTTAGGTAAAGTAAAAGGCATGATAGAACATTTACTGGAACCCGCTAAGTATCTTTGTTTGAAAGGATTCTTATGGAAGTTTCGGTATCTAATATAGAAATGGTTATTCAAATTCAGTTTGGTTGTTTAGAATATTAAAAATATTCAAAACTGACCTTTGATTTTGGGCAATTTCCTCCTTAGAAAAGGAGCTATGAGTAAAAGCTGGATTACCATTTGTAGAATTAAATCCAAGTTCCTCTAAAATACATTTTATAAAGTGAGCTTCACAAACAATGACGATGTTGTTACCTGCTTTGCCAGCAGGGACCAGTACGTACTGATCATTTAATCTATCTAATTCTTTTTTCACTTCTGGATTATTGAATACAAAAATATACTA
The DNA here is from genome assembly GCA_003671525.1 of Saccostrea glomerata. NCBI lineage: Eukaryota > Metazoa > Mollusca > Bivalvia > Ostreida > Ostreidae > Saccostrea > Saccostrea glomerata. The sequence continues at coordinate 762,711 of PRKT01000060.1, read as the reverse complement.
ATAGATGGTTTTCATATTGCCTTTCAATCGTTAAATGTGAGATTTTAATATACTTCTGCCACTTTCAATCCATTCTGACAAAGTGCCATGGTATTCTTTTTTTTTCATGTTCTGCCCATCGCCTGGCGTAATATTCTATAGAATCCATAATATTTATGAAATTACGACGCCAGTTGAAGGATCGAGGTTCCCTATATTTATGACCTTTTCAAATTAATGATCTAAGGTCCTCGTTATTAACTATATTTACGTCACCTTCGAGAGTACTGTGCAACAATATATTCAAGAAGTGGTGTAAATCAGATGTGGATACTCAAAAATTCCAATTAACCTTTGGACAATTTGAAATCACAAGATTTTGCCAAAATTAACAGCTTTAAAACTTACGACTTTTCAACTCTTAACACAACCATTCCCCACGATGAATTAAAGTCCAGGCTTTTTGATATCATTGACAGCTGCTTTTTCAATAAAAATGGAACTTACTTATTCATTGGTAATTTGCAAAGCTTTTTATGTGAAAACACATTCTGATTGCTAGGGGTGGGACGATATACCGATACACCGATACATATCGATATTTTCCTCCAAGATACGGTTTAAGATACAAGCATTCAAATATCGGTACGAAACGATACACGAACGACCTATCAAAAATTTGAAAATGAAAGTACCTGTCCTTGGAAAATGGCGGCTTTTACGAGCGAAAAGATGATGTTGATATTGAAAACACACTTAAGAACTAATAAGTCGTTCGTTAGGGGTAAAACGTTTTCACTTTAAAGCAGCCTCGGAAGATTGGACAAGAAAAGTTCAGTATGTAATGCGTGCTATACACAGGAAATATCGTTTCCAGAACATTTGATATTATTAATCATGTTAATTGTTAGTCCATCTTGTGCTTTGTTTTGTAATCTCAACTTAGTTACAGACTTTCAGCAATGAATTAATAAAAAGGTAAATGTGATCGATGTTTTTTAAATGAATTTTTAGTCAGTGTACTATAAACTACACAACCATTTGTAAACAACTTCTGAATAGTAATTTGGTGATAATAGTATGTACATGTATTATTGTTTTTGTAAAGTTTTAGTCAATGAAATTGATGAACTTCAAGTATTAATTTCAAAGCAAACATGATTTGATATAGAATAATTTCATTTAATGTCAAGACAAAAAAAAGAAATAAAATACTAATTCTTTTGAATAGTTTTACAATTTCTCATAATATCGAGATACGTATCGTATCGTGCCAATATATCGAGATACGTATCGTATCGCAAGATGTGTGTATCGTCCCACCCCTACTGATTGCACACACTAGTACTCTGAAGTAGACATCAAAAAGATGCCTGAGTTTTTGATTGACAATATCTACCGGTGTGTGGGTTTTGGAGACTAGGTCTTCCAACAATCTATTGGAATTTCCATGGGTACCAATTGCACTCTGTTGTTAGCAGACCTATTTTGTATTCATATGAAGCAGAATTTTTGCAAAATCTTATGCGTGAAAAGAAGAAAACACTAGCTGTGGCATTCAACTCAATGTTTAGATATATTGCCAATTAACAATGGTAATTTCCATTCCTATGTCGATACGATATATCCTGGTGAGCTTGAGATAAAAGATACCACAGAGTCTGACGCATCTGTTTCATACTTGGATATTTTACTTGAAAAAGACGTTAATGGTAATCTAACAACCAAGCTCTATGACGTACGTGATGACTTTAACTTTTCTATCTTCAACTTCCCTGATTTTGCAGCAATATATCTTCATCAGCTGAATACGGCGTTTATAATTAATTGACAAACAAGCTGATGAAAAAAGAATTTTAGCAGTCTCGTTTAAAGTCATCATTTCGTAATTTCTTTGGTCGATACAATGACCTTGTCAGAAAATACAATTTATCATTGAGTCAAACGCTGACAGACGTTTTTCATAGGAATTTTTCGTCCATTATTTATACACTGAATACTTGATATCGCGTTTACTTAACTTAGCGGAACTCTTTCGCGAAGGAGGTAGGAATCGTCTGTTGGGTGGGGGCAATGTGCTTTTCAATACAATGCAAGATCGATCATTGAAGCATTTGTAAGGACAGATAAGTAAAAAATCCTGGTGGAATACCTCGCTAAACAATCGCTGAACCAGCCTAATATATTTTTGAGAGGAGCCAATCCTAAATTGTCACATTTTTAACGATATTTTTAATTAAGCGGACTCTTCTCGTTAAATTTTCTTTGAAAATCGTCACATTTTTAAGCAGATAAAATATTCTAAACTTTCCTTTTTTGACAATCTACTATTTGGAGTTGAATATCTGGCAAAACATCGTGATTTCGGCATTAAATTGATGGAATCATTCGATTGTCACTACTGTAAACAATGTCATTTGCCCCCAGAAATATAGACTTTTCTCGACTCCCCCGCAAAAGAGCGGTAGTAAGTTAGATAACTGCGAGGTACTCATTGGTAGTCGCGATATAACGTGACGACGGATTTCTCCGTTATTTCCCGATCATGACAAGGAGCAAACGGCGGGTGTGATCGGTCAACAGGGTATGCTCACTCCTCCATGGCACCTGATCCCATCTCTAATGATTTGGAGATCCGTGTTTGCTCTGCTCCTATTTTGTATTGTTTTATGGACTTGATATTGAATACTATTCTTCATCTTGATATCCTTCATTGTAATAATGTGTCCAGTAGGACTACAGTTATAGGGCGAAGAAGAACATGAACACAATTGACGATTATGTTCACGATACTCGATATACAGGACCTGTAAAATTTTCTTGTAATTAACAGGTTTGAAAGCAATAGTCGATGTTTATTTGTAGGAAAAACAAAGTGTGGTCTTAACTTGAAATTTCTTGGAATACAAGACTGTGATTAAGAATATTACTTAATTCCTTTTTTGGCATATTGAAATTTTATAAACAAAAGGATTTTAGCTGCTTTTTCTTCAGTAAAACGTGGCGGTTTGAAAAGCTATTGATTTGCAATGTCCATTATCACAGATCCGAGACTATAATGTGCTGACGAATGAAAAGAGACATGGTGTATTAAAGGTTCATTGCAAAACCGATGCTAATGACTACTTTAACGTCTCTGTGTATCTAATTGAAAAGTCCCAGCATATTGACATTGTTATACATGTTTAATATCCCTGAAGATTATCCGAGGGGCACCGAATGAACTCTTGGAATCTGTGTCCCTTATAGACTCAAATGGGTGACCCTTTATGCCAGAAATTCATACACTGTAGATGTTTTACCGGTGTTATCCAACGGATTTTTTCACTAAAATCGTAACTCCCATTGACCTGTGTTCTTACATGTGTTGACAAATATGTTCAATTCTGAGTAAATTTGTTTGGCTTTGGTATGAGGTATATTTTGTTGGAGTAAGACCTGAAAAAGACCTCTATGAATGTCATGAGGTCAAAATGTAAATTTCATTTACTTTTAGACTATACTACAAAGAATTTTTAAGGAGTCCCTTTTGATTTTGAGGTCAAAGGTCGTTGATCATAGTAAGAAATTCATATTCTTTTACACATTTTTCAGATGATAACACGCCGTATCAATCCGCAATCAGAGATGACAGAAGTGGCATAAAGAGCAAGATAGACAATTAAGGACCCCTTTTTGGCCCATGGTTTGTGGCGTCTCAAAGAACAAAGCAATACTTCATCAATAAAAACCTGTTTCCATCCCTATTACAAAATAATTATTGATTTAAAGTTACGGAGTAGGCAAAGGTTTAAAAAAAATCGCCAATTTCCCTTTTTTTTATTCCAAAAGTTTAAGATAATCGACAGACATCAGAAAGGGGCAAAACACGGACCCCCGGGGATTCCAATAGTGGGATAAGATGCCAAGGAGGAGTAATCATTCCCTGTTAACCTTACAACTTACGCATGCGTGAGGAACACTAGCAGAAATGTTTTCATCCATCTATTCCAAAACACAGTTCTTAATTGGACTTTTGGTACAGGACCTTAATTTTTTTGGGGGAAAAGTAAATTTTCAATTGGGACAGAGTCCTTTTACAGGACCTGGATGCAACGGTTATTAGGCACTAAAACATGATCTAACTTACCTGGACCTTCGTCCCTGCTAACTTGGAAGTATGCCTTTCTCTTTAACAATTGTGATACTGTCTGTTGGTTTGTCTGTTTTGAAATGGAATCTAACTCCTGTACTGAAATGCCCTTTTCCGATGACCAGAAGTAAAAACACATGAAAGGATATAACACCAATAGTAAAGTGAAATACAATCTCTTTCGGCGAATCATGGATGAAGAAAAATATTTCATCACTAAATGTGCGATGGAAGCTATACTTTTATTTCATCGCTGTGTGATGGAAGGGATACTTCAGTGTATCTATGAATTCGGTGTACATAAGCTTAAACCTTTCATAAAATAAATAAATAATCAATGGATATTCCCATATGTCGCAGTGTTGAAGTTGACAAAACAATAACCAGAAATTAAACGATGAACAGGCTCAGTAATTATGTAAAGGAACGTCGGCCTCTTAAATGTTTGATCCGTGAAAATTTATGTCAGTTTTAATCGCTATTCAGTATGAATTATGAACTATTGATTAAGTGACAGTCTATCTTTCAGCCTGTCTACCCATCTAAATACCAGGCCATACTTGTACCTTCGATAAAGAGGAAATAAGAAAAGCTCAAACACAAATGCAGGAATGTCTATATCCTATGAGAGGTCATTTAGACCTCTTGTGAAAGGATAATTGGTCATTTACAGGCACGAAGCAACGGGGGGGGGGGGGATTTACTATTGGAATTGTTCAGTGAGAGGCTGGTTGCCCCCCCCCCCACTTTATACTACAGAAAATTGATGTAAGAGAAATGTAGTGTTGAATACAAAAAACTGGTACTGAAATAGTTAGGCTGGCATTGCAAAAAGTTGGCCTCAACACCCCATCCACCCACCCACCCCACCCTCCACCACGAAATAGGATTTTCAAGTTTGGGCAAATTAATTTATTTTCTTTTCTTGTCAACTTTTTCAAGTAAGTGTAAACGAAAATTTTCTCTAGCTGCCCCCCCCCACTTTTAAAAACGATGCTACGTGGCTAATTTATACCATCTTTTTGGCGTGCCTCCGAAATTCATTCCTGTAAAAGTAAAATTCATCCCTGTAGAAGTAAAAGTAGCTACGCCATGTCAGGAAATTGATAAATTTGATAAACGATATATTTCAGATTTCACAAAAAGGAATTTATAGGACGTATGACACTTGGTGGATTATAAAGATTCAAACTTACACCAGCTTGATCTCCGTAATGCACTATAACAATACAAAGCGTATTGTATTGACAAAATTTAATCTGATATATTAACTCGGGCATGTCTTGTGACACGGAAAATGTGTTTTGTTTGAGCAAAGTTTACTGCTGTAATAAAATGGTATTATTGCCAAAGAAATGCACAAATTTCTCGTTAAATTAATGTTTCTCAAAGAGTGTTCTTTAGTCTAATGTTCCTGATTTGTGTTTATATACATGTATGTATATAAATGAGCGTATCAACAAAGCTCACAAAACACATTCCTGGTTTTCATCCATTTTCAATAAACCCCCCCGTTCGCTTGAAAAGCGTCCGTCCGTCTGTACGGTTTGGGGTATCCATCTCTTTTCTGCAACTCCTCTCATACCAGAGAAGGAAAATTGATGAAACTTTCACAGAATCTTTATTACATATTGCCATTGTACACCTCTTATTTTACTTTTTGATCTGACATATATTTCGGGTTTTCCAGAGCAAAACATGGACACTGCCATTATATTCATAGGAGAGGTAGGGGGTATCATTTAGTGAGCTCATTGCTCACAATACCTCTAGTTTTCTTTTGAAGCCGTTGAGCCAGAGTGCATACACAAAATTTTGATTTTTTTTTTATTATCATCAGGTAACAAAATGAACAATATATATATTCAATATATAGACCTTTTTCTGGATGTCCTGATGAGATGTTTTAGGTTACAATGCAGATTATTTCAATTTTAAATTACTTAACTTCATTTATTAAATTATTAATAAACTTTAACAATATCATTATCTAACCATTCACTTCAAACATGTAACAAAATTTTTACAAAAACCTTTCAAAAACTAGAAATATATCCATAGGACACAAATGCCCCACCCAGGGTTCATTACTAATGCAACAGAAACATGTGTATAAGTGAGGGAAGTTTGACAGGTTATATATATATATATATATATTGCAAAGAATTTAAAAAAAAAAAAGTCAAGGTGAGTTATATAACCTTGTTTAATCACAGGGGCCCGTCATGATTCTATTGGGCCTGCAGACCAATAAAGAAGAGTTCTTTAAGCTTGAACTACATGTGAGTTTGATATTTTACCTATAAGGAAAACACTGAAGTAAAGCCATAAATTACAGTAAAACTTTTGTTTTCAATAAATATATCAACCTCAACTGGAAATAGCTAGGACATCCCCTAATGTCCTGGAGAAATGATTATTCAAAAGAAGGAATGCATACAATATATATACGAGGGTTGTCCCGTAAAATCGTGGACAAGTTGTCTAGTGTAAAAAATAAACATCACTGCGTTCTGAAATTTTCACTATTATTTAGTACATATTTCAGTAATATACACAGCAAATTTCAGATAAATATATGCATAAATAAACAAACTAGTGCTAATTGTAACGGGGACCGTTACAGATGTTCCCCAAACGCTCCCCAACTCCCTTTTGGTGCCTTATTCCCTATAAGCTTCATTAAATAGGACAAAATCTATGCATTTGAGACTTTAACAACGCCAAGTTCATTCAGATTTTAGCATTGCACGCGTGCGCACGTGAATGCGTGTGCGTAATGACCATATCATCTTGTCTACACAATCTATATATTTTAATATACTAAATATTAAAGTATTTAATCCAAAAGTATTTAAAAATACGCCCATTCAAGTGTATTTTTGATTTAACTCATTTCACGTGCAAGCACGTGCATACATGAGCATGGTGACCATATCTTCTTGTAGAAGTCCAATACATCTCTAAATCCAACTCCGTTTGGTTGAAAACCAAAGGAGTTATATCTGTTTAAAGTTTCAGCCAATCAGATTACAGCGCAAGTACACGCACGTGTATGCATGTGCATTGTGACCATATCATGTTGTAGACGTTCATCATATCTATCTATGTTCCAAATCCCATCCTGTTTGGTTGAAAAGCAAGGGAGTTATAACTATTTAAAGTTTAAGCCAATCAGATTGCAGCGCACGTGCATGCACGTGTTTTTATGACAATTGCTATATATCATGTTGCAGCATATATTAATGCATG
>PRKT01000060.1:732536-753978 GCA_003671525.1 Saccostrea glomerata | reverse complement strand
ATAGGACTATTTTCGCGCCATACCGAGCGCCGACGTGCGGCACTTCAGGTAAAAATGAAATAATTTTTACATATCTATAGACTTCGGACTATCATACCTGAAATTTTCACGTTTCTATCTATAGCCATTTTTAAGAACGTTCGAGGACAATCTGACCCTTCAAAAATCATAAAAACGACAATATCTCCAAACCGGAAGTGACGTCATGAAATCGGAAAAAAATGCATGAGGTTCAAGTAATGTTACATAAGTCCTGAAAGTTTCATGGAAATCCATCGAGCCGTTTCCGAGAAATCGCGTGCACAAAATCGGTAAGAAAAAAAAGAATAATAACTAGAGCAAAGCTCGTTGCAAAGCAACGAGTAGGTCTTCCGTAGTGATTGACCGGAAGTAGCTTTCATTTTTAACAAAAATGAGAAATAACGCCAAATATGGTTTGAATCCTTTAAAGCTTTGTTAATTAATGCAAAAATAAGCAATTTTTTGCTACTTCCGGTTTCACCGGAAGTGACGACGACGGACTGAAAATTAATTTTTATGCTCCCAGAGACATATGTTACCCAAAAACTTGTCAAGAACGGCAAAAATACGCGTATTTTGACTACTTCCGGTTTGGCCGGAAGTGACGACGTCGGACGGATTTTGACGACACCAACAGATTGAGCTTGACATTTTAAACAACTTTGCTTCTTTGACGTTTTACAAATTCTCAGTACGTTTTCAGATATTAAGAAAAAACTTTCGGCCCCTCTGGGCCCTTAATTTTAGGGTCCAGCCCTTTTTACAAGATAGAAATTGAAAGGTCTTGGAATTCTACACTTCTTTTGTTCTATATGTTTTAACAAAATATTTCCAGGTAAAAAGATATCGTAGAAAAGGTGATAAAAATTTTGAAATTCGCGATAGGACTATTTTCGCGCCATAGCGAGCGCCGACGTGCGGCACTTCAGATAGAAATGAAATAAATTTTACATATCTATAGACTTTGGACTATCATACCTGAAATTTTCAGACTTCTATCTATAGCCATTTTTTAGAACGTTCGAGGACAACCTGACCCTTCAAAAATCATAAAATCGACAATATCTCCGAACCGGAAGTGACGTCATCAAATCGGAAAAAAATGCATAAGGTTCAAGTAATGTTACATAAGTCCTGAAAGTTTCTTGGAAATCCATCGAGACGTTTCCGAGAAATCGCGTGCACAAAATCGGTAAGAAAAAAAAGAATAATAATAATAATAATAAAAGTGAAAAAGAAACCTAAGAATAACAAGAAGGTCTTCCGCTGAAGACGGAAGACCTTAATAAGAAACAGAGTAAAAACAATATGTTCCCAAACTTCGTTTGGGGAACATAATTATGAGATTTTATGCCATGTATTGTATCACCTTACGGCGCATGGATTATAACGTCAAAGTGTCTAAAACAGCGTCACGTTTTATCTTTGCTGAAAATGAAGTTTGATGAGTCCGACTTAAATTCAGGAATTTCATTGATACACATTCTTTAGTCTCCATAAACAGTCGAAGAACCAATTGGCACCTTCATGCGATCTTTCGATGATTTATTCGTAAATTACGGACAATATTCTCACCATTATTCAACTAATAGAAAATCTCATATCGGCGGTCTACTGTGACAGCGTCTTTTGCTATTACATTAGGAGTTTGTTCGTATGTTTTGTACTCCCCAGGGTCTCGATAAAAAAGACTTCGCTAAGAAAACTCCTATTTCATTTGTATACTTAAGATATGGTGATATTTTTATAATCTTTTTTCTTCTATGGTCATTTCAAGTCTCTATAGGTGTCATTACAACATCGAATTAAAACGGAACTGCTCTCCGGTGCGCCGTAACGTCATAAAACGTCACCATTTTTCGTATGTTGTGTTTACCACTTTCCCATTTCGAATGCTCGAGAAACTGCCAAAAATTAACCAAATGCCTTAAAAGTTTTACAAAGACTACAAAATTGATTGTGGAATTGAATTAGGATAATTTTAATCCAAATCTTATGTATTTAAAACTTTTATTTTGAATTCAAACTTGTGTATTCTTTAATAAAACCTTGGTTTTTTGTCCGTGCGCCGTACGACAATACCCCTTGCACATTCAAGCATAATAAAATCCTTATTTTTGCCTATATTTTATCAAAAAAATTATCATGCACTTAAATATGATAAATAAACATTTACTGAAATTTTCAGCTTAGTGCGCCCATTACTTTTCGAGAAAAACTCTTTGTCCACGATTTTAAGGGACAACCCTCGTACATGTACATGTACACAGTTTTCATCTGAAAAAATGATAATGACCTTTTCAATACTAATGGTTACCTTGTACCACTTAGAAAAAATGGTACAGGTAAACTGTGTTTGTAATACATTTCTCCGGTTTTACAAAATATATATGGTTCTGGTATCCCAGATGAATCAGAACAATTCTGGAAAATTTGATAAATCCTTTTATCTTTGGTGCTAAGATTCCATCTGATTTTCCTGTTTGAGTTTGTTTTGTAAATGTTCATGGATTGTGGCCCTTGGGTCCTTGGAATAAGATGGATGGCTGTACACTTGATGAAATAATTCCACGTCTTTTAACCTTATAAAGAAAAACAGAAAAAGCTGCAAGTGATAATATAATTGGACAACAATCAACAACACATTTCTGCACTTCATGCATGCATCAAAAAAATTGTCATAGTAGTAATTCTTAAAATCAAAATGCATCAATGTTCCAATTTAAATGTCAAAAGATGCATATGTCACAAAGATGCATTTGTACGGTTATTGATACATATTTTAGCACCTTTAGTGCAAACCATGATGTGCTAATTCATGAATACTGCTAACAAAGAAATCATTTGTAAATTCAATACCAGGTATATGGAACAGACATGTGAAGCACTAATTCATGATTACACCAACGACTCTATATCCATTGATTGCGCTAAATTTTGAATATGTCAAAATATGTACACGTACAGTATTGTGAGAATAGTGATATGCAGCATTCACAATATTTCAATAAGAGATAAAATGATCTTTTCTTATTTAACTAACCCCACGTTATATAACTGTTATAATTAAGTTGAAACAAAAAACTTTTTGTTGATTTCAAAGGAATTTCAGATTACAACCATAAAACAGCAAACATTCAGTTTGGCATGATTAAAAAATTTCTGACAAATTAAATTTCATATTTTACATTGTGACCCCAATCATTTTTGCATTACATGTACATAGGTATTGATAAATGTATCACAATACAATATTTTCTGCCAACAAATCGCAATAAACTGGAATATCATTATAAATGGACAGACCTAGGCATGTTGGATGTCACCATGTTTTACTGAATACTGTAATACATTATCTTGACATATGAGACAAAATTAATGGTACTCACATCTGCTTTTGCCTCTTTTTCTCCTTCAAAATACTACGAGGTTTTTCCTTATTACATTCTCTGAAAAAAAAAGAATATCTGTCTCTTTTTCTGTTACTCTGAACACTATCCCTATTACACAGGATTAATGTGGCTGGCATAAACTTCATAGGAAATATGCACAAATATCATTCAAACTAACTAAGATCCATTCTTTTTTATGAACAAACATTATTCTAGTACATGTATAAACATTTTAAGGTTATGAATAATCTTGACAATGGGGTAGATATAAGTTACCACATCTAAAAAAAAAAAAAAGGTCAGAAAGTCATAGTCATACAGTGTCCTTGAACTTGCTTAATAACATTGACATAGAATGGTATTAATCACAGGTACTAGGGAATACATCTAGTATCAGGAATGTGACTTAGGATATTTAGAAGACCTCTGACTAGATTTTATATTGATTTAGATTTTATAAAATTTCAACAATACTACCAGTTAGTTTTAAACATCTTTGCTAGCCAAGAGTTTCCAATCTGATATATGTCAAATTGAGGTAATAATTCAAGGGCTGGAATATATGTGTAATAACCATAAGTAGATGGGAGGGTTTTTTTCTCAATAAACTCTTACTTTTTCTTGTGTTGGTCACTTTTAAGCAGCAAGTCCAGTGTAGGGAGGGCCTCTCCAAGCAGTCCTATATCCCCCACCACCGGGGTACCCTGTTTTCTCTTCTTCTCTTTGGCCGCTTTCTTTGCTGCCTCCACTGCATCCAACTCTATCAATAAATCAGACCACTATCAAATGTTCTAATAAGGAATCAGCAGCTTTACTTTATTCCATTTCACACCTGTTGGCAACAGAGCCTCACAGTGATTTCTTGGGAAACAGTTATGATTGCACAATATTTAAATTGGTATATATGTAAAAAAAAACACTTCTCCAAAAGAAAACAATTGTTTTATTAAATTATCCCTTCTTCATCTATCTCTACCCTTTGACTTACTTTGCACTAGAAGTTCCCTCCTGAGTTTCTTTCTTTCCTTCTTCTTCAGCTGTAAACCCTTCAGAGAGGTGCTAGTGATGGCACTCTTTGTGTCCCAGTCAGCGGGCAGCTTCTGGGTCAGGTCCTCTGCGCTGATCTTCACACTCTTAAACACGTTACCTGTCACAGCAGCTACACCTGGATTGGAGGAGGTTTCCATTTCCTAAATATATGTCAACATGTACTTATATATAAAGTAGAAAGTTCTTAATTAAGTACTACTAAAGCACATTCACAAATGATTAAAACGTTCACACATCTCCCATTGTCAGATACCCACATGTTATCTTGTCTTTTACTTATCACATAAGTATTTATCACCTAAGTAAAAATGAGATCATTCATGGGTATCCAATGATGCAATTCTCCTTATTTATAAATTCTACAAGCCTTTTTATTTTACATTTTTTATCAGTGTTTAATGTAATCAAATAAGTGACATGATCATTGACATTCTTTTCTGACCGTTGCACTGATATCCATGATTGACTATGCATGCTTGTCTTCACAAACAACCACTGATTCTGCAATCATTTCTCACCTCTTGGTCTGTTTTTCCCTCCTCTTTGGCGACATTTTTGATTTTTACTGCTGCATTGTGGTACTTCTGTCTGCCTCTCTTTTGTTTACCCATTTCTAACAAGCTGAAGAAAAAATGACATTATCTCCATATTATTCTATTTTTGTGTACATTTAATTAAAAACTTCAAGAATAAAGCTTACATGATATATGTAATATTAAAAAAAGAAACATGAATACAATTCTGTGATTTCAGCCCATCTTAACTAGCCAAGTGTCTGATTCGTTTACTCTCATCTTTCTAATATGAGGGAATAAATGAATAGGACACTTGGCTAGCGAAGATGAATTCTGCAAAGAAAATGTGAATTTAAGAACCTTCATGTTGCAAGTTGCTCATTCATTTCAATTATTATTGAAGAACTGAACAAATTAGGACTGTAAAGAAATTCAGACTGCTATAAAATATGTCCGGTCTAATGGGTGTACTTTGTAGATGTGCAATTAACATAATTGAACAGATTAATGATTGCTAATAAATTAAGACCAAGTACAGTCAAACTTGTTTTAAGAGGCCACCTTTGGGAAGTCTGGAAACTGGCCACTTAAGACAGGTGGCCTCTTATTCCAGTTTGCCCTCGAAAAGAACATTCGGTCAATAAATAAACAACAATAAGCACCACAGTTAAATTATATGATCATAATTAAACAGGTCAATTTCACAAAAGACTTTTATATGTATATATAATAATTCAATCTCATTTAAAAAGAATATTTAAGAATTCGAAATGTTTAAGGTTTTGTGCATGTTTCTGTTCCTACATATTAGTTAAAAATCTTGCATTCATCAGTGTGCTTTTGTTACATTGAAATATTAAATAATTTTTTTTTTTATTTTCATTTGAAGAAATACATACAGTGCCTGACTATTATTCTTTTTTATAAAGAAAAAATACACAAAAATACAGTTTAATGGTAAATAAAATAAAGCACAGAAATTTAAGTAAGAATATGTTCTCTTTCTTATGTTACAAAAATGGTCAGCAGTGTAAACCCCCCCCCCCCAACTTAATTAATCGGTAATTGACTTACTTGCTGGTGTTTTTAAAGTCTGGTAAATTTTATTGTTTATAAAGGTGTCAGAATTTCTATGTATTATACACACAAATAAAATTAACAAGTTGACCAGAGAGATGTATTTACGCAGTTGAAAATCATTCCATAACACAGGTGTCACGTGCAGTAGAGCGTAACTAATCCCTATCCATCGTCTATTGATAGGGAAATTCACGAGATAATCATGCCAAATGAATCACTTTGTTTTCACAAGAGTAGCAATTAGGGCTTTTACAGGGAATCAAAATCAAAAAGGTGTGAATTTATTTAGCTAGAGGAAAGTATCAATTGTAATTAAAATCTTTTAATTTTTCAATCGGCGATCTTGAAAAATATTTACAAATTGATCTAACAGGACAAATATTTTTTTTTTTCATAAACAAGAACAGAGTTCAGTGTATCTAAAGTGTCAATAAGGCTCTTGGGGAAGCATTTGGGTGGCCGCTGGCCGCGTTACACAGGTGGCCGTTTATTCCAGTAAAAATATATAGGAAAAATCGTCGGGGGGAACTGAAAGTGGCCGCTGACCGCGAGTGGCCGTTGATTTCGGGTGGCCACTAAGACAAGTTTGACTGTAGTGTACAATTTTCATACATTACTACTTATGTCAGTTGGGAGGGTACATGAGCTAAAAAAAAATTAAGATAAATATTTCTTCTGCTGCTATCATTAACATCATTCATAAATTACTTTACACATGTTAAAATCCTACTTTGAACCACAGGCACCTGAATTTTTATTATTATTTTTATTACATAATCTTTCGATTTTTTATTTCTTCTTCTTCTTTTTCTTCTTCTTCTTCTGTTAAGGAGTTGGACTCTATTCAGAGTGTTAATAACTCCAGCTCGGTTAAAAACAGGAGGCTTCCTCTTTAAAAACTATATACAGTGTGGCTGTCTCATCTACCAAGGTTCTTCTGTCCCCAGGTGTGTAATACTTGTCTGGATTGATATCCACCATGCGATTCCTTATTTTGTAGCATAGGACTAGTCGATGTGTTGTTCTCCTATGCTGGAGTGAGTCCTACTCTAGTCGTTCCAGTAGTGATGTTACACACCCGGGGGAGGTATCTGTGTACTGATTAAAGACGAACCTGGCCACTCTACCCTGTACCTGTTCTAGATCCTTTGTTAAGTTGGTCTGTTAAGGATCCCACACTGGTGATGCATATTCGATCGATGGTCTGATCATGGTACAGTATGCTGTTGCTTCAACTGATGGAGTGCACTGGCCAAGATTTCGTCTCAGGAAGCCCAGGGTTCTTGTAGCTTTCTCTATTTTAGTATGAATATGGTTATTCCACTGAATTCTGGATGTTTCGGGACCGCGACGTTTCGGGACCCCGACGTTTCGGGACCTGACAACACGTTTCGGGACTTGGGTTAACACGTTTCGGGACTTGGGCTAAGACGTTTCGGGACTTCTAAATATTTTGTTAAGGAAATGAAATAAAACTTGTTTACTTGTGTTTTTAAGCTTATACATGTATCATTTCTTAGTTTGATACACAATTTATAATTTAAAAAGCACAGATTGGAGTTTTTATTAGTTTTAAAGTTTGCATACGGCATGGAGCACGCCTGCCGAGAAAATCAAACGCCCGCAGTGTTGTCTTTAATTTCTTATTACAGTATTTAATATATTAACCTTTATAAAGTATTTGGTTGAAATTTGACCAAAATTTAATTAAAAAAATATTTTTGGAAAGATGAATTTGATTTATTTATTATAGTGTTTGATACGAGAGTTTGTAGAATTAAAGGAGACAATTGTAACTGCTGTGTGAAGACCACGGACATTGTGTTTTTCGTTCTAAGACTTTCTTTCTCTCCTTTTTTCAATAATAACTTTAGGTATTTGATTTCATATTTGTTTACAGAATTTACAAAGGCTCAAGCTAGCACATGTGCGGTAAAAACTTTACGTTTTACAGGTAGTTGTTTTGATTCAGAATCTGAAATATTCCATGTTAAACTTTTTAAACATCGATGTATTAAATTTATAATTATTATATCAGGTTATATATGCAACAAAATCATAAAAATAAATTTATACAAAATGTTATGGGTAGGAGAAAGGTTATAATTTAAGCTATAAAATTCCTACACATCCATGTATACGTTAAGCTATCAAAATTGTTAATTTGTCTACAATGATATGGATGTTTGAATTTATGTTTACTGTGTATACACAGACTACAAACCTCAATGAAACTAAATTATCGATCTTCGTATGCACCCGACCATTGCGTAATATTATATGGTCTTACATAATAAGGTACATGACACACTGTAAATAAATACTAAATATTATTTGACTTGCAAATATTAAATTTTTCATGTTACATGTATGTTCAAGGTTCTAAAAGTTTTTTTTTAAATACTGATTTCCATGCAGATTTAAAAAAAAAGACTACGATAACAGGTCAACTTAAAATTCAAATTTCCACCTAGCAACATTAAATAGATAAAGCTATGATGAAATTTAAAATGTTTTAAAGACACTATTTGAAAGGATATCAAATGAAATCATGTTGTTTTTACCATTTAATACTTTTTTAAAGCATGGTATTTTTTATTAATCTGTGGAAAATGTCTTGCAACATTAGTAAAATATGTTTATTTACAATGTTTTGGAAACTTTAAAAATGTTTTCGTAACATTTCCAGAGAAGAATCTTACAATACTATGCTTGATCTTTTTGAAAAAAAAAATATTTGAAACCGTTTAGGAAATAATAGACAAAATCAAGATAACATTTTGAAAACCTTTATATTTTGTTGAAATTTTGATGATATATAAATATTGTTTGATTCTGAATTATTTCATATACCAATAAACAAACGATATTTCCCCCCATATTTTTTAGATTTTTATTTTCTTAAAATAATTTCAAAAGAAACCACAATCTTTTTAGTTCCCATTACCGGCGGCATCTTTATACATGTACGTAACACCTCCGTATGTAGGGTATCAGTTGGGATATGTGTGCCTGATCCTAGTTGTTGTTTTAACAATTTACTGACATGTTTTAAAGATAAATTTGACGGTAGCTGGAGGTCTTTTGAATATTGATTTTAAAATATATATCATCAACCTGAGAAGATTCAATTTTGTCCCCTTCCCATCACCACACAAGAAAAAATTAAACTAAATAAAAAAAAAATGATAAGAAATAGTAATGAATATTGTAAAGATTTATTCTTCCTCGTCTGTTATGAAAAAATCCCAATTAAGTATATCTTTATGACAATTTTTATTAAATATATACATAAAAATTAAAAGTCAGATTTAGTTTGAAATATTCGCACTATGCATTGTATGTTTACTTTGAATAATATGCTATATCATCGTAATAAAATAATTCGCTGAGATCCCGAAAAAAAATTAACCCAAGTCCCGAATCGTCTTTTCCAACGTCCCGAATCGTCTTGTCGCTAGTCCCGAAACGTCGTATTAGTGTGGGTCTTGGGAGGTGGTAACACCAAGATACTTCCCACTCTCCACCACTTCCAGCTGATATCCATGCAGGGTGTATGATATGTTTGCAGTGACTGTCGTTTGTTAGAGGTCCGAATGACTGTACACTTTTCGGGTGGAAGGACATCTGCTACTTATTCTCCCATCCTTCTAAGGCAGTGATTTTTTTCTGATTTTTGTTTGTCAATGAAATAATTTTATAATTGTTGTATTACTAAGTTATATATCAGAGCATTTGGTATAGAGATTAAATCTTAAGATTAATTTGTTGGGTTTTTTCTGTTTGATAATCCCACTAGGCTCTATTTGACAGTTAGATTATGTACTGCCTAAGTCAGGGGTGATCTGTTATGGGGTGGTCGACAGATCTAATAGAATCATGACGAGTCCCTGTATTATTAAACTAACAGTACTACAAAATTCATCGTACAACTTACAATATACGCAATCCTCAATTATTACAAGATATACGTGGATCTAGTTCATCACAGTCATCACTATTTGGATCATGTCATGCTGCGGGTTATTTTCCCATGGGCGCCGCCATCTTGAATTTTAACTAAATAGAAAAGGTAGTTCAACAGAATTCGGAATTCCGGATTGTGTATTTTTTTTTCGTAGTTTAAGTCCAACATGCATGTTTTGCTTAGATAAACAGAGTAAATTTTGATGGTATGTAATTTGAACAGGAAGAAAAATTATTTTAATTGCAATCAAGGGGGAGGGGTACAACTAGACCTAAAAATTATAAGTTAAAAGTATTTGTATCTGTATGTATACGTTGTAGTATCCTATATATAGGCTTTTCACAACGGTAAGTAACCAAGATAAGCAGTGGCGTGTATTCCATATAAGCCAAAAGACTGTAGCCTATACACATCATTTTACTAATTTTGTAAAAATCAAATATTTATACTGTAGTTTGGTTGAAAAAGGGGAAAAATATATGGTCAGGAAACAAGATTTCCATGGCAAACTATTTCTTTTATTTGATACTTAAACCATGCAATAAATGCATTATACATTGTAGATAGCCACCAAATTAAAATCCTTTTTCATTTCATTACATAAAATCGCACAATTGGGGCAAAGACAAAAGTTTTGGGAGGAATAAGGTGGTAAGGTTAGCTAAATTTCCAAAAGCCAGATTGCTCAGTTAATGAGGTAAAGCAGGTGCATGTCTTGTGATTTGGGGAGCCCAGGTTTGAATCCTGGTCTTGTCCATCACATTTTCTCCCCTGCCAATAAAACTTTAATTATTTAAAAAAAACACCACTATTGCAATGGCAACTTTGAACCACAGAAACCTTAAAAGGAGAGTTTATGTACCAGTACAATGTACATGTATTTTGTTGTAGCAGCAATGTTTTTGATAATGGATTATAACTTCCATTAATTTAACTGTAAATGTTAAAGAGTACTAGTATCTTATATCATTATAGAGCAGTCAAGATTGATATGGAAAATTATATGCAATTCATTTCATTCTGAGCAAGCATGTTTCTCAGAGAGGGGGTGAATAAATACACCAATTCAGAAATCAAGAGCCTTGTACTGCTTACTCATAGTCATACTAGTTAGCATTGTTCAAATCAAATCTCATGTTTAATTTTACTCTTTTAAATGACAATTAACAGATCTGTATAACTAATTATCACTTTAAGTTTTATTTTTTGCTTTCATATAACTATACATACTAGTATACTTGTGTACACATAACAGTCATGCAAATTATGAAGCACAAAATGTCACTTTCTCCAGTCAGTCATTACAGACTGTATCTTGTCTTCTGTATAAATTTACTGCAAAACAAACATCCAGTTATAAAACAGAAATGTTTTATAGTTTCTTCACACATAAATAACATACATGTACAAATCATACAAATTCAGCTGTAAAACTCCTTTACACACGTTTATAATCGTTCTTACTTTTAAGGGGAACACTGAACGCTGTCAGGCCTAGAAAATGTTATACAAAAGTGA
This sequence comes from Saccostrea glomerata, assembly GCA_003671525.1. Lineage (NCBI taxonomy): Eukaryota > Metazoa > Mollusca > Bivalvia > Ostreida > Ostreidae > Saccostrea > Saccostrea glomerata. Next base: position 742,435 of record PRKT01000060.1, on the reverse strand, counting down.
AAAGGAAAGTGGATGTAGTATCACATGTAAGTAAGCAAATGAAAACGAATCTAGGGAATATGAACCCTTAATAATGCAAATATTAAGCCAAATATACACATTACTGACTTGCTCAGAAAGGTTGCTAGAATTTGATGATTCTCAGATTTAAGATGGACACAGGTGACACAGATATCTTTAAAACTCTTCAACTAATATTAACAAAAGAACAATTCATTGTTCTCCTATAGTTTAACACCAAGACACTATTCCTTTTAATTATTTCTTTTGTAGGCAGGACAGTAAACAATAAAGATTGTAAATGCCACCCTTCCCCAGTCCTGTGTCAGCTCAGAGTTACTTGTTTCTCTAACTCTCTGGATGACATCATCACGTGGCGTACCTCTTGGTCCACTGGCGCGCCATTTTGTCATGCTCCTCCCGGCTGGACAGGTACTGCTGGGCGATGGAGCCAACCAGGGGGTCGTGAGGGTTACAATCGGCCAGGAGGCTGGTCACGGACAGCAGCACCTTGGATATGGTCAGCGCCGGGCTCCACTGGTCCTTCAGGACGTCTAAACAAATGTGACCTTGACTGTTGATGTTACAGTGGTAGATTCGAGTTTTGAATACCAGCTGAAATTTAAAATAAAAATTCTTCATTTTTTGTTGAAAATTGTGATTGCACGTTAATATTTTTTCGGCGAAAAATTCAATGACTATCTCAAAATGACCTCAGTATAATCATGATGTTCTTAGTTGACCTACAAGTTAATTATTTTACTGTAAGATTTGTAAACACATAGTCTTTGACAGGCAAGTGTATATCTCTGTTGCCAATATCATACGAGCTTGCCTATCACACATTTACAAGGTTGATCTAGTCTTTATATAAAAAAAACAAGAGGTCCATGGGCCACATCGCTCACCTGAGTAACTTGGGTGATGCAGATCTTTACCAAATTCCCCCTCTTGCTATACCTATAATTCCCCACTACCCCCTTCCCTTTTTTATTTTGAAACTTTAGAATCTACAGTACCCAAGGATGCTTCCACATAAGTTTCAGCTTTCCTGGCCCAGTGGTTCTTGAGAAGAAGATTTTTAAAGATTTGTTCTATATATATTTCTATGTAAAACTTGGATTCCCTATTGTGGCCTGCCCTGTCCCCAGGGGTCATGATTTTAACAATTTAATATTTGCACTACTCAAGGATGCTTCCTCATAAGTTTCAGCTTTCCTGGCCCAGTGGTTCTTGAGAAGAAGATTTTCAAAGATTTGTTCTATATATTTCTATGTAAAACTTGGATTCCCTATTATGGCCCCGCCCTACCCCCGGGGGTCATGATTTTAACAATTTAATATCTACACTACCCAAGGATGCTTCCACATAAGTTTCAACTTGGCCCTTCATTTTAACAATTTACATTCCCCTTCACCCTAGGATCATTTGTACCAAGTTTGGTTAAAATTGGCCCATTGGTTCTTGAGAAGAAGTCAAAAATGTGAAAAGTTTACAGATGGACAGACAGACGGATGGACGACGGACAAAATGTGATCAGAAAAGCTCACTTGAGCCTTCAACTCAGGTGAGCTAAAAAACTCTTGCTCAATGGTGCACCCATTATGGGCAAAAAGAATAGAAACTTCTACTGTTAAAACATTGCAGTTAAGGAACTTTGAGATGAAATCATTAGACAAACTTTTGCCATATATACATTTATAGGTAAGGCAGAATCCTGTTTTCAATTGGTATATAGTTTTTAGCCTCACCAATAATCTTGTACATTTTAGACTCAGACTTACCTTCGGTGGCTTAAATGGGTAGTCAGTGGAGAAAGAAATGTCCAGGAAAAATACTCCGCCCTCATACACGGTACCCTTTGGCCCAAGAATAGTCGACACCCACTCATAGAGGTTGTCCCCCTTTGGTCCCGCACTTCAAGGAAATAATCAGTTTGTCAGTCTCATTTGTTATCAGATTGTCAATTTTATAAACTTTCAAGATAGGGGAGTAAAACTCAGTTATAATAAAGTGCACCGCCACGGCACATGATACGCCCGTCTCATATTAATTGGGTGTGCATGGAAAAAGTCATGTCATCCTTGCTATAAGGATTTGAACTTTTTTAAGCCCTTATATAATATTACCTAACAAATTATTTAATCTCACCATTTCAGTTATATACTCTATGTATCAGTTCCTGCATTTTTCAAAATTAAAAACTGTATTAAAAAGTGAACAGTGACCCAAGTACAGTATACATATAACAATTGTATGATTTCTTTACTAAGTGTTTTAAAATTGGTTAACATTTGTTTTTTGCAACTTAAAGTATTATCATGTTTCCAATAAAGGAATTCTTTTGGCTAAAGAGGAACATACTGGTAATACATGCCTTTCTTTAATTGCACGCAAACCAAATCATTTTGTGGTCGGAGTAGTAAACTTCCATAACTCCACATTCTGGACTTCTGTCACTGGGAACATTTGAGAAGATGAGATCTATTGTTGATCCATGGTCATTTGTAGGAGATGAAATTTGCTGTTTATAACTTAAGTTTTCAACAAGTAGTTTTTCCAGTGCTGTCTTCTCCGAGGACTGTTTGTCCCAGTTCACGTTGAAATCACCCATGATCACAGAATATGTGGTTTTAATATATTCTGTGTGAACTGTCCTCAGCAATGCACACAATCTCTCAATAGGTGTTTTGGGATGTTTGTACAGCATGACAAATGTTACATCTTCAATGAATTCACTTTGTAACATCAGAATTTCAATTCCCTGGAATGTGTGGTGGAATTCAACTATGTCCACAGGGTACCTCATATACAGTGCTGTACCATAAGCTGTTCTCTGGCAGTTCACATCTTCATAATCTTTTCTATACTGGTCAAAGTTTCCAATTGAAGTACTTTCTAGTGCATCTTTGTGACTGAATCTTGTTTCACAAAAGCATGCAATGTCCAGTGCATTGATGTTTCGATCTTTCCTTACATCCTCCATGTGCCTATGCAGAGATCGTGCATTTAGAAAAGCAATTTTGTGACACTGTGGTATATTGTATAGAAATTTTAGGTCCATTTCTATTGGTGATGATCTCAACCTCTTCATTTCTTCTTGAACACTCTTGTCTACACTAATTTTGTCATCTTGAAGGTTGAGTATGAAAAGGTTGTCTAGAGACTGGCAGCGGCTTAGTGCAACATAATGCATATGATCAACCTTTCTTCTTGTTGTCAGATCAACTACAACTGTGGACAATGTATCCCCTTGAGAACGATGGATGGTTTTTGCATGGGCTGCTCTCAGTGGAAACTGGAACCTTTGTAATTGTGCTTGACCCTTATGTCCAGCAGCATATTGCTTCAGTACTGGCTGAATTGGCGTCCACTGCTTTTGATGACATGGGCGATAGAGCCTTCTACTGTCTGTTCTTAACTTGGCTCCAGTTAAAGGTGCATCAAATTCTACCCAAATCACGCCAGAAGCTTGTGATTCTCTCTCCATAATGTCAATGACTTTAATTTTGCAGGAAGCTCCATTAATAAGACCATCTGTTGTATCTAAATTTACAGTCAACTCAAAATAGATGTCCTTTGCCACTTGTAAAATTTTAGGAAGTTGTGAGTTTTTCTCCTTTGAATTTGTGAATGAGTCAATGATCTTTCTAGTCATTTCTGATGATGTTGATCCAACCACCCTATCTTTGGCATGAATTGTATATACAGGATTGGGAGAAATGCTGATGACAGAACTGTTGAATGCATTTACAGACTCATTTGTAGCAAACAGATGACATGCTGTCTGAGGGTATTCAGGTGATCCCCTATCTATTGATCTCTGCCTCAAAAGGGTGATGTCTTCCTTTGTTTGATTGCCTTCCCTTAAGCGGTTCAGAAGCTCTGCAAAGTGTCTGCTCTCTGCCTGTCGCATGATTTTTTCCAACTCAAACATTTTGAATAAATCAGTCCAAATGTTTGTTGCTAATGGTAGGTAATCGGATCTGGGTGTGGAAAATATGTACGAGTCTCGGACTGGTTTTAGCTGAAACAAGTCACCAACAGCTATCAATGAAATTCCTCCAAAGGGTTTGTTACATTGCATTACCTCCATCAAGCGCTGATTGATGCAATTCAACATTCTAAACCCTACCATTGATACTTCATCCATAAATATCATTTGAACATTTCCAATTTGCTGTCTAAGAGTATTAAGAGAACTCGAAGATAGGGGTTTGTAAGTCAAACTTTGATTTGGAAGAATTTTAAGAGCACTGTGAATTGTATTCCCTTGAATGTGATAAGCTGCTTTCCCTGTTGGAGCAATGAGAAGTATATTCCGAGTCGTAAAATCTTTTCCAGCTTCTTTGTTTAGGTATTTCAACATTGTCTGGTAAATTGCTTTAGTCAGGAAACTTTTCCCAACACCTGCTCCCCCACTTAAAAACCTGTATATTGGAGTAGATGATGTTTTAAGCTTGTACATTGTATCATACAGGAATTCAATCTGCTCTTCATTCAAAAATCTCATATGCTTTCTGTATTCCTCATCTGGAAGTTCATTGTACTTGATCAGCTCATTTTCCACATCTGAGACAGGCAGTCCAAACTCTCTTGCTATGTCCCCATCTTCAATACCTAGGTCTTTTTCTGGTGGTCTTAACGATCTTTCAATCTCATCTTCATGTTGGGTAACAGGAGCCAAACAATCCCATGGTTCAGTATCATCATCCATATTTGCAAGAGCTTCCTGGGCAAGATTAACAATATTTGAAAACGGCTCATATTTTTCTATCTCTGCACCAATTGCTGATTCTAAGTCTTTAAATTTGCCTTTGAAGGAGTTGTAATTTCCAAGCAATTTTTCTTCATCTCTCCATGGAGAATAAAGCATTACCAGCTCTCGATAATATTTCTCTGAGTCTTTCTCTGGATTAAAGTGTACTGTTCTTAGAATTCTTGGAATTTTTCTTCTTCTGTATTTTTCTGCCTTTGTGGGGTTATTGGCAATTTGGTCTTCTTCATTACTTTCTTCATCTTCATTTTCTACATCTACTGGTTCTGGGAGAAGATTGTCTACAGTTTTAGTTCTACTGAACCCTCTTGAAGATGTTTTTTTGGTGTCCTCCACAGTATACCAGGCACAAAATTCTGCTAAGCAGATATTTTCTAATTCCTGTGGTCTGTCTCCATACCTTTTGAGGACATTGGAGCATTCTATTTCCTCATCATCATCATCTAAGGATTCAAGAATTTTGGCTGGTTTCAACAAGGTAACACGTTCTTCTGGTGGACTGGTGTTGACGAACATACACTGTCTTGAAGCTCTTTTCATTGGCAGCTGTAGACATATATAGGCAGCTTCCTGGGCACTCAGCTCTACTGCATTCAGAAACTTGTTACCAACACATCTAACTTGCTGTTTTAAAGACTGATTCCCTTGTCTTGCTTCTTCTGTTGCTTTTCTTAGTAGCTCACTCATACCCCTTTGTGCCTTTGTAACGTAAGAGGCCACATAGGTTGCACAGGCATATACATCTAGAACAAACTGAACATCTATATTTGCACGCCATGCCTCTAGAGTAGCTCTGTTGTAATTGTTTATACGAATTTCCTGTGGGGATCTCTTGAGGAAAACAGTAGTTGCTTTTATAGATGTTCTGATGGCACATACATATTCCTCTTCAGTCATACTTAGGCTGGACAGAAGTACTTCATGGGTAATTGTTTCATCATTTTCATCAATATTTTGCAGATACTCATGAATTTTATTCCAGGATTGTTTGTGTATATTTTTGTCTTCCTCTGACATTTCTGGGGATTTCAGTGGTTCTAAGATAGCAGTAGCCTTCATAGGAGGTCTGGGAAAGTTAAACCTACATATCTTCCTGTTCCTGTTCCGCTTCTTGCATGTGTGGCTATGTTTGTGCTTCTGAACCTGAACAAGGTCAAATATCGAATCATCTTCATTTGGCTTTTTGCATGTGATATATTCATCAATGAAATTACAAACTTCACTCTCTGAGTGCTCTCCATATTTCGGGGCATTTTTGCACCACAACAACATGTGGATATGTGGTGATCCTCTCTGTTGGTATTCCACTCTATAGAAGTAGTCTGTGATTTCAAATAAAGGGTTAGCCTTTGTTAAAAGGAACTTATTCAGGAACTTCTGCACTGAGAAATCAAAGTGACGAGCACACGTTATTGGATCTGACTGTATGAGACGGCACTTTTGTGGCCATGTTAATTGGCTAACTTCATCATCTGTGAGAATCTTTTCATCTACAACTTGTGAAAGTATCTTGAGTAGATGATACCACTTTGTCTCTGCTGCAGATAGGGTAAGAAAGAAAGTTGCTGTACCCAAATTTCGAATGAAGGCAAATAGATCCTTACTAACTTTTTCAAAATATGGTGGAGAGCCCCTGATATTTGCAAGAAATTTGTATGCCTTATCATGGTGGATCAAATCCAATGCAGCATCCCCTTTTACATCTTTAGCTGAAAGGCTATGGTTGCTAGTTTTTACTTTTCTAAGGGCTATCTGTGTTTGATCTATCAAAGTCTTCATTTGGATTTTCTTCGTTTTAAAAAACAGGTTTTCCACTGATCTGGCTGCTCGTCTGTCTACATTTCTGAGCTCTGATTTAACAATTTCTCCATAAGTAACCCTCACTGGTCTCTCTGTATTACTTGGACGCCTTCTTCCACAAAAAATGGCTGGAAATGCAAGTTCTTCACTGTCTTTTTCCATAAATATGCTAACTGGAATACTTCCCTCTCCAGGTGCGTAGTTGTAGACTTGCTCCATTTCTGATTGATCCACAAAACTTGGTGCAGTAAGAAGTGTGTCTGCTTCACCACACATTGATTCATAGATATCCACCTCACTCCATTTATCATTGTCATCAGGATCATTGATGCCATCCTCCAACGAACAATTTTCATCTTCTTTTCTTGCATCTTCAAGGCCTAGTTGCATGCTTTCCCTTGAATCAGTAAGTAAAGGAGCCGGCATATGACAATCTTCTGAGTTGGATTCTGGGACACTATTACTATGAATGTCGATATCAATATTTTGTGCTTCCGCTTCAGTTTCACAATTCCAGCTTTCATCAAACGAGATTCCATGTTCCTTGTATAAAGGTGCTGAAGCTAAAAACTTTGCAGCTTCACGTACAGCTTCTGGTCTTATATTCAAACAATATACATGATGCTTGTATCTCAGTCTCCTCTTTAGAGTGGCCTTTATTGTAGCAGTATCAGAGGGAAGCCTTGGAAGATTTTTAATTGTGCTGGAAACATCAGCTGGTACCATCACAACATTTCCATTGATAAAATGTTGTTTACCTATGGGTGCTTGATGAATTTTCATGAAAGGCAATCTTGCAGCAATCAATGTTTGTTCTAGAGGATTTAAGTCATGGAGGGGGCCTTGATCTGGAAAGTTCATCCTATTAAGTACTGATGATGGTGGAATTTTGCCTTTTTTCATATGTGACTGACATGTTTTACACATCCAAACCTCTCCAGCAGCACTGACTTTTTGTGGACATATATCAAGCAATTTTCTAACAGCATCCTTCTGTTTGTCATCGTCTGAAAAAGCACCTGAATATTTACAAACACTGTGCTTATACAGGAGTTGATGGCAGCTTGTACAAGTGTACACTGGTCCTTGTTCTACTGCTCTATGAAAATTGCTGATGCACTGGTCAATGGATGTTTCCTGTTCGGCTGTCCTTCTTGTGTTTCCTTCTCTTTCATTGGCTCTGTAAACAGGATCTCTTCTCTTTGCTCTTCGATACCCTGTATTCATTTTTTTCTCTCTTTCTCTAAAGTCTTGATCACTTCGTTTTCTTTTTTTGGCATTTTTTTCTTTCTTTTTTTCTATTGCTTTATATTCTGGTTTTCGTCTTTGCAATTTTCTCCATAATGCTTCTCTTTCCTGTTCAGCCATTCTATATTCTGGATTATTTCTATGCAAATTTCTTTGTGATTTTTCTCGGTTTTTTTCAGCTGTCCTGTAGTTGAGATTTTCTCTAACTGTTTTTCTACGCAATGTGTCTCTTTCCTGTTCAGCCATTCTATATTCTGGATTATTTCTATGCAAATTTCTTTGTAATGTTTCCCGGTTTTTTTCAGCTGTCCTGTAGTTGAGATTTTCTCTAACTGTTTTTCTACGCAATGTGTTTCTTTTCTGTTCAGCCATTCTATATTCTGGATTATTTCTATGAAATTTTTTTTGTAATGTTTCTCGGTTTTTTTCAGCTGTCCTGTAGTTGAGATTTTCTCTTACTTTTTTTCTCCGTAATGTATCTCTTTCTTGTTCAGCTTTTCTGTAATCTTGATCTGCTCTCTTTAATTTCCTCTTTAAAGAACTCTCCTTTTGCTTGCAAAATTTATTTCCTTTCTTTAATTCTTCATTTTTCTCGTGTTGTTTTTGTTTTAAATCTCTTTTTTGCTCTTTGTGTCTGTAGATGACTTCATCTCTCTTTCTTCTCAACAGGTCTTTCATGCATAAATTCTGTGTGATTAAAAAATGACATGAGAAATATGTTTTACAGAACTTGTTTTCAGCTTATTTTGTCAAAAGGATTATTTTTACATAGCTAACTTACATTCATACATAGTAAAGAGAATTTTTTTTATATAATTGTTGAATATGTTTACCTTTCTTTTTGAAATTTGCTCATTTTTCTCCAAAGGATCAATATTTCTTATAGGAGTTATTTCTCTTTGTAAAGACTCATCTTTCTCCTCCACAGTGTTCCCAACAGAAGTTCTTTCCCTTTGCACAGTCTTAGGTATCTTGTAGTTGATGGGTATACCAAACACTTCAATGTTGACTGCATTCTTTATAACATTAGAAAATATGAACACATATTTTTACAAAAATAGTGCATGCTTTTGGCAATGAAATCAATAGGAACTGAATCAAGAAAGCTTACTTGTAATTCAATTACTCCTTAAATAATATGAAATTCAACATAATTCATCACAGCAATTATAATAAGACAAAATTCACCTTATTATGACCACAAAAGTCAGTGAGTAGGGAATGGATAGGTTTTTCTTTACAAGAACCAGTCTCTGCTGCCGTAATAACAACCGGATGTTCATCTTTTTGCTGTTCTGAAGATCCATTAATGTTATCTTGATTAGAAATCTGTAAAAACCACAATAATCTTGAGTCCAACATTATTATTCATATTCACTATGTAATTAGAAGAGAAAAAGTGATTGAGTGTGAAAGGGAAATTTAATTGATTATATGATAAATTAATCAAACTTGGAGACATGCATCAGTATCAATATTTCCCATTTACAATTATTGATATCATTGGGCGCAGAAAGAAAAGCATGCATATACTTATAGGTAGGACACAAAATACATACTTGGTTAGAAATTCTACTTTTTCTTTTGCGAAGCCTCTCTTTCTCCTTGAGTCGCCTACTAGACATATCTCTTGACACTAAAAAAACCCACAACTGTTTCAATAATACAATTCAAACATATTCATCCCTTTTCCAATGAAAAGTGTTTAAGTAAAATACCAGTTAAAAATACAAAATTACAGATAAATTATTTCATTCATGCTGTAGAACCACTGCCTTCAATGTACTAAATAGAAACCTCCGTTAAAAAATAAGGCACTTTTTTATGGATATATAGAGACAATTTGTTGACTATAAATTGACATTTAATTTTAATTAATGAAATTATTATAAAGGAAGGTTAAAGCAAGGGCCCGCTGAGGGGTAGAAATATGAGGGTGCAGCTTATGGAACAAGAGTTTTATTTGATTACAAATTTTTAAAAAAATATATGAATTTAAGAATATAAGCAACAATTATATATTAAGCCCTATTTACACGATCTGACTTGTAAGATGTGATTTCAGATGTGATTT
>PRKT01000060.1:690292-730476 GCA_003671525.1 Saccostrea glomerata | reverse complement strand
AATTCCATATGCATTTCTTTAGACTATTATAATTCTTTTAATATAATCATCCTATAATATGTGCACCCTGTGCAAATCTAATTCGATAATTTGTCAAAAAATTATACAGAATCTTACCTGCAGTCTCTTGTACTACGTAATTCCAGAAAGTCAATTGCAAATACACTTCTTCTTCTTTTGAATCCAGTTTCAGAGTAGGAAAACACGATGGACAATAGAGATTAAAATTCTTTTGCCAAATCACATGGATCCCAAACCACATATATATCATATAACTTGACTCCAAATAAACCGTACTGATCTCTCAGAACTCTTTCATGTTTCAAACATAAATATTTGATAACATCTTAATTGACCTGCCTCAGATGGCATAGGGAACAAGAGCAGCTCTATGTCTCGGGATGATAATGTATCATTATTTTAGAAAAGTACCAGCTTGCTTCAATTAAAACTTCAGGTCAACTTGTAGTTCAAATATCAGTAATTAAGATTTAAAGAAAGGGCAAAAGAATATTCAATGAAAATGATGGTGTACATGCCTGCATGAGGTTTACTGTACAAAACACTTATAAATAGAATCAATACCTTTTGTTTTCAGCATAATAACAATTATATTAATTTCTATTTAAAAATTAAATCCATATATTTTATAAACCCATAGATAAGAAATGCATTATTGAATAGGGTTCATCATTTAAAAGATTAAGGTTATGAAATTTAACAGTGATCACATATTCATTATGTTTTTAAATTATAAAATAAAATTCAGTCAAGTATGAATTCTTCTTACCATGTCATAGTTCTTTGTCTTCTATTTCTTTTTTTCTCTTCAAATTTCTTGACCTCTTCCTGTCTATGTGACAATGTGCAAATAGCAAGACGTAAAAAAAAAGTCCTTGGCCAACCATTTCTGCATCAAAGGACCATCATGAAGTCAGTAGGGAATTCTGATGTCTTCTCTCCGAAAGTTTATCAAATAATTAATCCTATGGGTATCTTGAACATTGACAGTGTGGAAGGTAAAATTCTTGTGTTTAATGCAACAGGGTCACATCAAATAAATTCTTTCCTTCAGAAGTTTGCTAATTAGAGAAGTTAATCAATCATCTTTTTTTTGTAATGAACCATTTGCTTGTATTAAGACTACCTTAATCAAACAAACAAGCTTTAACTTTCGTAATTCATTTTTTTTGTTATATTTAAACAATTTTTTTTTTATAACATTAATGATTCTTTTCTCTCACCTAGGATTTTGCAACATCAATGCTATATATCTTTTTTTAATATCATACAATAAAATAATAACTTTTAATTATATTATTCAAAATAAACTTTTACAATAAAACAAAAATTTATCTTGAAAGATACAAATTAACTAACACAAGCTATTATAAGTTGCAAGTATATAAACACTGAAAGGAAAAAAAAAGTATACAATGTAAACATGGTAAATATGTAATTTGTATAATAATTTTAATCATATTATACAATTTATATTAACTAAGTTTTAATCATACACTGTATTTTACAAAATCAAATTTGTTTTAATTACAATACACCAAATTCATCTTGAAAGTTAGACTAGCCATCAAGAACTCTTTAACACAAGCAATTATGAGGCGGTTTCTTTTGCCCAACTCCCAAGAGATACATAACAGCTTCTTGATCAGGGAAGCTCTCTCACTGAACTCATTATTGACATGCAAATTTCTGCTATCAAAATTCTTCTTGACAAGTGCTTGATAATTATGCCAATTGGACAGATTAAAATTCTCCATTAGATTTGTTGCAAATTGCTATAAAGTATATGATGAAAAAATAATTTTTTTTCTTGAATTAACAAATTTTCAATTAGGATACAGCTATACTTTTACATATTTTTGGATTGTGAAATTCAAAATGTAAAGACTTATTTTTTTTTTTTTTAAATACTTAAATTCCTTATCAGATTTGAAGTACATACATCTCTAAAAGAACATCAAAAATAAAATTATTCTTTAAACTTTTTAATTCTAATTGAATTAATTCTAAGCAAGACAACATTGACATTCTGCAATTTGTTGCAAATGTATAAAAATTGAAATGAATAAAAGTTATACAATGTATACATGTATAATCAGTTTTACTTATATTATACCATATTAATTAGTTTTCATCAAACATTGTTTTTAAAATATCAATTTGTTTTAATAACATTACACCAATTGAAAGTTAGACTACTAGACTAGCCATCAAGAACTCTATAACACAAGCAATTATGAGACAGTTTCTTTTGCCCAACTCCCAAGAGATACATAACAGCTTCTTGATCAGGGAAGCTGTACCAGAAAGCTCCTGACAATAAACTCATTAATTTCTCTCTAATTTGACATGCAATTTCTGCTATCAAAATTCTTGACCAGTGCTTGATAATTATGCCCATGGGAGAAATTGAATTTCTCTCATATCATTCAAATTTTTTTTTACAGATTGTTGTTAAGTATATAATAAAAAAAATAAGTTTTTACTTGATTTAAAAACTTTTACAACTAAATTTTTACATTTTTTAGGATTGTGAAATTTGAAATTTAAAAGACTTAGTTTTTTTTAAAAATTCACTTAAATTAAAAGTCACAGTGACCTTGAAATAGGTCGCGACACACCTTCTACCTTAGATGTATATATTTGCCAAGTTTGATAGATCTAGGTCTAATCGTTTTTTAGTTATGAGCCGGACAGGATTTTTCCTTATTTGGCCATAGCATCTTAATTAAAGGTCAGAGCGACCTACTTTTTGTGCGCGACACACCGTCTACCCAAGGACTATCAGTTGACAAAGTTTGATAATCCTAGGATTAATAATACTGAAGTTATGAGCCGGACAGGAATGGACAGACGGACGGACGGACAGACGGACGGACGGACGGACATGAAGCCTATAACATAATACGTCCCGTCTTAAGACGGGCGTATAAAAATGACAAATAACAAAATTACTGTAAATATATTTTATTTTAATGGCGTGTACGATATTTGGCGGAAATTGATTTTTTAACGTTTAAGTGTAGATTTTAATAAGTACTTTCTGAATGTGCTTTACATTAATATATGAAAACAAAACATTAAGTGATGTAAATGATTTAGCGGATGATGCTTTCTGCAAAATGCACTAAACGGAATACACAACCAAATGTACAGTATGCATGTTATCCCTAAATCTACTATACAAAATGAGAATTCCCCATTGAAACAACAGACAGGAAGCAGATGTCTAGTAATCCCTCTATATTGATGATGAAACAGAGTCATCCTTAGTGAAAGTTTTTGATGAGGGTCAAGGTCAAAAGGTAAAAAATATTCATCCCTATTGAAAGGTCTTGTAAAAGTGAATACATAATCACGTGAAGTAAGAAAGCCTTAGCACCAACTATTCAAAAGTTTTGACCAAGGTTAAAGTTTGGTTATTTTTTGGAAAAGTGGGTCAAACTTCAAGTTGATCAAATTTGGTGATAACCAAAGAAAGGTCTTGACACAAGGAATACAGCTGTGAAATATGAAAGCCATAGACCCACCCACTCGTAAGTTATGGGCAAGGTTAAAGTTTTTGCAGACAGACAGGCGGGCAGACAGGGCAAAAACTATATACCCCCAAATCTTCGATTAAGAATAAATATGATCACATTTCCTTAAAAATTACAAAGTTTCACAAAATACTGTTGAGAGGTTTCAGAGTTGCCATAAAACTTGGACCAGCTCACTTTTGATCTTAGTCTCACTTTTCCACTATTGACATGGTACAATTGCACGATTAAATGGATATGGATAATAGTACTTAAAAACTCAGATGAGCTCTTTAAAAAATAGAAATCACAAAAAATGATTGTGATGAGTAAAAGACATAATCACCCAAGGGTATCCAATGATTTCTCTTATTTATATATGTAGTAACATACCACAATCACCTGCATATGCAAGAGCATGCTCGACATACATGTAAGAACCATTTCTGAAGGAGGCAAGCTGATAAGAAATAAGTTAAGGAAGCAAGGATATCAGCAGTCTCATTTAAATTTTTCCATTTACGCGATCATGACAAGGAGCTGCTCGGACGTGACTGGTCAATATAGGGATACCTACTCCTCCATGGCACCTGATCCCACCTTATTTTTAAATTCAGAGATATTTTCAGAGATCTGCGTTTGCTCTGCTCCCGAATTTTTTTTTCAGTGGATATAACTAATCCTCTGCTCTCCAATAAGATATTGTTTTCACTGTCATATCATCAATGTTTTTGTGCGTTAATTTCTACGTCCAATAAGAGGGCCAAATGTAGCCTTAAACTGTCACTAATATAAAGGAGAAAATTACAAATAATACAGGTTTATTGTAAATAAAGTGTAAAATTATCACATTAATGGTTACACATAAAACATAACAAAAGGGGGCACAACAACGTGTTACAGTAACAAATTATGGCAGAAGGTAAGATAAAACAAGGGGAGGTGATTCAATGAATTAAACTCAACACAGCCTTAAACATTATACACATATCATACAACACTTTAACGTTTTGGAAAAAATAAGTTTCATGGTTAAAAAAAAAATTACTTTGGAAATAGCATTATCTGTACATTTATACCCAATATATAAATTGGATTGTCTTTTATTAATATACTTAGTATAAAAAATTATTGTATAAAATAATGTTGTCATCAACTGTTTGCTGTATAAATGCTGAAGATATTACTGAGCACATTTCAGTAAAAGTTATATCACAGATACTTTGGTAACTTAACCATGAGCCCTACAATAAAAATTATAATCAAAACATTGAATTGAGTTAGAGGAAACTTGGCACTCCATAAATAAATGACATTTAAGAAGAACTTATTCCACCTACTAGATTTAATTTTACTTCATTAGAAATTTCATTGAATTGAAAAGCTCTAGAATTCCTCTTATGGTTATTTAAGACATGTTCTGAATGCTTTGTAACATTTAACAATTAACATTTAAACAAATGGAAAAAAATCACATTTTTCTCAGACAAAAAAATGAACAATACAGAAGGAAGTAATTGATTATGTTTAAGAATAAATTCCATAGAGATCCAATTCTTTTCGAACTGTTGAAGATATGGCTATATAGAAAATAAAAATATATTTATGATACATGTAGTCTAAAGAGATCTCTAATTTACATTCAATAAATTATTCCTGAGCAAGTTATAAAGTTTTAAAAGAACGGAAAAGGTATTTTCTATGTACATCCAACAAAAATAGAAATCTTATTAGAAAGGAAAGCTACATGTATTAAGAACTTAAAACTTTGATAGGATGACAAGGTAGCATAACTATATATGCAAATTCATCAATCAAAGTACAATTTATTGATATAATTAAGATATTTTTCAAGGCCCATGTAAAAATTAATGTCAAGTGCCATTTACAAACCTTTCAACTTCAGTCCTTCTTGAGATAGTTTGTTACAATACATATAATTTAGTATAATTAGTTTGGCATGATTTAGAATGGACACTTGCTTTAGTCTGCTCAAATAACTCAACAAAAATATGTTGAGTTCGAAAGTTACGTAACCATGGTTGGGTGTTTTCCCAGGCGGCCCTGGGACATGATCACGTTGGCCTCAAAATGGGTGGCCCCAGCGGCAGGGGTGGCGGGAAGTGACTGAGCGGTCGCAGGAAGTGAGTGAGCCGAGGATGGGGGAGGATTATTGGTATTTGAGGGATTTGGGGCAGGGTTTACAGTTTGTGGCAGGGGATAGAAGGCTTGCACAGTTTCTCTTCTTGCTTTCTGCTGGGCTACTCTCTGTTTGGCTTCCATTAATCTGTCATTAGCTTCCTGCAGCATTCTGGCATCCAGTGCATTCTTTGCCATGGCTGACTCTGTCTGCCGCATTAATTGTCTGTGTTCCAAGTATTTCTTCACAACATCTTGCTGCTCTACCTTAGTTGACCTATGACCCTGGACGACATCTGATTTTTGATTCAGCATGTCTTCTTGTTTGGCTTGTTTGTCATGGCGCATGAGAGCATTGGCCACAGAGGTATGCTGATGGCTAAACTCAGTGATGAAAGTAAAATCAGCCTTATATGAGCGAGACAAATCTGACGTCCTAGATTTGAATTCTTGCTTACGATCCAGGTAACTTAACCTCTTCATTTCTCTCTGCTCTAAAGCATCCAACATTCTGGCTTTTTCCTGATCCCTCTTTTTCAAAGCTTGGTTCCTTTTCTCATCCTGAAACAATCGGATCCTCTCCTTGGCCCTATCTCTTTCATCTCTCAAGTTTAAAATGTGTTCCATCTTAGCAGCTGCCTGTTCTGCCTTTTCCCTATCTTTGTACGCTTGGTGAACGGCCAGTAAACTAGATATTCCCATAGTTCCATGCACTCGTGAAAATATTCTTTGATCTGTTGTGACTGTTTTTCTTGGTGTAATCTTTGGTTTTGGAGCATCCCTTGCTCGGATGTGGATCACATCTTCTGCATCCCTGACTAGCCTTCCTGCTTCCTGTTTCTCCAGTATCATCTCAGTGGTAGCATCAACAAATGACATTTCTGGCTTCATTCCTCTCAAGCGGTACTCTGTAATAGGTATCTCTTCACCAGGAATTTCTTGTGGAATGTCCTCCATCTTTTCCGATTCAACAACAGGTCCGAAAAATTGCTTCACACTCTTTACAATTTTTCTCTGAGGTTCTTTCTTCTTCTTTCTCCTACTGCGCCTGGTCTCCAGCCTAGCTGATCCAATCTTGTCCAGAGAAGAGTCGGGCAAGATTGTTTCTATTGCAATGGCTTCGTTATACAGGGTGGAGAATGTTCCACTCTGAAGCTTGGCAAGGTTAATCAGGAGGTTCTTCCTCTTTTTAGGTACCTCCACATCTTGAGGGATAGGGGTCAGGGTATCAGTGGGGGTCATAGGAGGCTCCAGGGCCATCTGAAAAATGAAGTGATGCAAATGACAAACCCTTACATATAGTGACATCTGAAATTGGTACATCATAACATATGATACTTTAATCACCAAAATGTTTCAATACTGGTATAGTCTCAGTGAGGATAAAATTGTACTTTCATTAGCAGTTAAACTTATATATCAAATTACAAAATATTGATGCATTTATGTACAATATTGATGTTTCAATAAAAGTTTGAATACAAGCAGAAGTACTTTGTTTCAATAATGATATTAAAATAAAGATGAAGTCAGGAGGACACAATTGCAAAATGCATTTACCACACATATGCATTCATTTGTTCTAAACTTGCATTTGATAACACGTATAATGCTAGTATTTTGCTTAAGTCTACCTCTCTAGCATATGATGCTGTTGTCAGACTCTCACTAGGGGCAGATGACTCTGGCCTGGTTCTAGACAGGAGGTCCAACTCCATGTTAGTAAGACTGGAGTCCCGGATGATGGAGTGGGAGAGATCCGGGGAGGAACTGGGGGGTGGGGGAATGTGGGACTCCTGGTGTATGTTGGGCAGCTCTAGGCCTGATGCTGTTGTTTTGGGCCTTTTGGTGACAAAACCCAATCTATTTAAGAATAAATAACCTCATGACAACAGACAATAAAAGGGAGGCAAGTTGTCATTTTCATGAAACGCTTTCAACTAAAAATGATCCTCAAGTACATGCAAATCATTTCAAATAGAATATACACTCGCAGATATTTTGAACTTAATAAGGAATTTTCAACCTAGAAAAAAATTCAATGTTTTTCTGGAGTGTCACCAAGAATAAGCCCTGATTGTACATCAACACAACTAACCTTTTACGGGTTAGAAATCCTCTGATAAACCTCTGGATGATAAGTACAGGGGAGTGGTGAGCCTGAATGTCATTAATGGTAGCAATTACTAACATAAACACATGTCTCTCTTCCTCGTATGTGGTATTCTGTAAAAAGAGCAAAAAATGTTTTAAGGGAGATAACTCTTCATCAGGATGCCCTCCCAAAAAACATTCCCCCAAAACAAGAGTATTTTTCTGACTTAAAATTTTATAAAATATCTGGAATTATGAAATACAAATGAAAACCAGTACAATATAACTAAAACAATTCTTTCAATTTTAATAATTAATTCAATTTTTAAATTTCAGGTTTATAAAATAGAGAGATGGAAATATACCTTAAGTAGCATAAGGAACAGCTTGACCTACCTCAGGGGTGGGAGGACAGAGATTGATCCTAAATGCTGGATTCAGTGTCCCAAACTGACCACCAAACAAGGCATCCTCAATGATCTCCTCATCAGAAATCACATAATGATCCAGGGCCTTTAGTGACCAAATACTGTTAGCCACATGGTGTCTGTAGTTCCTCTTTAGACTGAGGGGTGTGTCATAGAGGGTAAGGGCTAGCAGCTTGGGACAAGTGGCAAGACTCTGTAGTGTTTCATATTTCCCCAGTGGATTGTCATGAAGAAATAACATCTCAAGCTTCCTCATCCCAGACCAGAAAGGAATTCCTGGAATTTCTGATAACTGCACAATAAAAGAAAAACAAGAATAATGGTGTGCCAGATTTCATATCTCATGAAAAATGTGGCATTAAGTTTAGAAATATTTATGAATCTAAAAGAATGTGTGCTTCTTATACTGATATACAGTTAGAAGGTTTATTATTCCTTTAATTCTAAAACTTCTCCAGTTAAGATAAATGTACCTTTAAATATAAAAATATTGATACCTGATTACTATGTAGATCCAATTTGATCAGATGATGACATGACATCAGTCCATCAATCTTTGTCAAGAAGTTGTTATTTATAATTAGTATTCTTAGATTAATGCAGCTTGAAATGTCTCCTACTTTCCTCAAGTGAACACCACACAACTTGATAAGCTTCAGTCGATGGACATCCTTATATTTGAAGTTATTCCTTTTTGTACATTCTTCCACTAAGTACTCTTGAGTTGGGACTCTGAAATAGCCCCTCTCCTCTGCCTGTTTGATTGCTTGCTCTTCCCTTTGTTTATAGTATTTATTTAGCAATAAGTTTGTTGGTTCTCTAACATTTTCATGTAGTTTTCCGAACTTGGACCAATCTGGAATGCTGACCATGATGCTTCTTTTATGTTATTCCTTCTTCAAAAAGATTTTGCTTGTTTAGAGATCATGGGATTCCATTTTCTATTTCATTCTTCTGCAAAACAGAAAAGTTATTTTGTAGATAAATAATTATGTGATCTACTGGGTACAGTAATTAACATACTGAAAATACATGTGCCTGCAAAGATATCATATTGCTTAAATTAAGAAATTATTTTAGCCAAAACTCACTAAAACTGTGTAGGGAATTTTAATTTGATTTGCTTTAATCTCACGTACTATATTTTTCCTTTGATACAAAAACTGGTGCAGATATTCAATCTCTTCATAATCAAAAGCACAAAAAATTAGTTATGGAATTTATCATGCAAGGAGAAAGTCTTAACAATGTGAAATGAATGGATAGAAAATAAAGCTGGGAAAAAAAGAAAAAATCCTCCAATTATTAGGATATAAAACTGATTTTCCTTTTGTTAAAACTTAAATGCAAGAAAACGTGTAAAGACCCATGCACTCACATGATAAAAATAATTTTCGAGTGTTCTAAAGTAAAATGATTATCTTTATATGAAATAAAACAATCTAAAGTGGAGAAAGAAGTTGCTTTTACCAATTTTACAACTCGTAAAATGTTTTTGCGTGTTATTTACATTAAATATTAGAAAAAGAAATGACCTTGGTAAAATATGCAAACAGACAATTGCTTAAATTTAGCCTAAATATGTTAGACAAGCAAATTCCGTACCTAAACCCAGCAGAATAAATATACTTTTTGTCATTTCACTTTCCCAACCTCCATACTTATATCCGCCATTTGTAAACGTTTCCCACAACAACGGAAATCCAATGTTCGGTATACCTCTAAACCTTTATACACCGAGGTACGATAAAAGCCGATGCCCCCAAAATTGGAGGGAAATATGTCAGCCCCCATTTACAGTGGTCGTATTTTGTGTCATATATCAGAAATACGTTTAGAAAGGATTCTTGCAAGTGGACAATCATTCAGGTAATAAGGGCCAACGAAATAGAGATAATACTTTCGAAATAATTTGATATTCAACCATGCACTTTAAGAAATTTAGGAAATCATTTATTGAATCAGCGAGTAAATTCGAACGTGTGTTACAAAACACTTGCATTTTATAGAGAGCTTTGTAACTTTATACCATATATTTAAATCTCTTATGCAAAATAAGTTATTCTTGGAAATTTGACACGTATTCTTTTTCCTGTAAAGTTACGTAGGGCATGCACTTGGTTTCAGGATGGTGTATTTTGCGTGTTATTAGCTCACCTGAGCCGAAGGCTCAAGTGAGCTTTTCTGATCACATTTTGTCCGTCGTCCGTCCGTCTGTCCGTCCGTCTGTAAACTTTTAACATTTTCGACTTCTTCTCAAGAACCACTGGGCCAATTTTGACCAAACTTGGTACAAAGATCCTTGGGTAAAGGGGAATTTAAATTGTTAAAATGAAGGGACATATCCCCTCGCAAGGAGAGATAATCAAGAAAAGACAAAAATAGGGTGGGATCATTAAAAAATCTTCTTCTCAAGAACCACTGGGCCAGTAAAGCTGAAACTTATGTGGAAGCATTCTGGGGTAGTGTAGATTCTAAATTGTTCAAATCATGACCCCCGGGGGAAGGGCGGGGCCACAATGGGGAATCAAAGTTTTATATAGAAATATATAGGAAAAATCTTTGAAAATCTTCTTCTCAAGAACCACTGGGCAAGAAAAGCTGAAACTTATGTGGAAGCATCCTGGTATAATGTAGATTCTAAATTATTCAAATCATGACCCCCGGGGGATGGGTGGGGCCACAATGGGGAATCAAAGTTTTATATAGAAATATATAGGAAAAATCTTTGAAAATCTTCTTCTCAAGAACCACTGGGCCAGAAAAGCTGAAACTTATGTGGAAGCATCCTGGTATAATGTAGATTCTAAATTGTTCAAATCATGACCCCCGGGGGAAGGGCGGGGCCATTATAGGGAATCAAAGTTTTACATAGAAATATATAGGAAAAATCTTTGAAAATCTTCTTTCAGGAACCACTGGGCCAAAAAAGCTGAAACATATGTGCCCATGGTAGTGTAGATTTCAAAATGTCTAAATTATGATCAGTGGGGTAGGGTGAGGATGCATTATGTATAACAAGGGTGAAATCTGGTAAAGAACAGAATGGTCAAAGCTTCTCAGGTGAGCGATGTGGCCCATGGGCCTCTTGTGTTTTTTTTCTACAGTAGGTCAGGGACCTATATACTAAGTATTATGCTGAGTAGATGTATCTGAATGCGCAGCACTCATTAAATTGTTTAAAATATAAAAAAATCGCTAGAATTAACACGTTTTAAAAATGTCATATGAATGTATACATATTTATAAACAGGTGGAAAGAAGAAAAGCCAGGACTATGGACTGGTGTTTTGTTTGACAGAATCTGGAGATTAAGGCAATCAGAGACAGCTATTTCTTACCAAATCTTTGGAAACAACAAGTTGAAATCAGAAGCAAACGAAATCTTGCCTTTAACAAATGCAGCCAAAACAGAAGTAACAAAGACCTGTGAAGGTGACATAGTATTGCAACAGAAAGGTCAAGTGACTACAAAAACAAGTATGAAAACAGGAGGAATATCTGAAAATATGTATGAAGATTTAATGAAGGATTATTTTCAGTTAAATGTCAGCGTTGCAAACTTGTATAAAAAGTGGTCAGAGGTAGATTCCAATTTTCAGTCCATATCTTCCAAGTTTGAGGGAATACGGACGTTACGTCAAGATCCTGTGGAAAACTTATTTTCCTTCATATGCTCTTCAAATAATCATATCTCAAGGATATCAACAATGATAGAAAAACTCTGTGAAAATTATGGCCGAGAGGTGGGCCAGTTAGATGGAAAGACATATTTCAGTTTTCCCACGGTCTCCGAGATGGCAGATGATGGAGTGGAAAGTGAATTAAGGAACTTAGGTTTTGGATATAGGTAAACTGTACCTTCAGTTAGATATTTTTGTGTGCTGTAACTGTATTTCGTAAATATGGTAATTACCTGCCCATCATTTGGTTCTATACAATTCAAGGTTATATAAAGGATATAGTTTACATAGTTAGCATGGTTAGGACCACAGATGCTCGACGTTAATAGTATGGGGAATATTTTACTTTTGAAAAGAAAGATTAAAACCTCAAGCATCTAATTGGTTAAGGCAAATTGTAATAATTCGGGCTAGTTTATTTACATTATGAATGGATACTTATCTTGTAGATACTTTTAGAATAGTATGTGAAATTCATCTTTTAAAATGTTGTGATTTCATCCTTAGTGTAGTGTGAAGGACTTTCATTTTGTTGCACCTCTTACATTTCTTGAGAAACTGGAATGAATTAGCAAATTGGAAAAAAAATGAAAATTCAGTGGCATTGAATTTTTACTTACTTGATGAATATTTTAGAGCAAAGTACATTAATCAGAGTGCAAGACAGATCATGGATAAAGGAGGAGAAACTTGGCTGAGATCTCTAAGAGAAAAACCATATGTAGAAGCAAAGAAAGAATTGATGGTACTGAATGGAGTGGGAGCCAAGGTAACAGTAAATACTGAAGATTTCCCCTTTAAATGACTGTACATTTACACATACATCTTCTATTAAATATTCGACATACATGTATATCAGTTTCATTTTCATATACATGTACACGTATATGAGTTTGTCTTTGGAAAATCAATAATGCTTGTACACTAGGAAAAATTATAGTTATGCTCTGTTAAGTTTGTCTTGCTATCTTCAAATACATTTTAAAATGTCTTTAGGTCGCAGACTGTGTCTGTCTAATGTCTTTAGACAAGACAGAGGCTGTTCCTGTAGACACCCACGTCTGGCAGATAGCAGCGCGAGGATACATGCCAAGTCTCACCAAAAACAAATCCCTGACAGATAAACTCTACAATGAAATAGGTACTCCACAAAACACCAGACAACTCTTGAAGATGTCCTTTTAAAAGAATGCTGCAATTCAACTTATTATACTAAAAAAATTCATTTGCATAAAATTCTGAAATCACTATGAGAATAGAATTATATAATATACATGTATTGCGAGAAATTATGCAAATATGACTTGACAATCTTCAAGAAATTAACATACTACATGTTTATGATATGTTTTTGTTTGTGTATTAGTACATGTAAAAATTATCATTTGATATTTCAGGAGACCATTTTAGGACTTTATGGGGACCCTATGCTGGATGGGCACAAGGTGTAAGTAGATGTAGATAAGATGACCTGTACGGGACTAGTGTTTTCAATGTTCATTTATTACATTTAACTGTTGATGTGTATAAAAAAAAATTTTCCAGGTGCTTTTCGCTGCAGATTTGAAGCAATTTAAGGAAAAAGAATCTTCACCCTCCAAAGTATGTACAAACTGAAAAATAATGATTCTGTTGTTTTAAATGAAATTGAATACTCTTTTCTAATCATAAAAAAATGTACCGTAAATGGGACATAATTTAGAAATGGTAAAAGTATTTGAATGAATTACGACATAAAATTAATTTATAATTAGTAGAGGTTTTAAAGTTGTTTTTTTTTTTGGAATTTAACTTAATGAAAACTTTCTGTATTTCATTTAGGCAAATTTTCAATAGTACATGTATATGTACAAATAAAATTTTCTCTATTTCAGAGAAAGGCAGTCAAAACAGAAAGTCCTGTGAAAAGGAAAAAGAAAGTTGAAGATTCAGAAATGGAAGAAAACGAAGAAAGTTTTGATAGAATAACTCCTGTAACAAAAAGAAGGCAGAAAAAGAAATCATGACAAAATCAAAAGGAACATCATATACCAATGATGAAAAGTATTTTTTGTTATCCAAGGAAATACAGGGAATAAGTGGATAGGAATATCACATGTGCAGTTGCCAAATGTCAATGCTGAAAAAGGCATACCACTCTAACTGTAGTTTACCATATACATGCAGCTGCATACAACTTTTGGGAGTAAAGTTACATAAAACCAAATTTATCAAATATATTTTTGAGGAATTGAGTGTTAAACACTAAAATGCAATATATGTAAAGAACATGGTAGATGCATGTTTACCATCAACATAAAATAACGGGAAGTAAAACTTTTCTGATATAAAGCAAAGAAATTGAATGATAAAATTCTTCCTGTTGTAAATTCCAAACTGGAACTTGTACAGATCAGTACTAGTAATCATGTTGATCACATTACATGTATTTATAATGAGGGCAATTTTACTTGTTGAAACAAATTGGTATTTATGATGTAGTCCTCAGCATTTTTTAAGAGTTTGAAGGCTGGTTTGCTTTATATGTCTGTAAATCTGTATCTACAGAGGTGTCTGTTTTTATGCATTTTGGCATTAACATTATAAAAATGTCAGATTGGTGAACTAGATCTTTTAAAATAAATACCATCTATTGTAAGAAACCTTAAGACATTCTGTAAAAAGTTTTGGTATTCATATTGCTTTTTTCATGCACACCTGTCATTTACTACATTTATATGTATTAATGTCATTAAAAATTGAGTAACCATGCCCAAACCCCTAGACTTAATAACAAAATATGCTAAAAACAAAGCTACTTTATGCAGCAGTTGGAATTAGACTTATTTTGTTCCAGATCTGTCTTCTATGACTAAACATCAAATACAGCCTGTGTGGCACAGTGGGTGGAGCCAATTCTCTAGAGGTGCAGAGTAAGGAGTTATCCTTACATTGCTGGTTTGAATCCCACGGTGGGATATGGAGACCAGTCCTTCAGATAAGACTACCGGTACATAAAACCAGGTCCCATCTTGCAGCAGGTGTTTGCACAAAAAAGGATAACTCACTGCCCCGAACCCTACGTATCTGTACAGGTCTAAATTTGCAGTCCTCCACTGGCAAGTGTTGGAATATTTATATGAGTGAAAAATTCTCAAACACACATAACAGAAGTATGAATTATATATAAATGTTGCTATTTAAAGTAAAGGAGAGGCTTTTGTATCCGAGTTTTATTTACAAAAGCACATACACTGCATACAAGCATACACACAATTAAATTATTCCTAATTTTTTTTTTTTTGTCTATGAAATTTTATCCCTTTGAGTCTTCAACATCTCTGCAACCTTCCTTGCAATATCCTTGTAGATGAGTGCCTGAAATACAAATTATTTTAGAAAAGATAAGAACATGGTTACAAGAGGTTTATGAGCCACAACATCCACTAGTGTACATATATATCACTAAATTTTCAAGACACCTTATTTTTCACGAGATAGTCATTGATTTTTGATAAGCAAAACAAAATTTGCACAAATTGTGGTCATTGCTCTATATGACCCTAAGGAATACTATTATACGCTAGAATTAGCACACTGTCTCACATAATTACGTAAAAATAAAGTTATAGTGAATAAAAAGTGATTTACTGGTAAGACCTACTTCTTGACTGTTGGGGTCTGTCACCAGTATAGGTTTCCCAGTATCACAGCCCTCTCTGATGTGTTTGTTCAGAGGAATGTCTCCTGATAAAGAAACAGTTTGTACATATAACCTCCCCAATATTAATAATTTCTTTACTATATATTAAGAGATGTGATAAATTCATACATCAATTTAGTCATTTTCTGCCTTGCATGGTGTTCATATAAGCCTCAAATATATAAAAATTTATTTGTAATCTAGTCCTGGACCCAGAAGAATTCTAGTTGGTAAAAAATTCATGTGGCTCAAGTTTGCAAGTAGATTTGTATCAAAACAGATTAGTACAGTCATGGATAAAGAAGAAGGTACAGTTTCAATACAAATAAAGCCCTATATTTTTCTAAAATATGAAAGTGATATGAGAAATTAAAATTCATTCTTTCTGAATCATGGGGATTCTTTGTAGTAAGAATACACAAATGGTTTTTCTCATATGACCTCCTAAATGCTTATTGTGACGTCATTAACCTGTGCATTTTCCCGCATTTTCTTAAAAAGTTGCAGAAGACATCAATTTTCAGTGGAACTTTCTTTCAGAAAACATGCTCTGCCACCGTCGCCCGGAAAGATTTTGAGATATGTTATTTTTCATAGCTGTTTGCACAATATATCCAAAAATTAAAGCGGGCGACGGTGGCAGACACTATTTTGTAAATGAAAATTAGCAGAAAAACGAGTCATTTTGAAGCTTTTCTGCATTAAACTTAAAAATGTACCAAATTAATGACGTCATATTGCAAGAAAGCGCTCTTCTTCATATCATATTCTTTAATGATTTATCATACTTATCTACTCAATTATTGTTAAGGCCAATTTCATAACTTTTTAAGAACATTAAAATTTTAGGGCACAATAAAGCTCAAACCGTACCGTCTTCTTTGATTAAAGAAACTGAAGGACTAGGCAAAATTACCAAGAATGTCCAGATTCATGGCCTTGGCTATTTTATTTATGCCATCCTCTCCAAATATATGTTCCTGGTGTCCACACTTGGGACAGGTATAAATACTCATGTTCTGGATGAGGCCCAGCACAGGGACATCAACTTTACGGAACATTTCCGCCCCCTTCCTGGCATCTAACAGGGCAATATCTTGTGGGGTTGATACTATTACTGCCCCTGTATGAGTAAATAAAATGATACTTCATCAAGGAGAAAACAAACATTTACTGATTCAAAACAAGCAAATGGACCCATAAAGAATATATAATACACATGTATTTACAAGTTACTGGGTACATCAGTCCATGAGATCCAACATCATTGACAATATTTAACACATTGAACTAACACATGTGAACAGTATATCAATTTGAAGTTTTGGGACTGGAAAGAAATCTTACCATTAATGGGGATATTCTGTGAGAGAGGTCTTACCGTTAATGGGAATATTCCGTAAGAGAGGTCTTACCATTAATGGGGATATTCTGTGAGAGAGGTCTTACCGTTAATAGGGATATTCTGTGATAGAGGTCTTACTGTTAATAGGGATATTCTGTGAGAGAGGTCTTACCATTTATTGGGATATTCTGTGAGAGGGAAATCTTACCATTTATGGGGATATTCTGTGATAGGGAAATCTTACCACTAATGGGGATATTCTGTGATAGGAAAATCTTACCATTTATGGGGATATTCTGTGAGAGAGGTCTTACCATTTATGGGGATATTCTGTGAGAGTGAAAGCTGTGTGTCTCCTGTTCCTGGAGGCATGTCCACCACAAGGTAATCCAAGGGACCCCAAGCCACCTGTTTTGTAAGGAAAAATATTTTGAACATTAAGAATTGAACTCAGATGGTATATTACTCCTAGCTTCGGCTCCAAAAAGAGGGGAGGGAGTGCATTGGAAAATGTGGACATTCTATCATTATAACTTACAAATGAATATCAAAAAGCTATGCCAAGAATTCCTATTTATTGAAGTATGAATAATTTAACTTGAAGGGAAAGCCATTGAACAGTTTTCCATTTGTCCAAGGCAAGTCAATTCACAGCTCAGACAAGTACTTGCCTTCTCACACTAGTGAATATTTGTAAATGTAGTGCAAAGGTTTAACTCAAAATTACATTAGTTTATAAGTAATAAATTGAATACTTTCAATACTTAATTGAATTAAGGAATCACTGTCTAGTTAGTATAGTATGCCAGGGCATCAACAATAGTGGGAAACATGGGATAATTTGCATAACGGGCAAAATTATCCCATGTTTCCCACTATTGTTGATGTCCCTGGCATACTATACTAACTAGACAGTGATTCCTTATATTTCCATTTCATTGTGAAATAAAATTGTAGATTTAAACTTTAAAAATGCAGACAAAGATTTAAATTACACGAGGATTCCCATCCCAATTTCAATAGTCCTACCCCACTGACGTCAAACACAACCGCAGCCGCACGAAATTTTCATGCGTTTTTGGCCTCCTTAGCGTCAGACTCAGAGACAGATGCGCACGAGATTTGCATGCATACTAGGCCTTCTTAGCTCCTGACCTATCGACCTGCCTAATTTACTTTCCGGCAGAATTATCAGGAAATCAACTCCGCTAACTTTCAAAGGGTTATCATAGAGAAAAAATTTAGAAATGGAAATATTCTTCATTTAATGATAAGATATTCCATTTCAACTTTTCAGAAAACTAAAGTTTTCTATTCAGACAAGTAGAAAATTAAGATAACTTGCCCAAAAGACTGGTGGAGATCTATCCCTGACTTGTGCCTTGTTTGATCATAACTAATCATCAACCAATAATATTTAACAGAACAGTGAAGCTATACATACTTGCCTAAGTAATCTCTGTATGGCAGACATAACCATTAATCCCCTCCACACAATGGGAGCATTCTCCTCCACAAGAAATCCCATTGACATACTAGGTAACAAAATGGAAACATTTAGTTAATCAGTTATCACAATCCTTAACTTTGACAGGAATACATGCAAAAAAAGATGACGTTGAAACATGGTTAATATACATACCATTTTATTCCATAATTCTGTAGGGGAATCATTAAATTTTCTGTAAAGTAATAATAAGAAATTATTAATGCTGGTCTTATTCTTCTTTAACTAATAATGAAATGTATAAAGTAATAGGCACTCTGAGAGTCTGTATGTACCTACGTTTATTTAATTCTGGCTCTTCATTCAGATTCATCATTGTTGGTAGTGATGGCCCAAACACATCAGCATCAAGTAATCCTATTCTTCTAGACTTCAAAAGTACAGAAATACTGATGACAGGTGTATTTATTACTTACTTATAACTTAGCAACTCCCATTTGGAGGAGGAATAAGAAATAAGAAATGTTTGGAAATTTAATTAGTTTTGCCTCGACCCTTCAGGCCTCAAGGACCATGGGGCAGAACATTCATATTTTATGTTAGATTTTGTCCATAGATGCAAGACAACAAAACTAGTTGAAATTGGTGCAGCCACTTCTAGAAGAAGCTGAAAAGTTTCCAACCAATACAAGATGCAAATTGAAGGAAAACCAATTGGAACTAATACTGGTCACCTGCATGTTTCAGGTGATCTAAAAACATTTGTATTAATTCTTTTTTTAACCTAAATATTTATTTCTTTTATCAAGCGCTATGTGAATGAATTGACTAAATAATTCTTACCTCATCATTGGCAGCAAGTCCAAGAGCAAGATTCACTGGAAAATATATGCGAACAGTGTGAATACACCTGTAAGTGTTGCATTTGTATCAGTTTAAACAAATTCTTTGGCTATATTGGTTATCTAAGATTTTAGAAATTTATCTCTTTCTTGCTGATATCAAATGTCTTTATGGAAAACATGAAAGTTTCAATGTTTCAAGACAGTTTTAGTCAGATTGGATACAATTTAAAACATACCATTGTGCTTTGTTTTTGAGAATCAGTGGAAAATATACATTTTTTTTTCATTTCATCCATAAAATGTATGCCATGTCATTACATTACTGCATGACTTCAGAAAATTGATTAAACTATGATGAATTTCTTTTAAGAAGTGAATGCAATTTTCAAATAAATATAAAATCCCAATTTGGGGTAAAAATAAATCATGGAGAGTACCTGCTTTAATTAAAGCTCAACTTAGTTCGATTTTTTCTTTGGTTTTTAATTTGGAAAATGTTGCAGTATTTGCAATAAGGAAATACATTACCTGCATTGAATACACATAATCTTTCAGATATTTTTTTGTGCAATTTCTGTATAGACAATTTTCAAGTAAATATACCTGCTGTCGTTGATTTTCCAACTCCACCTTTCCCAGATGCAACAACAATAACTTTATCAACACCTGCAATGGGTAATTTTTTTGGCAAACCCCTTGCCATGTGTTGTTGCTGTCCGTTGGCATATCTTGAAAATGTCTGCAATAGATAAAAACTTTTCTTATAGGTAATAGCTTGGGTTTTAAATGTAGTAGCTTTAAACTATAAGATCTACATGTAGTACATGTACAAGTGCCCTGATAATAAATAGAGCTAGAAAAATCTCTTGGTATAGCTCTATAGTTAGTACATGTAATCTGTTTTGATAATCATCATTTTCTAGACCAAGTTTAGATGGTTCTGCATTGTTTAATGAACTACTCAATGTTGAAAGCTATGACTGTACAAAATTTTAACTTTTAATATCAAAATAAAAAAAAACATCACAGTTAATTAAACATATGATAAAGTAACTAAATCAAGCTATTCTGAATAGCCTAATAAGCTACATATAGCTTAAGGTACAAGTAGCTTAACCAACATACTTCTGATGAGTTCAGTGAACAGTATTACATGTATCAAAGATGCACAGCACTGAGAGGATTCAAATAAATAACCTTCATTCAATCATTGTTTGAAGAAATTGGCTCTTTGTGAATATATAGGTATGAGAAAAACATGCATGTATTTAAATTATCAAGCAATATATTTTCCCTTACAAGCCTGTACGAGTCCCTGAACACCTTTTCAGCAATCTGCTGAAATTTTTGGACTTTCATTTTCCATCATCGCCAGTGCCAAGTCGTTCCTAGTTTATTCGGGAAATATCGTAAATATTTTAGCAAAGGATGATGTCATTGATATAAAACCTTTGATCTATTCATTGTAAAGCATGCATAAAAAATTAAGCAGTTTCAAATTCAGATTTTCCAGATTTAAATGAAATATCCTTAAAAATATGAAGGAAACAACTGTGGCCAACTTATTTGACAGCTGCAAACCGGATGTATTTTACTGAAACCGAAAGTTGCATGGAGTGATGAAAACAAAACAGTAAACAGCCTTCCGAAAAGCATTTCTTGTTAAAATGTGTGAGCTATCAGAGAAAGTGCATTCAGCTAGTGATAAACAAGTTTTAGACACAAAATCAGACGACAATAAAACGCTGAAGAATGAAAAAATTACTGTTTTCGAGGACCCGTCTGTGCAAGAAATACAAAATCTGCCTACTTTGAGTGACAATTCTGCGAATACTGGACTAAAAAGACTACCGGTATTTGTTTTTTGTATTTGAGTACTTTGAAAAATCACAACCATTCTCATCGTCAGTATGCATCATGTTATTTGTATTTTATTTGTTTTTTAAAAATTTTAATTAATTTTTTTGTCTCGTCTGATTATCACTCATTTTTTGTACAATTTGAGTAATAAGGTAGAGGATTTGCTGTGTTCAAACTCCAGTTGCATTGAAAGCTAATAGCGAGCGCAGCGAGCGTCGCGAAGCGACGCTCGTAACTGCGAGCTCTAACGACAACGCCTGGGCGAAGAGAAAATTCGGACTACTGCACATTCATTCTTTAGAATTTTTTGCTGCAGTAATTTTGACCCACAATGCATCACTTAGCAAAGTTGCGTTCTCGCGAGAATGACGGCAAATGTTCAACAAAAAGTTTACTCGCCTTGATGAAATGGATACATATTGAAGATAAATTGTAAACGTAACCTTTTTCATTAACTTTCAGCACTGTTCAGTTTTTTCTTGGTATTTGTAACTTACATATGACGTCATGTGACGTCAGAGTCGAGACGCACAAAATGTCACGTGCGGTTTGACGAGCCCGATCTAAATTAAAACAATAGAAGAGTTTGCGCTCGCTCTAACGGTCGCACCGTCAACATATTAGAATTCTGAAGTGAATGCTCTTGCATGGTATTAAGTAAATTTTTGCTGCAGTTTTGGTGTTTCAAAAGCATCTTTTATACTAATCTCAGCGAGATGTCGTAGGGACTAAAATATTTGGTCGGACGTTCACTACGTGCGACCAAATATTTTAGTCCCTACAACATCTCGCTGAGATTACTTTTATACCATAGTTAATGATTGCAAGTACATGTACCATTAGGAAACCTCTTTTCTTTCCAAGATTATCATAGTTACAGTGGACTTTCAGATTCCCGGATGCTTCAGTATCCGGACGACTTTTCATCGGAACGTAATTTTTAAAAGTTATTTTGCCTTGTTTAACTGTTAATTCAGATATCCGGACACTTCACATATCCGGACAAGTTGACTAGGAACCAAAGTGTCTGGATAAATGAGGCTCCACTGTATATGGTATTTCAAATACAAACTATATTTTCGATATATATTTGAGGCTAGTAGCTAAAGTCACTTACAAAATGGCAGAAGGAGGTAACAGGTTAGTTGTATTGAGAATGGTGAAAATCATGCACCTGCCTTTAAGGCTTTTTTGGCAGATTTCCAATTTTAACTTTAAAAGCTACTGAAAAGCTTTTGGTTTGGACTATGGATTTAAATAAATTTTCATACATATTTCAAAGATATAGGTGTTTATTTTCCAAAATTGTGTTTACCACTGATATTAGAAAATTTTGTTTAGTAATCTTGATCAAAGTTTAACTTTAGAGGTCCTGATCAGTGTTGTAATTTCCTTTTGTGTTTATATTATGTATAGAATTATTATTTTAATTCTTAACCTATAGGATGGATATTTTGAAAGTGGTATCTGATAACACAGTTACACTGAAAATCAATTATTTTTATTTTTGCATTGTCTATTCCACTTAATTAAAGTCCTTTTGAAAATTCTCCATCCTGGTTACATTAAAATGCATTATCCTTGTTGTTTCCTCATTTAAAATATTAAAAAGATTTTTTTTTAAATTTAGAAATCACAGAAGAAAAGGATTAAGCAGGAGTTAGCTGTGCAAAGAAAAAAGAATTTACGGAAGGAGAAGAAACAGTTACAGAGACAAAGACAAAGAGAAAGGGCAAAAGATGAAACAGCAAGTATGTACATATATGTACTGACACTTATTTAGTAATCTAATGGAATCTCATACATTTATGAGTTGAAAAGAAGATCTGAGATATCATGTTGTATATGTAATTACTGTATATGATGCATATATTTGCTTCTAAGGGATGAAACAATTTATGCTGTTATAAGATTTGAAGGGTAAAGTTTACTCTTCCAGTAATGAAAAAAGTCTCTGTCAAGTTTTTTTTTATCAATTTTTTCATGCTACTTCCCTTGCACAATGAGGATAATAAAGCTCAATTACTTATCCTTAAAAGTTTATTGGTATGAGCTCTAAGAATAATCTGTTTACCCCGGTATATAAAAATGAAATAATGATTAGTGATATATTATATAAGTACAGCACATGGCCTCATATACCACCTTGCAAACTATAAAGCTTTACTAATTTTTTTTGCAGAAAATTTAGAAGAAGGTACAGTTCAGCCAACTAGAAAAGAAGTAAAAGAAGAAATAAAATCTAAACTGGAAACAGCCATGATGTGTGGTCAGAGGATCTGTATAGATCTGAGTATGGAGAACACAATGACTTTAAAGGTGACAGTAAATGTAACTTACTAGTACTAATACTTGGTTTACCAGAAATAAAAAAAAGAAAATGAAAATTAGCAGATGAAACAATAACCCCCCCCCCCTAAACTTCATTTGTTGACTTGACCTTAACAAACCAGTGTGTTTCACAAATTTTTTACTTTATTTCTTAATTGACTTGATATTGGTATGCAATTTTGGTCCATAAATCAATGTTTTCTGTCTGTCAGTTTGTTTTATGTCAGCATTTGTATTTTTCAACTATTGTATCTAAAAACAAGAGGCCCATGGGCCACATCGCTCACCTGAGAAGCTTTGACCATTCTGTTCTTTACCAGATTCCCCCCTTGTTATACATAATGCATCCCCACCCTACCTTCCTGATCATAATTTAGACATTTTCAAAACTACACTACCCCATGATCCTTCCATGGGCACATATGTTTCAGCTTTTTTGGCCCAGTGGTTCTTAAGAAGAAGATTTTCAAAGATTTTTCCTATATATTTCTATATAAAACTTTGATTCCCCATTATGGCCCCGCCCTTCCCCTGGGGGTCATGATTCCTACTATTTAGAATTTACACTACCCCAGAATGCTTCCACATAAGCTTCACTTTTTCTGGCCCAGTGGTTCTTGAGAAGAAGATTTTCAAAGATTTTTCCTATATATTTGTATGTAAAACTTTGATTTCCCATTGTGGCCCTGCCCTTCCCCCGGGGGTCATGATTTGAACAATTTAGAATCTACACTATACCAGGATGCTTCCACATAAGTTTCAGCTTTACTGGCCCAGTGGTTCTTGAGAAGAAGATTTTCAAAGATTTTTCCTATATATTTGTATGTAAAACTTTGATTCCCCATTGTGGCCCCGCCCTTCCCCCGGGGGTCATGATTTGAACAATTTAGAATCTACACTACCCCAGGATGCTTCCACATAAGTTTTAGCTTTACTGGCCCAGTGGTTCTTGAGAAGAAGATTTTTTAATGACCCAACCCTATTTTTGTCTTTTCTTGATTATCTCCCCTTGCGAGGGGACATGTCTCTTCATTTTAACAATTTAAATTCCCCTTCACCCAAGAATGCTTTGTACCAAGTTTGGTCAAAATTGGCCCAGTGGTTCTTGAGAAGAAGTCGAAAATGTGAAAAGTTTACAGACGGACAGACAGACGGACAGACGGACAGACAGACGGACGGACGACGGACAAAATGTGATCAGAAAAGCTCAATTGAGCCTTCAGCTCAGGTGAGCTAAAAATACACCAGAATTGAATTTTAAGCTTTACAACACAAGGTTGGAATAAAAGTTGAACTTTTTTTTGCTGACTTATTCATAAAGTAATTCAAAATGTTTAAAAAGGCCATTTATACAATGTAGTTGACCTTGACCATTAATTGTCCTTTCATGAAGACCTACAATAATCAGGTCTTGGCTTCATCCTTAGATATTTGAATCTACATGTTTACATACAATATTTGAATAAGAAGTTGTTTATTGACTTTGACTTTAACATTTATATTGATAATTAATTTGCAGGAACATGCTTCTGTATCAATGTCTTGTTTAATGTTTAGAAAATTTAGAAATAAACACAACATTCAAAATTTTAATTCCTTTTGTTGAAATACTTTGCAATCATATGGCATTTCATCATCAATTCTTAATTTTGAAATGCTGTAAAGTCTCCCAATTATAAATAAGTATACCTTGAAAAACTAGAGTGCAGAATAGAAAAGTTTCCCAATTATAAATAACTATACCTTAAAGAACTAGTGTAAGTAATATTTCAATTCTTTTAAAGGAAAAGAGTAAGTTAAGCCAGCAGCTGTGTCGAGTGTACGGGGTAAACAGGAGAGCCGAGATTCCAGCCCACCTGTATTTTGCTGGATTTGATAAAAATGGAGACTTGTACAAAGAATGTCTACAGAAAATTGATGGCTTTGAGAAATTTATGGTATGAAATTAACGCTACCTGTGAAAAACTCTTCTTCTCTTTTACCTTGGGTATTAGCAAATAAACTAAGTATTTGGCTACAGTGCAGAGCAAGTGTGTCTCTCTCAAAGTGTCAATATCATGGCTAACTGGGTTCTGGTGTTAGGGTAGGCTTCTGTATTGCAAAAAACTTTTTATTCGATAAGAACTTATTTCATTCTCTCATATATTTGTATTCCAGAAGAAAATATAGAGCAACAACCACAATGTGAAAATTTGTCTTGCTAATTAAGAATAATTGACTCTCTAGGGAAAATAAGGTGTTACAAAAATTTATTGATCTTTAGTAACTGATAGAGAAAATGCATTATTTCATTGAAAATCTTCTCTGCCTCGGGTTAATTGGGAAATAATATACTTATTGCAAGGTTATGGTGAGGAAGCACGCTTCCTCCAAAATTGAAAGCTTCTTCTTGTTTCCAAATGATGGCTTAATTTTATTAAAATACACTGAGGTGAATGAAAGAATTAAAAGAAAATCCATTTTCTTTTACATGTACATAGAAATGTCAAGGAAGAATTAGTAAAAATCTTCTTACCTTTAATACAGTACTATTTTAAGTCAATCCAATAGCCACTGAAGACAGAATTCGGCCATTTTGTGATCCAACATTTTTTCAAGAATTATTATGAAAGTTTCATTTATTTGAAATGTTGGTTGAATAAATGAGACTTGCACTAACAGTTAGTTAATTGGTAAAATTTTAAAACAAAGCTCTTTTCTTAAGAAGTTCATAATTCACAGAAAAAATAAGTCAGTATTTATTGGTCAAATTAATTATTAGTCCCCTACCAGTGAAACTGAAGGGGACTGTATACATGTAGGTTTCCTCTGTGGCTGTCCATCCATCTATTCTATCTGTCGATCTAGCTGTCCATCTGTCTGTCCCTCTCTCTGTCTGCCTGTCAGTGTGTCCCACTTGGTTTTCGTTTTTTTCCCTCTTATGAGCTGCATGATTTTATGTTAGTGTATCATGATGAGTTACGGATCAAGTTCGCACTTCCTTATGATTTTTGATGGAATTAGGAAATTTTCATAAAAAAATTATGTATTTATCATGTTGAATGCAAAATAATTGCAATAAAATTATATCAATTGCATATGAAAACGTAAGGCCAGCAAAAGCCTATTATTCTGTAACATTTATGTAACATAAACTTACTTTAAAAAAATCTTGTGAAGTATTTCTTTGCAGAAAAGATACATAAGGAATCAAACTTGCATTTTAAATGTTGCTGCCAGAGAATAATTACAAGTCGTGAAATTAGTCTAGTTTTTCCTATAATTAAAATGAAGCAGCATGAAGCCTACAACAGTGTTTGTCTTTGTGTAGCAGTAAATATCTCCACTTCTGTTTCACCTCAGTATCCTGACTCCCGTCTCCCCACCTGCTGTCCCTAACATCTCCGTTAACAGCTCAGAATACACATTGTTTCCCTCAAGTGTTTATGTCTGTCCTGGAATGTCTGTTAGAAATCTCTACAGTGACTCACAGCATTTTCTTCAAGTGGGAACAATCAAAGCAATTGATCACTTGGCCTGAAATTCTGACAAAAGTTGTATTTAGTTTTTTGGATGCTTCTAAGCTAGTAGAGGACAAGTTATTATCCCAATACTGTTAAATTTTTTTCAGATACATGGGTCTTCTGGTATGAAGGAACCATGTTTTCAAAGAGAGAATGGGGAGGGGCTGGTACGTGTATCCAAGGTCATACATTGAAATTTAATAGCTCTGAAAATCCCAGTGCATTGTTACTTGATTTTATTTTGCTACTTGATTTTAATTGTTCAAAATTAAGCAGAACAGATGCATTATAATGAATTATTTAAATGATCCAGCAAATGGTCAAAGTCTTATAGCTCTCCTTTAACCTTAACCTATTTTCCCACATCAACCTTTAAACTGCAGCATTCTAAGGTAGAGACTCTAGCCTCTGAAAACGAAGGTCTTTTATCTTATTCTTTTTTTAAAGGAGCCCTAAAAGAAGAAATGGAAATAGAGAAGGATCATTTAAAGATTACTAAATAAACAAATTATGCACATGGCTCAGTTTTTAACTTGATACATGTATATACATATATGGTTTGAATTTAAGTACAATGACTTTTAACATGCATGTAAGTAGCAATTCCACCTTGGCGTTTTTTGTGATCCAAATTTTTATGCGCCCAATCGAAAGATCCGAGGCGTATATTGTTTTTGTCCTGTCTGTTTGTCTGCAAAACTTTAACCTTCGCTATAACTTTTGAACCATGAATGATTGAGACTTCATATTTGGTATGCATACTCCACAAATTTAGCTCTTTCAAATGACACCAAAGTCAATGACCTTGTGACCTTGACTGTGACCTATGCTAAAAATATTTCTTTTCTCAAACTTTAACCTTCGCCATAACTTTTGAACCATAGCTAGAGATTTGGTATGCATACATGTGTACACCACTGATTAAGCTCTTTTGAATGACACCATGGTCAATAACCTTGTGACCTTGACTGTGACCTTTACACTAAACATAGCTTTTTGTTGGCAAATTTGAACTTTCGCCATAACTTTTGAACGAAGAAAGATAGAGACTTAATATTTGGCATGTGTACTTCACTAATTAAGCCCTTTCACATGACACCAAGGTCAATGACCTTGTGACCTTGACTTTGTCCTATGTGCTAAAAATAGCTTTTTTTTAAAACCTTCACCATAACTTTT
Organism: Saccostrea glomerata; assembly: GCA_003671525.1. Classification (NCBI taxonomy): domain Eukaryota; kingdom Metazoa; phylum Mollusca; class Bivalvia; order Ostreida; family Ostreidae; genus Saccostrea; species Saccostrea glomerata. Next base: position 702,401 of record PRKT01000060.1, on the reverse strand, counting down.
GAACCACGAGAGATAGAGACTTCATATTTAATATGCATACTTCACTAATCAAGTTCTTTCAAATGACACCAAGATCAATGACTTTGTGACCTTGACTGTGACTTATATACTGAAATTTGCTTTTTCGAACTTTGTTGCCGCCGGGCGCATAGTGTTTCACAAACACATCTTGTTCTTTTCTCTTTTAAGGTTGAGATGACGGTGGCACCGGTTTTACAGGTATTTAATATCGATGACGTCATTTACCTGAGTCCCGATGCTCCGGATGTGTTGGAGGATTTAGACAAGGATAAAGTTTACGTCATTGGTGGCATTGTGGATGAGAGTATCATTAAGGTAATGCATGTCAGATACCCAACTCTCAAAACATTAGAGAAAGTCTTGACAGCCAATCATAAGTAAATACGAGTAGGAAAATTCCTATCAAAATAACTTGTCAGTTTTAACTTTTTTCTTTTGATGAGTTTTCTTTTGGTCTTTGAGATCTCAATTTTACTTTGCTGACGTGTTTAAAACCACCAGAGTCTCTGTCGCGTGTACTTTTCCGGAATAACTGTAAACAACTTTCCTGGTACCAATTAGCATAGCAATATCTACTGTCACGGAATACTAATGTCAGCAATTATACTGGGATTTCATTAATGTAGCAATATCTCAATCCGTCCGCTGACGATAGATTGAATTTGGCGTCATGCAATGCTTTATGGAATCTAAATATATGTAGTAGTATGTTTCGCCCGTCACTTCTTGCAAAAATGAAAATTTTATTCTTGATGTATAGAATTATACATGTAATGGTCATAATTTCAGTTTTGTTAAGTTTGCAATTCTGAATTCGAACCATATTTTACGTTAATAATGAGATATTTTTAGCCGTCATTTACATATATTATCAATAGACATTCTATGAGTTCGTTATAAATTGAACATAAAAAATCAGCAAAAATATCATACTTACCTCTCTTTCTTTTAAATTCATTTATTCTTGCTGCTTGCCAAAGTACTTGAATTATTTTGGGATATAAATGTCAATGTTATTCGCTGAGCACTACTCTGGACCGAGAAATGAAGCAGAATGTGTTCAAAATCTTGTACTGAAGCGACGAAAACACTTGCTGTGGCCTTCAACTGGACATTTAGATATATCGACAACGTTTTGTCAATCAACAACGTTATAGTAATATCCTTCCATATGTCGACTTGGTGAGCTCAAAATAAAAGATACCACTGAGTCGGACACATTTGTATTTTACTTTAAAAAGACGTTAATGGTATTCGGTAAACAAAGGTATATGATAAACGTTACGACTTGAACTTTCCAATCGTCAACTTCCCTTACTTATGCAGCAATATACTCAGTGTCCTCATCACCTGCATACGGTGTGATTTGATGTAGAGCATGCTCTACGTGTAAGAAATTTCTAAAACGAGGTAAGCTACTGACAAAGAAGTTGATTGAACAAGAAAATCAGGGGAAGCTCACTCCTCCATGGCACCCGATCCCGTCTCTGGTGTTTTAGAGGTCCATGTTTGCTTTTCTCCTGATTTGTAATGGACTTGAATATATTTCATTCTTACTGTGTCAATGCAAACTCTGTTTCATTTATACAGGGACAGCACACTAAAAATTCATACTAACTTTTCATGAATATTCTTGTTACATTAGGCAATATACACAATTGTAATGTACACATTGTTTTACGATATGGATAAGAACCCCATTTTGTTCTCCAGAAATCTAGAAATTTGTTGGAATTGGTCAAAACTCATCCAGTTGTTTATATATTGCACCCAAATATTTGAATATTCTCTGCGAAAACTTCTGTTGTGTTTAAACAGATTAATGTGTTAATTTATCCTTACATACTTTGCATAGTTCCCCTGTAATCGTCAGCTGTCAAAGCATTGCGGTAAGTTTTTGTGGAATTAGCTGTAAAGGTAAATTTTGGATAACTTCAAATAGATAAAACTCGGATAAAATCAAACAGACATTCTAAGAACTCGATGGTTCTATTTTCCATGTTATAAGATTTTTGGGGCATCTATTCATTTATCCGCCTTCCCCCATTGTCGAAAAATCAAATCTTTGTGCTGACCTGACACAGAATATATTTCTTTTGTAAATACCTATATTGCTAGCGGTACATTCGGATGCAGAGTTAATCAAATAGACCTTATACTCTGTTGATTTAGCTTCTTTTGTCTTAATTAATATTTTGTTTCTTGGCATGCTTTTATTTTATTTTTGTAGAATCTGAGTAAACAAAAAGCTGATGCCTCTAACATACCAACGTTTCGACTTCCGATAGAACGCTTTATGAAGAAGAAAGATCAAATACATTTCTCTCAAGTTTTAGCAGTCAACCAAGGTAAAGGAAACAGTTTATTTTTTCATAATTTAAAACGCATAAATCAAATGCGAAAGTAAATACTCGTAAATGCGTAAAATAGATTATTTTTTCAAAGTTAGTCCGTCATGTTTTACGTATGAAAACATGTTAATGTACTAATTGCGTGGAATACTTGTAGCCATAGCAATTTACATTCCTAAACACTGGGTTGCATTGATACATGTATTCTGTCGGTCAGTCGATCTGCCTACATTATTTATGTAATTTGATGTGGTGTAAAATAAAAAAAACCTTGGTGAAATCTGTGAATCGATAAATCTAGTGGGTCTTTCAAGGTACAATATACATTATTAAACCCGACCAGCCAGCAATATTACACCTGTTTTCTTAAAAAAAATTTATTGACTGCCTTTATGCTAGCATTGAAGTCGGTCAACCATGATAAATGTAAGCTTTTATTACTTATAATTTACCTCCAACAAGAAGTTATTTGATGTCGTATCTTTGTATTACATCTATGTTATTAACAAGGGGTATTTTGGCTGAACCTTTGTGGCTGGGTTATTCAATTATTATTATCATGAAATAACTGTAAAATAATGTTTACATTAAATTTCATTCCATAAACGAGTTAATTTTGTCCATGTATACTTTCAGTGTTTGAAATATTGGTGACATATCTTTCTTCAAGAGATTGGAAAACTTCACTCAGTAAAGGCGTGCCGGAGAGGAAAGGATATGTTTTAAAAGACTAGTTCATAATAAATACGTAAATCCTAAAATTTCTTTTCTTTTTGATTATTTATCTCTTAAAACTATTGTGTATCAAAATATATCTTGAAATTTTCCTTACTAGACATTTCATTCAAAAACAAATATGTGTAAAGTGACACTTATTTTAAATTCTTGTTAATTGCGTTCACACTTAATATCAATTTCCTTCTTTTTCTGGTGGCAACACATCGTGAAATGAACACGTTGCCCTCAGCTGGTAATTAACAAAGCTGACAACATGTAAATATCACAGCAACCGATATCGTTTACATGTATTTTCTAGTCTGCGGTTTAAATTTTAAAAGCTTTATGTGTTCTTTATTAAACCTGTGGAAAAGTTTGTTGACTCCTTGATGATTGTAAGTTTTCCATTAAATTGAAATAGAATCCTTTCTTTACCAAATCATAACTGGCAGAGCTTTTCATAATACTTTTAATAACTTAGACATCCATTCAAGATTACCAAAAGATTCAAGACGGCTATGTTATGAATTGCAATCAAATATAATAGTTGCACTTATTTCATACCAGAAGGACAAATTATGTTGTCAAAGTTATTTAGAAGACGTATTTCTTTATAATGTCTCTGCATGTAGCTAAAATATGAATTGACAACATATATATCAGGTTAAAACAACTGTTTATTCAGTTTTTTGTTCAATTACAAAACTTAACAATCTAAGAAATTACATCATTTGGTAAACCGTTTCACTGAGTTTATGAACTTTGATAAAAAATAATTTGTACAATGCCTTATATACATAATATACAAATCACAAACTGTGTTTAACATTTTTTGTATATATAAATAGTTCTTAATTTAGTTTATAAATGTATTCAAAATATTTTTGCAAGTAATTAGCGGATATGAACAAAAATACTGAGACAAGAGTCATCCTTGCTGATTTGTATATACTGAAGTGAAAAACAAAATCACGTACAACATATGACAGTAATAATAAATAAAAGTTGCTCACTATTTTCAAATAAATAAGAACTTTTGTCTTTTTCATTACCCACTCTCTGTACACCTTTCGACCGGCGTTAAAAAGAAACAGAACTCCCCGGGGGCCCTTACATCTGACAGGAAAGTTGACTTCGGCGAAGAACAACATTACACATACATACAGAAGCGGCAGCGAACACAGATCGACACAAACATAGGTGTGCTTACACATTAACATTTTTCTCTCCAGCGATAGAAAGTTTGTACACGCGAGATAAATTTTATGTTGAACAATGTAATCTACGTCTTATTTCGTAAATCTCTTTATGTAACTCTGTTCTTTTTCTCTTTGTGTGAGATGGCGCAAATTAACCAATTTTGATTCCAGATAATTCATTACAGAACATCAATGTGAAAAAAAGAACGATAAAAAATAATTCTTCCAAGTGCGTATTGTTAGGTTCGTCTTCAGAAAATTGTTTTCTTTTCAAATTGAATTTTGCCGAATTTTTTAGAAATCTAATCCTATGTTAGAGAAAAAATATCCTGTCCCAAATATATAGTTTCTACACTCATTTAGTTCAAACGTCATTAATCAAAAGAAAAATAATCTGCTCTAGCGGAATGATACAGGCTCTTGGAATTTTTCGTTTTGACCTATTGACCTGGGTGTAGACACGTCATTCAGCTACTCTTTGGCGACGGTCATTACCTGCGTTACGGTAAGGGTTGATAACCATCTTGTTGGAGATTAAAATAATATTTTCCCAGCAGGATGATAAAAGCAACAGATGTGCGATAAAATTGAAATATCGCCATTAGGTCTATACCACGTAAATAAAATAGTCATCTGTGATAGAAAATTCAATTTTTCCCAACCTATAATATTTATCAGAAATGTTGCGTATACGCTGTTTTGTTTTCGCAAATAATATATACTTAAATTGATTTTATGAAAATGTAGGTATATTTCTTTTTAACTTTGTATTTGCAGATAAGACTCTCAAAAGAATAGGGTCAAAATACAGGCTTACAAAAATTATTAACCTCAGTAGCAAACTCGTAATTAATCGGGTAAGCGATTCAAACATTAATGTCAACAAAAAGGAGGCAACATAATGTAAAAAAAAAAAAATGTTAGGAATTTTTTCCTTTGAAATACTGAAGAAAAAAAATATCACATTGACAAACATTTGTAACATGACGAAGACTAGGTATAAGGGTGCATTCTTTTGTTTGAATACAATAAGAAAAAAAATGTCACTGAAGTACAAAAAGTAGTTTTCCTGATGCACAAGTACAATTCCAAACCACTTATTACGAAATCCTTCACTAAGTAATATAGTTCCCATAACGCAGAGAAGTCAGCTGTTCCACAGAAGAATCCTTTGGGCCCTTATCGTTCTCAGACCATCGACATTTCTTAGTAGCGGTCTATTATAATAGTACCATATATACCGGCCACCCGTCGCAGGAAAGAACACAACAAACATCCATAGAAATCAAACAGTTGTCTCTGGAATATAATGATTAAAATATAATTTAAAACTATTTTTGAAGACTTTCTTCTGATGTTTAATTTATCACTACGACTTTTGTTTCATTTCTTCTAATATCGAATATAATGCATATTTCAAAATTGATTATAGGGCAATGAGATTTGTAAGACTTTTATTCATCAATGTGTTGGTTGCGTGAAAAAAAATTGTATAGCACACAACAAAATTCTTCTAAATAAATCTCCTTAGGAAATTGGTTTTCCTTACCTTTCCTATTTTGAGACTGGGTTACTGCTGGCTTAGGTTGTCTTGGCGCAGGCGTTGGTCGGCTGGCCACTGGGGGTTTTGCACTGACATTCTTCGGTTGAACACCATAAGAATTAGAACCGGCCGTGTGATCCTTCTGTGCTGTAGTAGTGTCTTTTTGAACGTTATCTTTTTCGCTAGTTTGCAGACTAGAAACGGCATGATCCGCCCCAGGCGGTTTGCGTTGTTTATATGGCTCATGGTTTAATTCCCCATTAGAAAAATGTTCTGTTAGCTGCATCGGAGATCTCTCTTCACTCGTTACTGAAAGCGGAGTCGTCTTTTTGAGAATTGACGGGGGAACTTTGGTCTCTGAAATTGGGATATGTTTAGGTCTGGTTGGTGAAGTAGGTGAAGTTGTAGAAGGAGCATTGAGAGGGCTATTTGTAGAAGGTTTCACCGGAGAAGTTTCACCAGACTGCTTGTCCGTACTTTTTTCAAACATAAGTCGTAATTTTGAAAAAGGCACTATAGGTATGGGCATTAACTCTTTGGGTTTCTCTTTGTTTCTAAATTTGTCACTAGGTAAAGATATACTAGCAGGGGAAATGGGTGCCCGTTCGGGAGTCATTGGTAACTTAGGACTACGGAAGAATTTGGCACTAGGTGGCGTTACACGAGTTCTGATGACGACAGGATTTTGCTGTAATGGAGACTGACAAGCAGACGATGAGACACTTGGCGGGTAACCCATAGATGACATGGTAGATGTGGAGTCCCTTCGCTGTGTGGATCCATATAAACTAAAAGTACTACCACTACGCGAGACACTAGAGTTTTTAAACCAATCCGGAACATTCAGTTTTTGTAGAGATTTCGACACCCGTAGTTCGTGAACAGAAGGAACCCGTGTAAGATTCCCCTCACCTTTTGCCGAGAAAACATCGTCTATGTTTGTTTCTAAAGTCTGTAAACTCTTTGACTTGGCGACATTTCTGTCTGCGAAACGACCCCGCGAGGTCTTCTTGGTAGGCTTCTTAGCACCCAGTTCACTCATACTGTGTGCTCTCTTGATGGAACTCTGAAAATCAAAGTCATATTCAACATCAGAATCAGGGTAAACAAAAAGTGTTTCTGTCGTTTCACCAGTATCTATGTCCGTTTCAACAAGAGATGCCATAGAACTATATCGCATCATATCTGACCCACTCACTGAAAAACTACTATTTAAATGGTCAATGGATTCAGTTGTGTTAAGAATTTCTTCATGAATTTCGGGTGAAAACATGCAATTTTCATGCAGGGAATGAAGTTCTCTTTTCTCAAATGATTCGTCACATGAAAGGCGAGATGAGTACATGTTGCTTATGTGATCTATCCGTTCTATACTGGAATGTCTAAGAGAATTTCGCGATGAAGAAAGTTCACGCTTTTTATAGCGCCCAGTTCTGGGAATTGAGGTAAGTGAGGCTTTGTGCGATGCGAATTTATCATGCATAGGACTTGGCGCCAAACATTCTTGGCTCAAAAATTTGTGTCGCAGAGCAAATATTTTTTGTCGAGAAAGAGGGACATTTTTCGGTAACTCAAAAACGAAAGTTTTCTTATCCGGCTCTGCAACTGGGGCAAGAAGAACTGACTCGTAAACAATAGGAGGTCTCTTCTTTTGAAGGTGTTTGCTTAGCTTAGCTTTTACACCCTTTGAATCACGTCGAAACGAGGACGGTTTCTGTAGGGGTGTATGGGCAACACGACTCGTTGCTGACTTGTCCAAATATTTGTTCCATATTTCCAGGTTTTGATCATACACAGCTTGATCAATTGGCTTAGAGGGTTTCATTACGTCCAAATCGGATTTCCATTCATCTGACTCAATAGTGTCAAACGTTGTTTCAGTACGTCTCTTATCCGATTTTGGAGAGGTTTTTACTTCAGAATTCACAATGTCGCAAGACAGAGGCTCTTCTTCGATGTGAAGTAAATTTTTAACATTACTATTGGCGTCTAAGACTTTATTATCTGTTGTTGATAAACTACTCTGAACTGGCTCAGGATTCTCTGACAAGTTGGAGGGGGCTTGTACGTTTTCTTCTGAAGAACATGTAATCTCTTCTACTGAAGTTTCATTAGGACTTGATTGAATTGACACATTTTTATCTGGATCGCGCATATTGTCAACAATGCCTACAGTATTTTTATCAATTTTTGTTTTGTCAATTAATTCTTCCTTATTTTGATCCTGTTCTTTCTTTTCTGGCTGTTCATTTGATAGATTTTGTTCCTGATTATTACTATGTGTTTCTGGGGTTAAATCCTCCTCTGAAATATGTAAGACGTTTTTAGTACAAGGAGGATTAATTTCTTTGCTTTCACTGATTTCATCTCGTTGATTAGCACGCTGTATTAAATTCTTGTCACGATTTTCATCATAGTCTGCGTTATCTTTCTGCAAACTTAACGTTGTGTATGATCGAATGTTTTCAATTTCGACAGCTGATGCATTATGATGCTGGATGAGATCAATATTTGTTGAGGCTGCGTTGGCTTCGTTAAGAAGCCGTGTTTTCTCATCAATAATAATAACGTCTTCTTTGTAAGGACCGTCACAACTGTCTGATTTATGTAGCGTTTCTTTCTCAATGTCCTCCGAAGGATAAGCACTCTCTGATATAACTGGGCATTCGTTCAAACGATCATTTGACTCGCGTATGACTAGATCTATCTCATTGATATTGTTCAAGTACTCTGCACTATTTTCAGTATCAGTATTTCGTTCTCTCGTAAAATATCTGCTCCTTTGCTCGATGGTTATATCTTCAGTTCTAGAATATACTAACGACTGATTAGGACTATGCATAAGAGCCCTCAAATCTTCACAGGGCTGCGATAGTCCGGCAATGTTCAGATTATTAACAGTTTCAAAATTTCTCAAGTGCCCGTTATTTCCGACAACCATAAAGAACGAGTCGCTATCGTCTGTTTCTTCGCCAGAATCGCAAAAGTCATCTTCAAAAGGGTTGTACTCTCGGGGTTCAACATCATCGTCAAATCTGTTGTCGTGTAGTAAACTATTCCTAATTTCCTCTAGAAAACTAGGATTTATTTGTCCATTTTCGTTGAATCTATTTCTTTCTTCTTTTCTAAATTCACTTTGATCACTGATATCCTGCACAAATTCATCATAATCCAAATCGCTTGCAGCTCTTTGTTTTTCGTTTGTGGCATGCAAATCCCCGGGTAGGGTAACTTCTAAATCTGTGTGTACTTCTGAATTTAAATCTCTATCGATAGTGTTCGTTGATTGGCTTGATTTTCTTAAGTCAGATTTGCAGCTGTCCTCTGAAGGGCTTTCAACATGGTGTATAAAAGCAAGTAGGCTTTCATTTGTTGGGTCTTTGACCTTTTCACATTCGGATAAAATAGAGCACGCTTGACTAGTTTGCTGAATTTCGACTTTCTCTTTCGTTTTGTTTAATTCCCACGTGTTGACACTAACAACTGTCATTACAGAAGCACTACTACTACAAGTACTGCACGATTCGTCCGAGAGATTTTCGTCATCCTCAATTGCACACGTTCGCACAGGTGAATTGCACATAAGTTCCGCTTCGTCTGAATCAAAATATGTCAGATTTTCGGGCCGATTGTTAGCAGTAATTATATCCGACTTTGAATCAAACTCCCCGCATTCTTTGCTTTCAGTCTCGTTAACATTTAAATTCCAGTCCTGCTGCTTTTCTTCGTTTGTCACAATAGGCGGTGTTAAAGCCTCCGTATTTGACTGTTCGCTACTACTGTGAAAATGTTCCCCAACTTCGTGTTTAGATTGCTCTTTTTCACCGAGAAAATCTCTTTCATTCAATCCTTCAGGTATATTTTCAGTTTCATTCCTGGGAGATAAGTTTTCAGTTTCACTTTCATCCGAGTCATCAAATTCATCGTCCGAATCTTCCTCGATGATAGGTGCTAATGTCTGTGGACAGTAGATTTGATTTTCATCAGGTGAACTACACTCAAACTCCCCTTCATCACTTTCATCCTCCTCTTCCTCATGGCTACTGTCACTTATCTCCATATTATTCTCCGACTCCTCGACGGCACTTCTGTACTCACTATTTACATACATTTCCTCCAGCATTTGACTTGACATGGGTGGTGAAAAATCACTATATTTGTCGGGTGAACTTTTTTCACTGTCCTTCAAAGCTTTGGCAGACGAGATAAAGTCTCTTGCTGACCGTCGGGTGTGTACGGCACCGTACATGTCTTCTTCCCAGCTGTAGTTGGCCCAGGTAGGACTATCGTCTTCATCATCCGAAACACAGTAATCTTCTGGCCCCGAGCCGTCGTTTGTGGCGCATTTCGATACTAGGTCGGCCGAATTTGACACTTTGGCTGTGGGGCTCTGAGAGGTAGAATTACCCACAATGGTTTCTTTTGCATGATCAAGTTCACTGTTTTTATCAGGTTTTACATCAGTTTGTGTTAACTGTTTTGATCTAATTTTTTGTTGGGGGCGTCCATTGTCAACCTGATTATGTTCCTCTTCCAGTAGCCTCCACGAGAACAAAATAGTAATTATTGTAGCTATGGCGGCTGTCAAAAATCTCTCGAACGCCCCGTCCGTGTGGGAGCCTAGCCCGGCACCTTTGCCGATATTATCCATCATTCACCGTGTCCAGCGGATGTAAACACCTGAGAAATCCATGGAATGTCACATTGTATACCTTACAAACACGAGATCTTTAACACTACTTGTTCGATAAATATACGATCCATCACGCCAAGAGTCACAATTTTTTAGTACTGAAGTCCGCCATATGTGTCCTTGTTGTCAATTTATGCGAAACACCGGCCATTTAATGCTGAATTTACACATACTACTGCAAGGCTTAGTTGTCAAATATAGACGGTGTTGAAGATGAACAACCAATGAAATCTTGCGTTATATACACGTGGTCGGTATATGCGATCGATAGGTAAAAATAAAAATCCATTGACTAATTTCGAGTGAATTATCGATGATTGTTATGTATAATTATCGTGTTATCTTAAGCATAATGATAATTGTAACCATGTGTGTTATCATGCAGCGCGCCATTGTTCTCTGCATAACATGACACGCGAAATTCATGTAACAGCCTGAATAGCTAATTCACGCCTCAAAAAATAATAAATTTTATTGCATCTCATTTCTTTCATTCAACAGAGGAGGGGTGATATAAAGCACACAATAGTGAAAAACGACAGAAACAAAGAATTTTATATAAAATGAAGGGAAACATCGAAGTGTACATTGTGCTGTTGTGTTGCTGGAGAAAAAGAATACCGTTAATCGATTAGTAAGACAGCTGGTTTACCAGTGAACAATGGTTTTCAATAAAACTAGCAGTTAGGAAGCAAATGATACAGTTAAATCGTAAGATAGTCACATACACATTATAACAATGAGATGAAAAGCATTTAAATGAATAAAAAAATGGGTTGGTTTTATGTGGAAGGTATGCTCTTTCTTTACCAAAACATTCCAATAAACAGTAGTTCATATAAAGATCACGCATACCTAAACAGAGAGAAAAGAGCTTAAAGAAACCCGATCAAATTCAGACCCCGGGCCATCCTTAAAAACAAACATGGACTAAAGGATTGATTTTTGTTTTATAAACAAGATTCAACGACCGTAAAAGAACTTAACAAAAGTAACGTGCAATATTCTTGTCAAGCTTGTATTTTTCTTAATTTTCATGTCATCTATATGAATCTATTCCCTTTTATGAATCTTGTAATAATCTTGTTTAAACGAGCCTTTAACATCGTGTTGACATTTTTGCCTTCAGCTATATCTTGCTTACATTAACCTGAAATAAAGATAAAATCTGTGACAACAGTGTCGCCCGTGAAAAAGACAGAAGCAAGCGAGCAAAAAAAAAAGAACCCCTAAAGTGTCAAAAACCCTTCCTTTGTTCACCTTGAAGTTCCAATGTCCATTTACTTTTGGACATTTTCATACAAATCACCAGAATACACTCAGTGTATTATGTTTAATCTTGGACGGGTATACGAGTAATCTGCTTGGACCAGATGAATAAACACTATTAAATGTTATATGTGATAAAGTAATCTTCAGTCAATAAAACATGTGGCTTAAATACACTGGGGGATGTATATTAACATAGAATGTCATATACGGATAGGTCGGTTCCCCCCTGCATGGCTCTGCAGATAAAGCAATCAAATTTCTTAGGGACGGATCTAAGAATTTATGTCGCAAAGGAACATCAAATACATCCCCT
>PRKT01000060.1:613992-679276 GCA_003671525.1 Saccostrea glomerata | reverse complement strand
GTTACCTGCTTTGTCGGCAGGAACCAGTACGTACCGATCGTGTAATCTATCTAATTCTTTTTTTCACTTCTGGTTTATTGAACACAGAAGAAGGATAGATGGTTTTTATATTGCCCCTCAATCTTTTAATACGTGACTTTTACATGGATCTGATACATTTAATCCATTCTGACAAGGTGTCAACGTCTTCTTTTTCATATCTGGCCCATCGTCTGGCGTAATTTTCAACAGAATCCATAATATTTATGAAATTCCGACGCCAGCTGAAGGATCGGGGTTCCCTATACTTAGGACCTTTTAAAATAAGTGATCTAAGGTCCTCATTACGAACTATATTTACGTCACCTGTAATAACGTGTCCAGCAGGACAACAGTAATAAGGCGAAGAAGAACATGAACACGAAGGAGGATTATTAAGCTCGGAACATAGATACATATTCATACAATCAAGAAATGGAAGAATGGCCAGTTTAAAAAGTATTCCAAAAAATTTGAAATATCTTCATTTTGACTTTCATCCGTTGGGAGTACCATAGAAGGCGTGACGCTTGGGTTTTATCCTAAAATTGAAAATTCAAGCATCAGAGGCAATAGATTCCCTGAATGGAGAGGCCCATTATGTAATGTTTCAACGTTGAAATACATTGATCTCTCAGAAAATTAAAGTTAGTAAAGTCTCCAGTTATTTCTTTGACAATTTTTTTTCGAATTTGAAAACTCTTCTATAAAATCGAATTACCTTGTCTATCCATTATCGCAAGACAAACAGGGTCAATTCTTAAGGGAGTAAGAAACCTTGAGCATCTGAGTCTTTTTAACAACAGAATTGATAAATTGCCACAGGAAATATTTAAAGGATTGATTAGGTTGAAAACTCTTAATCTCAGTACGAATGGTCTGAAGGACATAACATTCAGCATGAAATATTTTCACTTGTCCGCTTTAGATCTATTGAGTAACTTTGTTCAATATTTGTCCAAAACAAGCATGATGGAACTCGATAACCGTCACGGAATTTCAGTAAATTTTATGAACAATACGCTTGTTTGTACATGTGAATCTATTCCATTCCTTAAATGGACGAAAGAAAGATTAAGAAAGATCGATAAACGTGTGTATTTTATTAGTTTTCATTCATATAGATGCAAAGTTTCAAATGGTACCTCGTTGTCACTGTATTCATATTTGGAGGCAGAACTTTCTAGACTTGAGCGAAATTGCTTCAAAACTGAAGGATACGTCGTAGCTTTTTTAACATTTGGAATAATAGGTGTTTTAGCTATAATTATTGCTTTTATGATGAACAAACAGAAATGGAATAATACGATACTTTTTATATGTTGCAAAACGAGAATTTATGAAAAGAAACTATGAACCATTGAGAAATACCGAAGACTATAATTACGATGTTTTTGTATCCTACGCCGACGAAGACAGGACATTTGTTTTACAAGAGGTTATGACAAGATTTGAGAAAAAGTTTCATGTGTGCATTCATGTTAAGGACTTTTTTTCCAGGTTCAGATATTGCAGACAAAATTATTGGTGCCATCAGAAACAGAAGTAAGACCCTGCTGGTCATTTCCATGCAATTCATCTTCAAGTCAGAGTGGTGTATGTATGAATTTAACATGGCGCTCTTTGAAGAAAAGTTTACACGTAAATCACATTCGCTAATATTCATTTTCATGAGAGACATCCCAGTTGAAAATTTGCCTTTAAAAATGGCAGAAGCCAGGGATTCTACTGTTTTTGCCGATTTTCCTGTAAATGCAGAGGACGAAGCAATCTTTTGGCAAACTTTAGAAAGAGCACTTTTAGATCAAGTCTTGTAAAAGTTCATGCATTCAAAACATTGCAATCTATGTGTTATTCAGCTTTAATATGGTTGAACGTGAAGAATGGTTTTCTTTATTTAGCTATCAGTTAGGGCTCCTATACAGTGTAAATGTGTATGTTGTAGTGCTTATATTACAGCAGTGCAATATTCAGCTTTTAAACATTCAAGTAACAATAAGATTTATAATTTTATATGGTTAAATTTGAATTCTATCATTCGCGTTTTGGTGTTTGCAAAATTGGAAAGTTGCTGACTAGATTTTAATGAGTACCTAGTAGACATTAGTACATTATATTTATGCATTACTTGGCACTTTTCTTTCATGTTATATGTTTTTTAGTAAACTTCTGCTCGTCATTCTACTAATCTAAGCTGTTACACGGCCTATGTTATATGTTCTATATTTGCATGTCAACGTCCATTGACTGAATGTAATAAAAAAATTCTAAATGTGTTTGTCTTAAAAAAATGCTGCGCCATGAAAAGCTGATGTCAGCAAAAACCGCTTCCTTATCTTTTATACACAAAGTCGTGACAGGACATACAAAATTGTAACAAATGTACCAAGAACATGAGTTACCCATTTTACATGTATAATCATTTCATTTATCTAAATTTGAATTGAATGAAGTTTAAAGGACTATATTTGCACTGTGCAAGAAGAACTTTATTTCTTATTTCGACATAAATTTTTATTGGATAAAATTGCAAAATTACTGATCATATGAAATACCAAGGAAAAATATGAACTTTTATCAAATACGTTCCTGTCTTTATTTATTTGACTGGTCTCACAAATTGTGAGGGAACATTGAACTGTATATCAATGAATTTTTAAAAGTTAAAAATGTGGTTGGGGATGGATATTGAGAAGAAAAGAACATAAAAAATAAACCGAGGATCCAGTTTAGTAGGAAATAATTGAGAAAATATATCATCTCTGATTTTTTTTACGTATGAACAATTACTAAAAAGAGGCAAATTATTGACAAATTTCTGAAACAGGAATATCAACAATCTCGTTTAAAGTCCTCATTTAGTAGATTCTTTGGTCGATACTATGATCTTGTCAGCAATTAAAAAAACATTTTTCATTAAATCGAATACTGACTGACGTTTTTCATACTAGTTGTATGGCCATAATGCACACTAAATTGTCGGTAGATTTTTCCGTTATTTTCCAATGATAATAAGGAGCAAATGTGGGTGTGACGGGTCGGCAGCTCCTCCATGTCATCTGATCCCACCTCTGATTGATCCCACTTCTAATGAGAAAACATGGAGTCCATGTTTGCTCAGCTCCAATTTTCTATTGATTGATTGAGTTTTGAGCTTGGATACTGTTCGTTATCTCCTTATATGTTCGTTATATCTTTAGATATATTTTTAAAGCGAGGCATACTACTAACTGATTAGTTAATGCCACAACGATTTCAACAAAGAGTTGAGAAGTTATGAGTCGGCATTTCGTATATTCCATGGTCGTTTTCATGACTTTCTTAGCAGATAAAACTTACCATTGGCTCGTATTTTGACTGACTTGTTTCATAGCAATGTTAGGCCTTTGTTACACCATTACACCAAAATTTCCATTTACTGTGTAAGGCTCATAGCGGATCCGGTCAGCAAGGGAAGCTTTTTCATCCTAGACACCTTATCCCACATCGGGAATTTGAAGGGATCCGTATTTATGCCCTCTTCACATATTTGAATTGTTAATAGATTTATTATATCGATCACTGTGTGTAATCTTCACCTTTTATATCAAATTAAACAATAATCAAAAAATAAGGTTAAGCGAAATGTTGACGATCTATAATTGCCATAAGTTACACATATATCTACACACGCACACTCTTTATGTGCAGGTACAATATGTATAAGTTGAATCAACTATCGACCCCGAATACTGAGAATAAGTGAGTTTCAAAAAATCACTTTTAAGTGAAAATAAGAACACTTGCTGTAGTCTTCAACTCGACATTTAGAAATTTCGACGACATATTGTCAATGAACAATGGTAATTTGCATTCCTATGTCGATACGATATATCCCGGTGAGCTTGAGATAAAAGATGCCACAGATTCTGACACATCTGTTTCATATTTGTATATTTTACTTGAAAAAGATATCAATGGTAATCTAACAACCAAGCTCTGTGATAAACGTGATGACTTTAACTTCACAATAGTCAACCTCCCTTACTTATGCAGCAATAACCTTTAATCACCTGCATACAAAGTTTATATATCTTAGTTGAATCGATACACAAAAGCATGCTCTATACGTATGAACAATTTTTAAAACAAAGTAAATTATTGACAAACAAGTTGATGAAACAAGAATATCAGCAGTCTAATTTAAAGACATCATTTCGTAAATTCAAATGCGGACTGACGTTTTTCATACTAATATTGTAAGTCAATTATCTATACACTGAGTTGACGACAGATTTTCCTGTTATTTCCCGATCATGACGAGGAGCAGAAGGCGGGTCTGACTGGTCAGCAGGGGGTGCCCACTCCTTCATGGCACCTGATCCTACCCCTGCTGTTTGGAGGTCCGTGTTTGCTCTGCTCCGATTTTGAATTGTTTTATGGACTTTGATCTTGAATACTGTGCGTTATCGCCATATGTTTCATTTAAATATTAGAATTTAATCGTTAAAATTCCTTTGTTCTATTTTCCAAAGAAAACCCAGTTTTAATGAAAAATTTAAATCAGCAGTTTTTGACGCTGTTGTATTTTGTTCGTTTACAAAGAACCACAACTCTTTACATTTTAGATTAGAATGTAGAAATTTGTAGGAAACAAAATCCTTTTCTAAAATGAGGGG
Source organism: Saccostrea glomerata (assembly GCA_003671525.1). NCBI lineage: Eukaryota > Metazoa > Mollusca > Bivalvia > Ostreida > Ostreidae > Saccostrea > Saccostrea glomerata. The sequence goes on along the minus strand of PRKT01000060.1, from coordinate 674,600 downwards.
TCATTTTTCAAAGTCAGAAATTGACACGGTCATTATTTTAGGTCTTATATATAGTAAGAATGTATTCTTCATTGATTGAATTAAGAATATAAAATCTCTTTCAAAAAGAAAGTAAAACGTGAACTTACTAAAATTGTCTATGGATGCTTTACAATTTAAATTCCTTTAATCTTATAAGTTTATATCAAATTAAGTGGGTATACACTTCAAATGTACAACAAAATAATGACACACAGTGAAATTTGAGCTTAAGATTTAAAGATAACGCGTTTGACTATAATTTGTAATAAAAAGATAGCACCGCTGTCGTTATTTAATTACGTCATTTTTTTTTTCTCAAAAAAGTCACGTCTTAGATATAGAAACTAAAATTAATTACAATTTGTTACTTTTTCCTGATACAATTTGAATAAAATTGTTCCTCACATTTATTAAATTATTAAGTATGTGTATCTGTTCATGATCCACGGTGAATGACTGCAATAAGTTCTTGTTTATAACATCAATATAATTTCATTAAGGTAGACTATAATTGTTGCTATTAGTAAATATTAACAAAACAAAATTTGAATCTTAATTTTGGTCCACATCTATTCTCCTTTAAAAATGTAGAGAATTATCAAATAGGCATAGATATTTGAATTTACAGAATATTATTTAAATCTAAATGTTTCAAAACATAATTATCATAGGTGATGCTGCCCTGCCTTATTAAATCAGTTCATATAATATGATCATAACTGTGCAATTCGATTAGGGATGTCAAAATTGTCAATAATTGATATTCGAATATTCAATAGTAGTATTCGAATATATTCGAATATTTGATAAAATAAATACATCTTGCATTATAATATGTATACATCTTCACTCTTTTGTCAAGCAATATACGTTTTATGTCATTATTTTGGAATAAAATTTCATGTAGAGTTTTGTAAATACACTTTAATTACATGTATATTCTTAAAATATTTTACAGAATATAAGAGTTTACATCCAAAATATAACAAAAAAAAATTCCCCGAAAATTCAAAAGATTCTTTAATAAGTTCCAGATTAATTAATCATCTTACCAAAGCGTACACTGATAACCCTACAGATTAATACCACACAGAACAATTATCTAATGTAGAAACATTTCAGCAATTACTTTTAGCTAATTAATTTCCTGATAATGATTTTTAATGATGTATACATAAACAAGGCATCCATGTGTGTTACCTAAAAAATGTGTCCTTTCAACAATACAAATTGATTCTAAGTACTGGACACTGTTATACCTCAAATTAAATGATCAAATGAATAATTTTTATTATTTAAATAGATACACTCTTCACACCTCTAAGGTAATCCAAGAGGAGTGTCTTGTAATTTTGTTTAAAATAAAATCTTACTGTTGTTCAACGATAAGAATATGATTCAATTTCTGATAAAACTTCAGTTTTTGACAGTTTTTTTCTTTTTGATACTTGCATACTTAAAATCCGAATATTCGAATCATAAATTTATATTCGAATATCAACTCATCGAATGAATATTCGAATATTCGAATATTCGTTGACATCCCTAAATTCGATAGATCTTTTAATGAACAATCTGCATTATTTCCCGCGAACAGCCAAAGACATTGATCCATGGTCTGCTTCCTACATATCAGAGGGAAATCAAATCAAAATACCCTTCGGAGCAGAGCAAACACGGACCTCCAAAACATCAGAGGTGGGATCAGGTACCATTGAGGAGTGTGCATCCCCTGTCGACCAGTCTTTCCGTCATGTGCTCCTTGTCAAGATCGGGAAATAACGAAAAATCCGTCGTCAATGCAGTGTGTAAATGATGAACTAACAATTGGCATGAAAAACGTCACTACGCATTTGTATCAATGATAAATTGACAGAGAAACAGAGAAGGTTATTCTTGAATAATAAAAAAAAACTGAGATTTCTTTCCCTATTTCACGCATAAACCTTAACAATGTGTAATAATTATCTGTCCTACAAATACTTGCTCTTGGTCATAATATTTCCTAAATATCCCAAACTTTTATAATTTCTGCATTGAAATTTAGAGCATAAAAATGCCCCATATAATATTTATAAAATACAATGTTCTATATTTCTTATAATGATAGTTTAATATCCAGATTACTAGTATTCTTATTGAAAAAAGTGTTAATTTTCTGATACTAGTAGTTCTCTGTTTATTTAAAAGGAATCAGTGGCAATTATGCTTCTTCAGTACCTTTCAATGATGATTTTAAACATTACATGTACAATGCTAAATGCAAAATGTTGATCCTGATACCAGTTGAATTGCTTATGTTAATATATCTTTTAAAAATGTGTTTCCTGCAACGTAATCGTGTCTTTTCCAGTTTTAATCTCTTTGGGGGACTGCTGTCAGATTTACATATTACCTCTATCAAGTGGCCTTTACCTGATCTATGGTTTAATTTATCTAACAAACGATTTTAGACATGCACAATCCCTTTGTTTTATATGTTCAGTCTGATTTAACCCTGATGAAAGCCTTACTCTCTATTTTGTCACCGCAAATCAATTGATTTATAGGAAGCATTTTCTCAAAAAGTAGGGTATCACATCCAAAAATAGTTTCCTTATATATATCTCAAAAGACCAACAAGACTCAAAAGTTATATGTATATAAAACAGTCCTTGATTAAACAACCGGGAATTTGTAGGCTTTTGTGTGAGAAACCTTTAAGCTGGTAGCTTCCAATTGGTATCGAATATAGCTTTCAAACCTTTCAACCTCTACAATAATAGAAATATTTATTTTATGACTGATTGACATGTTAGTTTGTTATTGTTTAACTCCCTTCTCCAGAATTGTTAACTCATATGGAAACGCCACCACTTGCTGGTTGTGAGCTGCAAATTCAGACCTATTCTAAGCGCCTAGGGTCTTTGAGCAGTGAGTGATTTTAATACACAAGGCTTATCGCCATTGAAAAAGCAGACAATTTCTTATGTCACTTATACATGTAGAAAGTTCAGTTATATGCATTTAGTCCGGACTGATTATTGGAGGCAACATCAAAAGTAACTTCGGCTTGTTTATTTCACTTTCATCTCGACCAAGTTGAGTTTTTTTGTTTTGATTTGAAAAAAGGAAAATTCTAAAGAACTTTTGGATAATTTGAAATCAAAACATTTTACCAAAATCAACAGCTTATAAACTTTTCAACTTTATACACAACCATTCCCAAAGATAAATTAAAGTCCAGGCTTTTTGATATCATTGACAACTGCTTTTTCAATAAAAATGGAACTCGTAAATTTACCTGGTCATTGGTCATTTGCAAAATTATTTTGTTAAAACACATTCTGATTGCACACACAAGTACTCTGAAGTTGACATCAAAAAGATGCTTGAATTTCTGATTGACAATATGTATATATGTGGTTTTTGGAGACCAGGATTTCCAACAATCTATTGGAATTCCGATGGGTACCGATTGAGCTCCGTTATTATCAGACTTATTTTTGTATTCATATGAAGCAAAATTTATGCAAAATCTTATGCGTGAAAAGAAGAAAACACTTGCTGTGACTTTCAATTCGACATTTAGATCTAATGACGACGTATTGTCGATTAACAATGGTAATTTCCATTCCTATGTCGATACGATATATCCTGGTGAGCTTGAGATAAAAGATACCACAGAGTCTGACACATCTGTTTCATACTTGGATATTTTACTTGAAAAAGACACGAATGGTGATCTTACAACCAAGCTCTATGATAAACGTGATGACTTCAACTTTTCGATCGTCAAATTCCCTTACCTATGCAGCAATATACCTTCATCACCTGCATACGGAGTTTACATATATCAGTTGATTCGATACGCTAGAGCATGCTCTACGTATGAACAATTTCTAAAACGAGGTAAATTATTGCCAAACAGTTGATGAAAAAGACTATTAGCAGTCTCGTTTAAAGTAATAATTTCGTAGGTTCTATGGTCGATACAATGTCCTTGTCAGCAAATACAATTTATCATTGGGTTAAATGCTAACTGACGTTTTTCATACTAATTGTTAGTCCATTATTTATACACTGAATTGACGACGGTTTTTTCCCTTATTTCCCGATCATGACAAGGAGAACACGGCGGGTGTGACCGGTCGGCAGGGGATGCTCACTCCTCCATGACACCTGATCCTACATCTGATGTTTTAGAGGTCTGTGTTTGCTCTGCTCCCATTTTGTATTGTTTTATGGACTTTGATATTGGATACTGTTCGTTATCTCCATATCCTTCACCTAAAAGCTAAGACCCCGTGTCATGGTATTCGTTGGCAAGTCAATAATCCCTCAATACTCTATGATCCTGAATGTTGAGTAAAGGTCTTAATACGAGGGTTGTCCCGTAAAATCGTGGAGAAAGCGTTTTTCTCGAAAAGTAATGGGCGCACTAAGCTGAAAAATTCAGTAAATGTTTATTTATCATATTTAAGTGCATGATAATTTTTTTGATAAAATATAGGCAAAAATGGAGATTTTAATTATGCTTGAATGTGCACGGGGTATTGTCCTACGGCGCACGGACAAAAAAAAACCAAGGTCTTTTAGAATACACAAGTTTGAATTCAAAATAAAAGTTTTAAATACATAATCTTTGGATTAAAATTATCCTAATTCAATTCCACAATCAATTTTGTAGTCTTTGTAAAACTTAGCCGATATGAGATTTTCTATTAGTTGAATGTTGGTAAGAATATTGTCCGTAACTTTCTAACAAATCTTCAGAAGATCGCATGAGGGTGCCAATTGGTTCTTCGATTGTTTATGGAGACTAAAGAATGTGTATCAATGAAATACCTAAATTTAAGTCAGACTCATCCAACTTCATTTTCAGCAAAGATAAAACGTGACTCTGTTTTAGACACTTAGACGTTATAATCTATGCGCCGTAAGGTGATACAATACATGGCATAAAATCTCATAATTTGTTTATTTGTGCATAATTATATTTATCTGAAATTTGTTGTGTATATTACTAAAATATGTACTAAATAATAGTGAAAATTTCAAAACGCAGTGATGTTTATTTTTTACACTAGACAACTTGTCCACGATTTAATGGGGCAACCCTCGTATATATAGCCTTTCACCAGTATAATAAAATAAAATATCATGCTGGCGTCCCTATATGAGAGAAAAATTTTCGAACTCGAATAGGACATAAGACAGCATAGTTATAATTAATCAATTATTATACGTAATCTTTTCAGTATGTTTATCTGAGTGATTTTTCAACAAAAAACCTAACTTTTTCTTTTGAACTCTGTAAGGGACCCTTTGAGAGCTTTCTCACATATTACAATTTGGATATAAACCTTCAATCTGTCGATATTCAATACAATAGGCCAAGCAGAATCGAATAGATCAATATTCCCCGTCGGTTTTTCAAAAAATCATGCTGTGGTGTTTTTTTTTTAATCTCAGGCAAAATAATGAGAGGATTGCTCCCCACCCCTCCTTTTTTTTTTTTTTTTAGAATTTTCTTGGTCAACTATAGAATCTAATGCTTTGAGTGTTACGTTTGTGCCACATGAGCAAATATCCGTGAGCAAATATAAAACAGAAATCTAAATCCCCCCCCCCCTAAATCAGACACAAATGACGACAAAATTACTGGTCCTATATCTACTGCTAAGATATACAGTTTCATAGTTCTACATTCAAATATTCTCAATTCATCAATACATTTCAATATCATTCTCAATTTATCAATACATTTCAAATTTTCAGGTGAATACAGCAAGTTTTTGGTAAAAATAACTCCCAAATATACCTTTCTTTATTATTTCTGCATTTTAGTTAAAATATAAAGTCTTTGTGTAATTATTTATTCAGTTTATATTCCAATAAAAATATCAAAACTTCTGCCTGTTTTTGGTTCATTTTACTGAGAGCAATTTTTCAACTGTGTATAATGCTGTTACTTCAACGTTAATTTGAAATACTATAGTAAGTCAATTCTAGCTATATACTAGAGTACTTTGCACGCCGATTTTATTCATGACAATTTTATTTACTGATTACTTAATATCTGTCCTATATCAATTGCCAAAATGTCTCGGTTGTTAAGTCGGCATTCTTTCGTTCGCAATTCATTAATGCATTTCAAAAGTTAACGTAAATACAGCTGGTTCTTGCTAAAGATGTAAAATTTACATTTATGATTTCAGCATTGCTATTTACAGCATCGATATGCTTTGAATTACATGTATATGATAACTTATTAAATAGTTATCTTTCTAATATTAATATATATATAATTTATTAATTCTAATTATGCTTCTTCAATTCTTTTCCTGCTGATTTAATCATGACAATGCTAATTGCAAAATGTTAATCCTGCTGCCAGTTGAATTGCTGAGGCTAATTTACAATTTCCAAAGTTAGTTTCCTGCTCTGTATTTGTCTGTCTAGATCTGCTCCACTTTAAAATATCTCGTGGGGACTCAGCTGTAAACTTAATGCTGTCGGATATACATAACTTCTACCAAGAGACCTTAACATGGTTTAGCTAATTTTTAATTTTTCTAGCAAACGATTCGTGACACATTCTCGTTATTTAGAAGGTTCACACTAATTTAACCCTTGTAAAAAATTACTCTCTATTTTGTCAACGCAGATTATGTAAGGCCATATTTGTCACCATCTTTTGCTTTTTGTAAGCGGTATACCAATTTTCATAAAGTTTATGTTGTATCTAGTCGGAACTAAAGTTTTCTTTGCAACCTATCCTCTATGGGGGAAAGCAAGAATGTGTGCATAGGTTTGGTTTTTGCTGATTTCTACGGAAGCCCTGGAGGGACATTAACTTACTTGTTATGACTTATTTGTTATAACTTTTTTGTTTTGACTTATTTGTTTTGAGATTTTTTTTTTTTACTTCTAACTAAGTGTAGGTAAGCTATTGAGAACGATTAATTGTAGTTTTGTAGTTAAACGTACAAAACTGATTTGATTACTAAATTTTCATCTGTTAATTACGGACGCCCTTGAGAGATATTGACTTATTCCTTATGTGTTTTGACTTATTTCTTATGTGTTTTGACTTAGTTCTTATGAATAAACTTTGAATTCGTGTTATTTTGAATTTGTTATGACAAGTTTAGCTTACAAAAAGTGGCGTGAAAGATAAAGACAACGTATAGTTTCACAAAAAAGTCCTTGAATTTATTACTAACGACAAAATACATAGTAGTGATTGTCAGTTTGTCAATCGTCATGCAAACTGGAAGTTACATATAGGAATAAAGTAATAAATTTTAGATAATAATAATTAAGTTATAACAACAAAAAGAATATTTACATTAGAAATCACACATGTACTGGACGTTAAACTACAATTTGTTAATCAAAAATCACAGTTAAAATAGGACTAAATATCATTTTTATCATAAAAGTAAGCCAAGCAACAGGTTTTCAATAGCTTTCTTACACTTAGTTATAACTAGCTATGAAACATTCACAACAAATACGTCAAAACAAAAAAGTTATAACAAACTAGAGCAAAGCTCGTTGCAAAGCAACGAGAAGGTCTTCCGTCCTGTTTTGACCGGAAGTGACGTCAGCAAAAATAAAGCAATGAGCTTAGTCATCTTTAGGCACTTTATAATTTCAATTTTGCATCAAAACCTTAAATAATAAGCTATCTTTAGCTACTTCCGGTTTGACCAGAAGTGATGTCGATGAACAGAAAATTAAGTTTTGTGCTTCTTGTGATATATGTTACCCAAAAACTTGTCAAGAACAGCAAAAATATGCATTTTCTGACTACTTCCGGTTTGACCGGAAGTGACGTCGCCGGACGCATTTTGACGACTTCATTAGATTAAGCTTGACATTTTGAACAACATTGCTTCTTGGATGTATTACAAATTCTCAATACTTTTTGAGATATCTGGAAAAAACTTTTGGCCCCTCTAGATCCCTTAATTTAGGGGTCAGCCCTTTTTTCGAGATATCATTCAAAAGATCTTGTAATTCTGCACAAATTTTGTTCTATATGTTTTAACAAAATATTTTTAGTTTAGAAGATAAAAAGCAAAATATGTGTAAATTTTCGCTCTTTTAGGCGTTCTAATTTTTGACCCCTATATAGCACCATTTTGAATAGAGAAATCGAAAAACAAAAACCACTATGCACAACTTCAATCCTTCTGTTATCTAAAATCAGTAGAATTTTTGCTCCAGCTTTAGCCGTCTCTGAGCCTTTGTCTGGAAACGAAAGCCTATAAATTTTCGTTTAAAGGGAAATAACTCAAAACCGGAAGTGACTTTTTGAAATTTTAGATAACATTCTGATAGAGTTTAGTAACGTCTATCAACTCTGAAAATTTGAGCAAAATCCATCGGGAAATGAGTGAAATATGAGGCCTCAAAGTTGGCGTCTAGGAAAAGGAAAAAAAAAGAATAATAAGAATAATCTTAATCATCAGAATCAGTAGAAGGTCTTCCGTTGGAAACGGAAGACCTTAATAAGTCTTAACAAGTAAGTCAGTGTCCCTCCAGGGCTTCCGTAGATTTTCGTCATTTACTGTGTGTTAATAAATGACATTTTCTTTCTCGCAAATAATTGTCTTGTCGTTTTTTTTAAATAAAATTCAGAGCAAAATAAAGCTGTGGTGAGCTGCTCGTACAAGGAAATAGTGAGAGAAATAAAGTAATTTATAGAAATAATCATGAACATAAAAATATATTCAAAAATATATTTTCTCATAAATTACGAAATCATAAAAAGTAGGTTTTTCTCTTTTTGTATTTATCGTCATCGTTTTAATGAAGTTATCTTTCCTTCGTTGTATTCGCATATAATAAAAAAAATCTCCATTCTCCTTGACAAATTGATGCGATGACACGCATTGTTCGTTATATTGTCAGACAGATTAATGCGACAGCTTTTTGGGATATCATTGGTGAAACTTATGATCACCAATGATGCATTACCTGCCTTTTAATACAATCACGGTTTCATTTGATATCTGTTTAAACTCTTAAACACTTTATGGCACCTACAAAATATTCAAGGGTTTGCATTTCATGACCTTTTTATAGATTGCTATTTTTAGATTGATTTTCTTAGATCGCTTTTTGTTTTGTTATCTTCAACTTTTTCATCTTGTATGGTTCCAGCTGACAATGCAGGAAACAATGTTGTCTCCTTCTTATCAAGCCTTATTATAGATATATCATAGTGGACCTTGAATTTAATTTTGCAAGTGGTTATCCATCTTACACTCATAGTTCCATTTTTAAGGAGGACAATCTTCAACATTATATCCATTTAAAATTTTTTAATAACAATACACTATTGAATTACTTAAGTATATAAATATCTTTACAAACAAAAATACATATACCAGTTTCTATATAAAATTTTACAAAGTCTCTTACATTACTCCCCTACAAAAGGAAAAAGGTCCAAGTTCTGCACCATAATATATTTAAGAAATAATGTCAATTAGATGTGTGGATACTAATAAACTGCAAGGAACTTTCGAACAATTTATCGCATACTCGTAAAAATCAAAAGCATCAAAACAAAATACTTTTTAAAACCATTTCCCAAGATAAACTTATGTCCAGGTCTTTGGATATCACAAAACACTGCTTTTTCAATAAAAATAAACTTCGCAAATACAAACCTTGTCAGTTATAATTACGAAAAATTATGTTGTTAAAAAAATAGTTTAAAGAGGCTCTACTTTCTGATTGACAGTATATTAAATATTTTTTGGAAAACAAATCTTCCAACAATCTGTCAGAATTCCAATTGGTACTAGTTGCGCCCTCTATATGCAGGCCTCTGTTTCCTGTCTTCATTTAGCATTTATTTGAAAACGTCTAAAAGTAAGGGAAACTTTTGTTGTTGTGGAGGCGTCAAAGTGCATGTGTTTTACAAACAGTTCAATGACAAAAAAAAAAAAAAACAAACAAAAAAAACAAAAACAAAACAGAGATATGTATATATATCAGAATGATTTTCACCATTCTTTCTGTTTGAATTTTTTTCAAAAAGAACGTTTTTAAGCTGTTTTTAAAAATGTAAGTTAAAAACATGTTGTTCAAATACAAAAAAAAAAACAACTCACTATAGAAAATAAATGTCACTTACTTCGACATGCACGCTAAAAATTGACAAATTGTGATTTCTTACCGAAATTTCTGTAAAGTCTACGCTGATGCAATGAAAAACGTGTTGGGTGTTCTTTTGCACAACGTGATGTCTACAAGTACTGTTTTAATTTCATTCTGTCTACACCGAAACTAATTCACGCAATGTTGCCTTTCTCTGAGGGACCTGAAATTAAGGAATCATCATCATGTTAGCTCAGCGAAAAAACACCTTTTATGTCTCGAAATTTAACAAAATGAAGTACCTTTTCATTTCGACTTTAAAAAGTCGGCTTTATGGGGCATCATTTCAATGAATATTTTCCTATTACCGATCAATTTTTTCGGCCTCTTTTGTTAGAGGTCTTTGTTTTCAACATTGCACGTAATTTTTTTTTATTGTGTACCCATTTTCTTTGATATCCAACATAACTCTTAAGTTTTAAAATGTAAACAATTTAGAAGAAAACAGAGAGAAAGTCAAACAGTTCACTTTTATAAAACACTTATAAAACTTAAACGTCCATTATACCATCATATGCTCCTTGTTATGATCAGACAAAAAGAAAAAAAACGTAGAAATTCAATTTGAAATAATGGCATAAGAATTTGTATAATCTAACAATCAAATAAAGTACTCTAATAAATAGGAAATTATATCTATATTTGGTATCAGAAAATGAAAATATATTGTATCTGATTAAATTATTTTTTAATTAATAACATCTTTTTCATTTAAAGAATAGATGCGCTTATTTTATGAGGAACACTTTGTTGCTGCTTTTTGAGTTGGGTTAGCTTGACTATAAATTAGATCGGGATCGGATTATCTCAAATTCTTCCTCTATGCCTGGATCCTAAAACGAAAGGTACACGAATTTTGTAGCAGACAGAATTTTGAAAAAATATACCTTTAATCACATTGTTTTCTAAAAATTTTTATAATATATAAGCTACAGATAGTTTATTTGATAATTAGATGCATGGATGGATTATGCTTTTTCGGGGAAATACACGATTGGCGTGGATTAAAAAAAAATTTCAATGTCAGCATATATATGTGGCATAATTTTTATTGAAACTTGGTTATAATTTACAAGTTATTTCCCTTGATTGCATAAATAAGTAAATATATTTAAAACATTAATATTCAAAATTGATATTATTCATATAAAATTTTACGCAATATATACGTTTCATTGCAACTGTTTCACATTACATTTACATTTGATGAACATTATATTTCACACGATTATCCGATAATCACCTGTTTTACTGGCGGATTTAGAGGGGACCAGTCCCCCCCCCCCTTTTTGTGTCCAAAATATGCGCAAGATTTTATGAATATGTGACCGTGGGCCCCTATCCCGACCCAAAACTGCCCCCTTCAAGATTTTCTTGCTCCGTCACTGTGTTTATCTGTTTATGAAGCGAGGCAAACTCAATAAAGCTGCATGAATATGTCTGGTTAGTGGTATACTATACATACATATATATATACATACATACCAATAATCTGTCAGGTTTCAGGTTTGTCAGGATGGTTCTAATATGGCAGACTTCATAATAGATACAGAAAGCTTAACATGTACACTAATTGGAGCTTTCCTCAAAGAACCCTGTCTTTTTGATGAACAAAGACAGTTCACCAATACCGGGGAAAATTCTTAAGTAAGCTTTATTGGTTCTTCAAACCACATGACATGTATCACATGTCTGAATTTGGCCAAATAGGTAAAATAGCCATAGGCATTATATACCGATTGAAAGAGTAATGATCATTCAATAGCACCAGAGAATAAGGCAACATAGGAATGTGTATCCAATTGTGTTTCAACTTAAATCAATGGCGGATTTAGAGGAGGACCAACCCCCCCTCCATCCATTTTTGTGTCTAAAAAATCAATCAATTAATTTTTGGTGTGACTGTGCGCCGCGCCCCTCCTCCGATTTCTGGATCCGCCATTGATATACAATAGACTATTTATTACCAAATCAAGGACTTTTGGACATATACACTGTAACATATATAGTGATTACAGATAAACTTGACAAAGTAATAGAATTAAATTAGACAGAATACAACTTATGATGAAGAGCAATTCATCCATTTAGTATATATATCATGGGTGACCTTTTTAAATATCATTATGTAGATTGTTGTGGAAATATGTGCGTTATTAATTATATACATATACATGTATATATCTATAAACAATTATGATAATCAAGTGAAATAATTATAAAAAACAAGAAATACAATATTTCTTTAGAACAGCTTTCGATTAGTATGTGATCTGCAAGTCGCATCTTGTGTCTTTTTTGTCCCTCGTTTCGCGAAAGTGAGGGGACATTAAATCTCATCCGTCTGTAAGTCTGTCAGTCTATCCGTCCGCCACAAAATTTTAACCTTACGTAGTCAAAACTTTTGAAAGGGAATAAATAGGACTTTCATATAACACATGTGTCTATTACTCGTGACAAGACATTTCTACATAACCTGCATTTTTTTACCCCCCCCCCCCTTACCTTGACCTTGACATTTGACCTATCACCAATGAAAGTCCTTTTTAACTATGAATTTTACATCATTTCGTAAATTCAAATGCGGACTGACGTTTTTCATACTAATATTGTAAGTCAATTATCTATACACTGAGTTGACGACAGATTTTCCTGTTATTTCCCGATCATGACGAGGAGCAGAAGGCGGGTCTGACTGGTCAGCAGGGGGTGCCCACTCCTTCATGGCACCTGATCCTACCCCTGCTGTTTGGAGGTCCGTGTTTGCTCTGCTCCGATTTTGAATTGTTTTATGGACTTTGATCTTGAATACTGTGCGTTATCGCCATATGTTTCATTTAAATATTAGAATTTAATCGTTAAAATTCCTTTGTTCTATTTTCCAAAGAAAACCCAGTTTTAATGAAAAATATAAATCAGCAGTTTTTGACGCTGTTGTATTTTGTTCGTTTACAAAGAACCACAACTCTTTACATTTTAGATTAGAATGTAGAAATTTGTAGGAAACAAAATCCTTTTCTAAAATGAGGGGTCATTTTTCAAAGTCATCTTATCTTATCTTATAGTAAGAATGTATTCTTCATTGATTGAATAAAGAATATAAAATCTCTTTCAAAAAGAAAGTAAAACGTGAACTTACTAAAATTGTCTATGGATGCTTTACAATTTAAATTCCTTTAATCTTATAAGTGTATATCAAATTAAGTGGGTATACACTTCAAATGTACAACAAAATAATGACACACAGTGAAATTTGAGCTTAAGATTTAAAGATAACGCGTTTGACTATAATTTGTAATAAAAAGATAGCACCGCTGGCGTTATTTAATTACGTCATTTTTTTTTTCTCAAAAAAGTCACGTCTTAGATATAGAAACTAAAATTAATTACAATTTGTTACTTTTTCCTGATACAATTTGAATAAAATTGTTCCTCACATTTATTAAATTATTAAGTATGTGTATCTGTTCATGATCCACGGTGAATGACTGCAATAAGTTCTTGTTTATAACATCAATATAATTTCATTAAGGTAGACTATAATTGTTGCTATTAGTAAATATTAACAAAACAAAATTTGAATCTTAATTTTGGTCCACATCTATTCTCCTTTAAAAATGTAGAGAATTATCAAATAGGCATAGATATTTGAATTTACAGAATATTATTTAAATCTAAATGTTTCAAAACATAATTATCATAGGTGATGCTGCCCTGCCTTATTAAATCAGTTAATATAATATGATCATAACTGTGCAATTCGATAGATCTTTTAATGAACAATCTGCATTATTTCCCGCGAACAGCCAAAGACATTGATCCATGGTCTGCTTCCTACATATCAGAGGGAAATCAAATCAAAATACCCTTCGGAGCAGAGCAAACACGGACCTCCAAAACATCAGAGGTGGGATCAGGTACCATTGAGGAGTGTGCATCCCCTGTCGACCAGTCTTCCCGTCATGTGCTCCTTGTCAAGATCAGGAAATAACGAAAAATCCGTCGTCAATTCAGTGTGTAAATGATGAACTAACAATTGGCATGAAAAACGTCACTACGCATTTGTATCAATGATAAATTGACAGAGAAACAGAGAAGGTTATTCTTGAATAATAAAAAAAAACTGAGATTTCTTTCCCTATTTCACGCATAAACCTTAACAATGTGTAATAATTATCTGTCCTACAAATACTTGCTCTTGGTCATAATATTTCCTAAATATCCCAAACTTTTATAATTTCTGCATTGAAATTTAGAGCATAAAAATGCCTCATATAATATTTATAAAATACAATGTTCTATATTTCTTATAATGATAGTTTAATATCCAGATTATTCTTATTGAAAAAAGTGTTAATTTTCTGATACTAGTAGTTCTCTGTTTATTTAAAAGGAATCAGTGGCAATTATGCTACTTCAGTACCTTTCAATGATGATTTTAAACATTACATGTACAATGCTAAATGCAATATGTTGATCCTGATACCAGTTGAATTGCTTATGTTTATATATCTTTTAAAAATGTGTTTCCTGCAACGTAATTGTGTCTTTTCCAGTTTTAATCTCTTTGGGGGACTGTTGTCAGATTTACATATTACCTCTATCAAGTGGCCTTTACCTGATCTATGGTTTAATTTATCTAACAAACGATTTTAGACATGCACAATCCCTTTATTTTATATGTTCAGTCTGATTTAACCCTGATGAAAGCCTTACTCTCTATTTTGTCACCGCAAATCAATTGATTTATAGGAAGCATTTTCTCAAAAAGTAGGGTATCACATCCAAAAATAGTTTCCTTATATATATCTCAAAAGACCAACAAGACTCAATAGTTATATATATATATATAAAACAGTCCTTGAATTAACAACCGGGAATTGTAGGCTTTTGTGTGAGAAACCTTTAAGCTGGTAGCTTCCAATTGGTATCGAATATAGCTTTCAAAGCCTTTCAACCTCTACAATAATAGAAATATTTATTTTATGACTGATTGACATGTTAGTTTGTTATTGTTTAACTCCCTTCTCCAGAATTGTTAACTCATATGGAAACGCCACCACTTGCTGGTTGTGAGCTGCAAATTCAGACCTATTCTAAGCACCTAGGGTCTTTGAGCAGTGAGTGATTTTAATACACAAGGCTTATCGCCATTGAAAAGCAGACAATTTCTTATGTCACTTATACATGTAGAAGTTCAGTTATATGCATTTAGCTCGGACTGATTATTGTAGGCAACATCAAAAGTAACTTCGGCTTGTTATGTTCCCCAAACGAAGTTGGGGAACATATTGTTTTTGCTCTGTTTCTTATACTTAAGGACAAAGATAAATTTTGACGCACTAGTATATGAAAGATAAATAACTCGGAGACATTTTGTGCAAATTTCATTTAATTTAATTAACTTTTAATTGTCTTAAAGTTTGACAATGAGATGTATGGACGACGATTTTCTAGTTACCAATTTTCATTTTCATTCCTTTGTTAATTCAATATATTGCTTTGAATTCGAATAAAATACAATTAATTAACCACGAACCCCTAGGTCCTCTCTTTGAAACAATAACCCCCCAAAAATTCTATTCATCATAGCCTTGGGTATAAGGTAGGACAGCTCAGATAAAGTATTTACAAGAAACACAAAAATTAAAACGCCCAATTAAAATTCATAATAAATCACACCCGAACCTCTTTGTTTTCACAGATTCGTGTTTATTTCCCTCTTCTTAATTTGTTGTTTGTACGATTTATGAGATTAATCATAGTTCGCTTTCTCATTAATATGCAAGTATCCCATTATGGTGCAGATTAATATTTGTTTAAATCATGACCCCTGGTAACTTTAATTTGTTCAAAGAGGACTATTTAGGAAATAAATATATTTTTTCAAGAGATGCTATAAAGTATATTGAACTGAAAACATTTTCTGGTCATGTAGAATCAATATTTGTTAAATTGTGGACACTTAGATGAAGATTAATACAAAATGAATATAAATATGATAAATGTATTCCACAGGTTTGCAAGGGTATATTGAGATATAATTAATATTTGGTTATTGTTCAATGTATTTATTGTATTTTAGAGACTAACCCTAACCTAGTACAAAAATAAAAATATAAAAACCTGCTTATCTTAAAGAATTCAAATTAATCAAGTGTTCAACATGTTAATGAAAATGAATACCAAATTAAAAAAAATAGGAATTGAAATCAAAACTATGTTTTATATTAGTTGTTCAATATCTTTTAATATATCTTTTAATATTTGAATTTCATTTACGAAAAATAATCATTTTTCTATCTGTTTTTGGTCTTTGCCACATTTTTTTTTTTCATTTTTAGCCTTCGGCTCAGATGAGCTTTTCTGATAAAAATTTGTCCGTTGTCTGTCGCCGTTGTCGTTGTTGTCGTTGTCGTAGTCGTCGTTGTCGTCATAAACTTTTCACATTTTCATCTTCTTCTCAAGAACCACTGGGCCAATTTCAACCAAAGTTGCTACAAAGTATCTTTGGGTAAAATGGGATTTAAGTTTGTTCAAATGAAGGGCCTCGCCCTTTTCCAAGGGGAGATAATTATGAATTAGAGAAAAATTAATGGCATTCTTAAAAATCTTCTTCTCAAGAACCACTGGGCCAGGAAAGATGAAACTCATGTGAAATCATCCTCAGGTGGTGTAGATTCAAGTTTGTTCAAATCATGACCCCCAGGGGGAGGGTGTGGCCAAAATGGCCGATCAAAGTTTTACATAGGAATATATAGGAAAAACCTTTAAAAATCTTCTCAAGAACCACTGGGCCAGGAAAAATGAAACTCATGTGAAATCATCCTCAGGTGGAGTAAATTCAAATTTGTTCAAATCATGACCCCCGGGCTAGGGTGGGGTCAAAATGGCCGACCAAAGTTTTACATAAGAATATATAGGGAAACCTTTTAAAATCTTCTTTTCAAGTATTCGAAGCCATGATAAGTAATATTTATATGGAATCATCCTCTGGTAGTGTAGATTCTAGCATGTTCAAATCATGATCCCCTGGGGGTTAAAATTCAAGCCTCCCCCCCAACCTCAGTAAACTTTCAGTTCTGATTTTCCATGCTGATGTGCTCAAGTGAGCGCTGTGGCCCCTGGGCCTTTTGTTAGTTTCTTGTATCCCTATATTTTGTTGGAATAACTGCAGATCTAAACCTTAAATACATGTAGTGGCAAATGCATGTTTATATTTTGTTTTCCAATTTTCATAAATAAATTTTAATCCCTTATATATTGATGAATATAAAACATTGAATTAGAAAAGAAATAATCGAAAGATTTGCGAGTTCGTCGTAAAATTTGTAAATCAACGAAATACTAATATCCTCGTAACTAAATATACCATGTGAATTGTGTCTAATCACTTAAGACAAAGTTTGCTGTTCAATTATGATTTAGTAATGCACTGCTATGATTTCAAGATTGACGTACATCTTTATAATACCATTTTTATTATTTTAGTTTAGATGTTTTAGCCTAAGTAAAAAAAACCCTCAGTATAATCATCTGAGAGCAAAAATGTCTGGATGTAACTAGACAAATTTAGTATTTATAAAAAAAAATCATTGTAGTTTGTATAAAATTATCCCAAATGATGATGTTTATCTTTTATCAAACACATGAACATTCCTGCCTAGTCTGTCTTATTGTGACTGCTCTCTTTGATTACATAGACCTAGTGAGGGTGTATGGCTACATATGATTCCTACTTATTGACGTGGGTTTAATCTCTACCAATAGTATGATTTCCACAGAAAGGAGAGTTTCTTCATCACGTTTAAACCTTCCTTAAAAAAGTAAATCATAAACGGTTGGTATCAACACTAGCAAGTGGAATCATTTTTAATGTTATTTTTGTGCTAGAATATCCTATCTGCAGAATCGGTACTGGGGTTAATGAGGTGTCAATAATGTAAGCAGGGTTTTAGCGTCAAGTACATCAACGCATAAATGTAGTTTGTTAACAAAAACTATTTTGCAGGGCAATCTTTTAACAACATAGTAGAATTCCGCACTCCGTGCACCTTTATTAGCCGACCTGTTTTTATTTCATAAAGTAGTCAACGAGAAGACAAAATCACTTGCTGTGAAGGCTAAGTTTAGGTATGTCGAAGACATCTTTCTATTGACAATAGTCACTTCGAAATTTGACACGATATATTTCAGTGAATTTGAAATTAAAGACATCAATAAGGCTGTCCGAGACTTTTTTCATAAATTATAAAGAATGTTTTACAGACTGTAGACCAACTAACAACTGAACTGTTTGATAAACGATTTGAGTTCAGCTTTCACCGTCGAATCTCCTTATTTATGTAATAAAATCAACTATCACCTGCGTATGTTGATTATATCTACAAACTTATTCGATACGGAAAAGACTGTTCTTAGTACGATCAATTCCTTTAACCGTTCCTTGGTCGATCGTTAAAGTAACCTTGTTCGCAACGTAACCCATCATTCAATGGATAAAATCTGACTGAAATAATCCCTAATACTAGTAATTATTTTGACTGGTATTTATGCTTAATTTGAATTTGGAATATTACGTCCATTTGATCAATAGAAAGGCCTCAGGGCAGGTGTGTCCAGTGTACAGAAGAAACTTACTCCTTCTTGGCAAATATTATCTCCGGAATTTTTGAGGACCTGTACATTATTTTGTCCTTGTTCACAAAATTGTACGTGTATTGTTTGTAGTTTTTTTTCTTTCGAAAACCTGATCACTGTTCTTATTTTCATCTTTTTCCATCTTCACATGGGGTTTCTGTCTCAAAGGCGAACAAGTGTTAAAAATGGACAATTTATTGACAAATAAATTGATAAAACAAAGATTTCATAAATTTCAGTTTTTTTGTCAGTAATACGCAAATTTAATGTCGATATAATATCTTTGTATGTAGAATTTAGCTTTTGGCCGAATGTTTCTTGGTGTCTTTTATATACACTGCAAGGCTCTAATTTTTACATTTAATTGTCCAGGGATTGTTCCTGTACCCGATCATGACATAGGGTACAGGGTGGGTGCGACAGGAGATGCTAACTCCTCACTGGCACTTGATAACAGCTTTGTCTTGACAGGTACGTGTTTGTGCTATCAGGCTTTCATTGTCAAAGTGGACTTTGAGTCGTACTACTGTTCTTTTACTTTGCATCGATTTTTCCTGTAAAACAAGCATTTTTTCGTGCTTGTCTGCTATTTGTGGAACTCTAGCCAGAGAATCTATATATCCACGGTGTTGATTTATCTATTGGATTCCAAACGACGTATTTTAGCAAAATTATAACGTTGGGATTATCAGATTTGTATTCGCGTAGAACGTCTGGCTGTGATCAGAATGATTGAGTGATTAGAAGTGATTAGCGTTTGAACAATGGCTAGTCCTTTGTTTTATACTTAATTTGAACACCATGATTTGATTACATGATCATGACGAGGGGATGTTTACCCCGTATTGTCACCTGATCCCACCTTTGGAATTAAACATATGGAGAGATCAAAAGATAAAGATCAATAGTCGATGGTCGTTGATTTATGCCTTGTTCTCATATTTTTATTCAATGCAATTTTTAAAGCTCGATCATTGTTTGAGACATCATTTAAACTTGCAAATACTTGTTTGAGCTGAATTTTTTTTTCCTAATTGAATCAATTTTCATGGATATATTTGGATCGCAAATTTGAAATGTTGGATGTGCCATATCTAACAGTTCGTTTTTTAAATATTTATAGGACAATGGCACTTCAATTCTATATTGAACTCATCTTTTTTTCTTGATGTCATCTGAAAGTTAATATGTCTGTAAAATTAGTTTTTATTTTTAGCCTCTTATTTCCACAATTTTTATTGGAAGAAATGTAGTTTCATTTATGATTCGAATATTTTAGAGGATAAGAATTTTTGTATCACAATTAATTTAGGTGTACTAGACTGAAACTGAAATAGAAATAAAAATGTTTTTTGATTGAAATTTCTCTCTAAGTATTAAAACATTGATACACTTAATACATATATGATGTGTGGTATGTTTTGCTCTTGAATAAAGGCATACCTTAAAAGGGTTTTAAAAACAGAGTTTGTATTCCATTTAAACAGTCCCGTATGTAATTCTATGACAATACGTTGAGAATGATTCGCAAGGATTCAAAAAAAAAAAAATAACCAACAAAATGAACAAACGTGATAAAATTCAATAAACTATGGTGACGATAAATTAAAAAAAAATATGAATTATTAAAAAAAATTGTGAATAGAGCATAAACATAAACCCTTAGAAATTGCAAAGGTCGGATCAGGCGCAAAGGAGTAAGTCAATAAAGGAATACATTTTATATCACGACTTTTTCTAAACTGCAGAAAAGAAAATGTAATTTACAATTAAAATGCCTAGTAGTATGTTATTCTCTTTTTTATTTGTTATACGCTCTACTGGTCAGAGACCATGAGAGCTTATGCGATTGTAAAATGTTTGTTGTCCGTCTAGTTGTCTGTCTATCTGTCCGTCTAGATCTGTCTGTTAACAATTTAACCTGCAGTTTTGGTCGGTTTCAATATAACTTGGCAATTGCGAACAAGTAGAGTACTCCTAGATACACAAGAAAGTGTATCCTATTTTGATTTTGGTGATTGGTTATGGTCATGGTTACTAAAAATAGAATTTTCTGTGAAACTTCTTTAAAACCCTACTCCTGCTGCAGTTTGGTCTAATTTGTATATAGTTTGGCATAAAAGTAGACTAAAATAAGATTCACAATTTTGTGCATCGGTATTAGATATTGATGAACTGTGTTGCAATTACTACTTATATTAGAGGTTTTTAGACTATAAAGATTATGAAATTTCAGTCTTTCAGTAGAATCTAACGGATTGCTTCATTAGTGCACAGACGAGAGGGCATTACGTAAAGGAAGTGCAATGTATCGTAAAACAAGAAAAAATAATGTTTTTTTGTAAAGAAAACTCTTGACAATGTAAGAGAGAAATTCCAAAGAAATATGGTCATTATAAGAAATTTATACATCGGGACACGCAAAGGAATTTCAACTCCACATTACTGCCTGTTAGATGAATCTGGCAGTATTGATCTATATTATACCAGGAAGATTTCACAAGCAAAAAATGCCATATAAAAGGGATTAAAAGGTTATTGATCAGTGAAATCTCTAATACTGCAATATGCACTCTCTGAGTTTTCACTCTGTTCATTAATAGAAGAAGTTGCAACGAAATTTTATATAAATGTTTATCAATCTGATTCTTAAAACGAAAAGTAACCCCAAAATAATCCCATTGCAGGACGTGGAGACTGGTCCTTTAGATGAGGCCGTGTAAACAGAGATCTCATGTTACAGGAGGTGCTGGGACAACTTACGCACTACCTAAAAGGCAAATAGGCCGAGGGTATCTCTAAATTTGCAGCCCTCCGAGGGGTAAGTCTTGACGACTCAGTATGAGTATAAAAACTCTTAAAGCGACATTAAACAAATAAGTCGAAAAGTCGATTTTTTATTGAATGTGTGTTAATAACGTTTTAAGCATACGAATAATCAGAGCATTACTTATAACATACATGTAACTGACTTTAGAGTCAAATGAATTTTGATAATTTTAACGAAACAAATTACAAAATATCTTCCTGTGAACGATTTGCACTTGCTTACTTTTACGAATGAACATGTACATACACAAGCGAGAAAAATTTTACCTCGACCATAATTGAAAATGTTCTGCAAAGATAGCTTGTAAAACCTAAACCAAGATAATAAAAATACTTGTGGACATGTTCTTAATTTTTCAGTGCAGTTTATAACAATGGGATAACGTCCGTAATGATATTGAAATTGACGTCAACAAACACATCGAGGGTAATGATTTCCCCGTTGATAAATTTGCTATGCTACAATTCAAAATGTGACGTCAACATGACGTAACACTCTAATTTTTGTGTAGGAAATAAATTGGTAGAGATATGTATAACAATGATAAAATATCATTAAAAACAACAATAATATTAGCCAAAGCTTATTTCTAAAGTCTGGCATTTGAAGTAACTTTAAACTTTTTAAATTAAGTGATTTATTGAAGAACAAGTAGGCATTAAAATAAGAGAGCAATTTGCTTGCAATACCCTTGCTAACACCTTGATATTAAAAAAAGAACTTTCCAATGCTCAGTAGCCAACATCAAGAGAGATTAAAAAAAAAAGAACGTGAGCAGATGGAGTGACCAATTTACATTAGGTAAACAAAAACAGGACATTGAAACAACAGAAACGGAGGCATCATAAACAAAGGAAAACGGAATTTCCACATCAATTACGGGCACATCAAACATCAAAAGGGAAAGTGTAGCGCGGAGAGACATGTTAATTGCATGTACACTGTAACAAACTTTATTGCAACTCAGTTATAAAAAATTTCAGAGATATTTAGAATTCCGTTGATATGCATGAACATGTAATTCTTTTGTTTATTAACACAAATAGAAATCAAATACAATGGTTTCTTACAAGAAATAAACAAATAACAGAAAAGGAATTTAGGAAAAGATATCAGAAATTGTTTTATTCGTACATGTACAGAACATTTTCTGATAAATTTTCAGCTGATATGTGTATAATATATTTATATTTTATTTTTCAGTTATTTGAAAACAAATTAAAAAATTAACAAACCTTTATGATATGAAAATAAAAATCACATTTGATTATCTCTATAAACAAAGGCTAAAATGAATTATTGCTTTCTTTTAAAATAAATTACTCCATTTGATACAGACAGGAGTTTATTACCATATATAATCTAAATCTTTGAAATCGTTTTTTGCAGTGTCACAACTATGAAAAAAAGATTCTGATTGCCCAAAAGATAACATGATTTGTATATATATCTTAATTGTATTTTAGATTAACATAAATATACAAGGCATCTTTTTTGCTTAGCAAATTTTCGGATTCCAACATCTTAAAAATCCACTAATGATGTATTCATGACCGTTATTTCAAATATATATGGCCTTCATTGATACAATCTTCGATCAACAGATCTCTAACATTTTGCCGGTTGTTTATTTCAAACATAATTATGCTGGATTATTTGTGCTTAAATTCGCCGTACTAAGCCAGAAGTCACCAGGTCTGGCTTTGTTAACTTTTTTATTACAATAACACACTCAGAATTACGTGACCGAACAAACATTAAGTCGGGAATGTAATCACTTCTAGACAGAATGGGGAACCATTCTAAAGAAACACCTGTATATTTTATTGCTGCAATTAGTGTTGATTCATTACTTGCAATATACCAGTTTTCAACTTTATACCAAAATAATGTCTTTATAAAAGTTTAATTATAATCAGGAAGTCATTACACAATAAAAATTGTCTGTTTTCACTGAATGTTTTTTTTTTGCCATTGGTTTCTCAGATAATATGTAAACTACAGAGCTCAATACCCAATGCCATCATCTGAGTGTATAGAATCCTTGAAAGCATACATGTATTCAGTACCGTTACATTGACATGTATTTATAAAACAAAAAGTTCAAACGAAAATGAACATGTATCAGAGAGCTTTCTAGAGCAACATTTCAATAGAATATTAGAAAACATCTTTTGCACCATAACATAACAATGCAATTGAACTTCATGGTACTTAATCATTTAAGCAAACATCTGTGACAATTAAACATGTTTTATCAATCATTCTAACTGTCATTTTGTACTTTGTTGATCTTGTCTAGAAGCACATATTAACCGAGTCGTTATGGATCACCCATGCTTCTCTTAATTTCTATCATATATTTATACGTATGGTCATTCAGCTTCCTATTCCGATTGGTGATTAACGTGATTAACACCCAACACATGGATCCTATAATGAGAAATCATCACGTTTATCTGTAGAAGCGTGCATTTGTCATCAGGTGTTTTTATCCTGTTGATTGTGCATATCATTATAACCGTATCACTTCCTCTTTGGTTCTTGTCCGTGTTCCACCAAAGAAACTTCCGCGTCGAGTTCGTTTAAAGATGCGCCTTAATTCACGCCGGAATGATCTTCCACACAAAACATAGATAACAAAGTTAATACAGTAGTTTGTATAACTTATGACAGCAAATAACTCCATGTAGGGTCTCATTTTTATAATTATGTATTGTCCAATATGACGTCTGCTCTCATCGGTATAGTATAAGATGATACTTGTGCAAATGAACTGGGGCAGCATGGTGATAATGAACACAAATCCAATTAACAATAGCATGGTGGTAGCTTTCCTTGTACTGTTTAAAGATCGCGGACGGTCATTTCCCGCGTTTTTTCGAATGATGTAGATTTCTTGAATAACAACAAAGTTACAGGAAATGACGATTGCACAGGGAAGAGCGAAAAGAAGAACCAAATGATACCCATACTGATGGAGATAAACATAAAGGGTCAAATATTCCTCTGTTGCCGTACATTTTCCGTTCACATTTTCCGTAAACAGAATCCGAAAAATCTGTGACAAGGAAAGAATAATAGTTGTTACAGATACGAGTATCGCCACACTATTTCTGCGATGGACGAACTTCCGTCTAAATGGGTAACATACGGCATGTACGCGCTCTATTGAAAGACAAACGACCAACCATGAAGACTCGAGAAGAAATACATATTTTAAAAAGTTATATGATTTACATATACTGTTTGGAAAGTCGCCATAAAGACTGGATTTACTTTCAGATTTGTAGAAAATCATTTCGTCAATCAGGTCAACTTGATTAATCACCAAGTTTAGACTGTCGAAGATGGCGAGCGTACAAAGAAGCTGACTGTACGATTTCTTTTGCAGTCTTTTTGAACATCCCATAACCATGAATGATAGACTGTTTCCGATAAGTCCAGCTACAGTGATTATCGGGGTCGCAATCTGCTTTACCCAGAATCCCCATACCGGTATTTCCGGAACATTTACTGAAAATAAAATTGTCATCAAATAATTAACAAGAAAACATTGATGTAACCATCAATTGTCGCCCGGGAAATATATAAAGTAAACAATGAAAATGAGTCTTGATCATCAAACCGCTTCGATATGAGTGAAAAGGCATGCGTCTAATTGATGGAGACGATAGTCGAACTTAAAGTCGGATAAAAATTATTAAAAAACGATACCATTTTAAACTTGATCAATTCTTCAAGTAAATGTTGGCTGTATAAAGTATAAATTCAAGTTAGACACACGCATCACCTATATTTAAAAATGTATTATTTTTCAATTTTATAATATAAAACACGAACTGTGCAGAGTACGTTTTTATCCGAGAAGTAAAATTCGATGTTCTAAAAAAAGGGATCTGTCGTTTTTTCGATAGAAAATGATAAGCAACTATATATATTAAATATGAAAAACGTATATATTTTTACAGATTCACTTTATGGAAGTAATTATATTATGTATCTCGTAATTTATAAACAGAAAGAACATTCTGATTAACAATCTTTTCAATGTTTAGAAAACCTTTAATTCTAAATAACTACTCCCACCCCAATCCCCATACACCAACACTTAAACTTATATGTATAGAGCAGCCCGGTCCTCCGGGCTGCAATAACCGTATGTATATGTATTATAAACTTGATTGAAACACACTTTCTCAAATCATAATTCGATAAAAAAATGACCATGCATAAAAACTTACATATAGATGTTGTATTATCTGTTAAATTCCACTGCATTGCATAGGATTCTTCTGAAATGCGTACCACATTCACCTATAGAAAAAGCAAATATACACAAGCTTAAATTCCAATCCAGCACAGAATTCTTTTAAAAGTAAAGAGAATCTTTTTTATGTACTATCGATAAAATACCAGGAAACCTACAAAAGGTCCTGCTTCGTTGAATGACAAAAGTTGCCTGGTCTCCCATTTTTTTTACAATGATACTGAAATTTTTCCTTTCAACAAAATGGTGAGAAGATGTTTGAACATAGTACGGCACAGCATAGTAAAGTAGGATAAAGGGTGAACTGTTGTATTGAATACATTATAACAGATGTGTACAATGTTCGAATCAAATCGTTAAAAACGTACAAAAATGAAAATACATTTATAAATTGATCATATCCTAAATATGAAAATAGTAGTTGTTAAACTGGTTTGCTTAAAAACCCAAATCGGTGAAAACTGATGAGTGAATGAATAAATTTCATAACAAGGTCAAGATAAAAAACAAAAAGTTTTTAACACAATATTCTGATTTTATTAATTGAAAATGGACATGTTGTTGATGATGAGACATATAATGCTGTACCAACTTATCTTGTAGATTTGGTACGGAATAACTCTAATACTTGTGACAGTGTATTGTTGTCTTGTTTTGGAACCTTAAGGACATACTCAGCGTACCCTACCTACTGATGGTTTTTTAAATTCTAAATTTGAAATCATAGCACTCTTACATGTTCTTAGCCAAAAAGTCAACATTTGTTACGAGTTGTTTTGAAAAGGTATCAAAATGATGAAAATTCTTGCATTATTCAAAGAAAAAAAATACAAAGATTACTAAACATAAATTCTAAATACTTTTTAATTCAAATTTGTTTTAGTAGAGGTCCTCAAAACCATATATAGACATTAAAAACGTATTGCACACAGTTCCTTCATTTAGTGGAACTCTTCAACTCTAAGGAAGAAGCCAATAAAATTCAAATTACACTGTGTATGTCCTTAATCCGACAAAAAGAATCTCTTTATAAATGACTGATAGAGGAGCTAATCCATATTTTTTGCAATTTCTTGATAGTCTTGTTAACAGATACCGGTATTGTTAATTGGATGATTTTTACATCCCATTCAAGTTTTTTTTTTTCATAGAGACATACCTATAATGAAAAAGTGAACCGATCCCGGCGGTTCCTAGAATTCAGCAATTTTTCAGAAATGAAACGGTTACTAAGAAAAAATAAACATGATCAACCGGTCTGACATAAAAATGCTTGAGGAACAAATGAACACAGGCATTTTTGTGCATAAAAGTTAAAATAAATATAACAGTCTGCAAATTAGGACAGCACAGGACACTTTCTTATGCAAATAACATGCCGTGTTTTATAACCATCATTTTTCTTGAATCATGAAAAAAGAGTCATTCTATTTAGCAAGTTGATTAGTTTTTGTGATGGCCTAATATAGATTTTAGCACATTCAGCAATGATATCCTATTCATTCCCTTTTGCTTCCTTTTTTGGAACCATAAAATATTGATCTGAATTTTTTGCTGTCCTAGCTTTCAAAAGAATCATAATGGTCGTAAATATGGGAAATAATGAACGATGCTCAAAATTCTGGAAATTAATTGTTATCAACATTCAAAAGGATAAAGAAAGGAAACTTAGATCTATGATCAAAAGGCAAAGACGTAAATACAATCTATTTACGGTTTTTCAATGCCCTTTCGGAGATAGTTGTTCACAATCTCAACTTTATATTATTTAAAACACTGATGAATATGATGTATAAAGTATATATTCCCATTACTTTGTAAATCATTTAAATAACTGTTATTTATTCTTATGAATCATAGTCCCTATCTTAATTACGAGAATTTTCGATATACTTAGTGATAACGTATGGCATTAAATCTACCATATACATGTAGTTCAATAAAAATCTCTTTGAATTGTTATCATTTTAGTGGATTTTATTAATCTAATGCGGACATCTGTAGGAATTAACAACAGAATAAAAACAGATGTCCCTTTTGGTGTGTTTGCTCCCATAAACATGTCCCTGTGTAATGACATTTGAATCACAAAAATGTCCACAGAGCAGTGGCATTTCAGATCAGGAGCGGTATATTGCTCAGGGTACTAAAAATCATTGCTTTTTCGAGCATGAAGCTATAAAAATTTATCATTTACATTGTTGTTTTTCTAGACTCCCTGTGGATAGGTTCTGTAGTAATACACAGTTTTTATTTTACGAAATCTCATTGATGTTTTCTTTTTGATTATCTGAAATATGTGGCTGTGCCTCTGATTTCTATCCGTCCTGATTGAAGATCCTGAACTATTTTCCAATTGTGTAAGCTTCCCTGGACGTAATTAGTTTATTAGGTAACACGAAAAATAAGTTTGCTATTAGGAGAATTCAAGGAAGATATATTTAGGTCAAATGATTTTTACTTTCAAAGGCTACAATCTTTTTAACAGCCTGTAAAATATTTGGCAAAAATATTCATTTTTCTTTAAAAAAATCAATGAATACTCTCAGGACCAATTCAAGAGAAAAAACAAAATGAATTACTTCTTACTGGTGCATTTTAAGATAGATGATCTTTTTAGCAAGTGCAAGTTTGCTGTATAAGATAGATGACCTTTTTAGTATGTGCAAGTTTTCTGTTTTAGTATACTTATTTCATCTCGCATGATTCTGTTAATTTCATCCTTATGTTAATACAATGGGAATACATTGAACCGCCTTTACATCAAAGACCAAATCTGATGTCTTTTCAATTGTTAACGTTAAAAGCTGAAAAACGAAAGTCTCCCTCTCGATTGTTTAAACCTATTTTCAACAAAGTTAAATATGTTTGACCTATATAAACAAGGTATGTTTAAAATGATCTCATTCAGAGAGCTGTATGGAGTTTTATCATTTATAGAATAATATAAATTTGACATGTAGAAAAAAATAAATGTAAAATCAAAATTCAGCGTTTTATGAAAGGTCGTTGGCATAAAAAAGCAAAAAAAAAAGGGTAGGAAAATTTCAAATTGAAGAACAAAAAGATTAAAATTAGAAAAATCAAGATTTAATTCAATCTAACAAATAAAGATTAAAATTACAATTGTCATCTTTAAATTTAAAAAACCCCACCAAGTTCAAGTTGGAAAAACAGTTTAAAATCCTAAGTTTCAACTTAAAATGGAAATGCCAACTTTTAAGTTTTAATGGCCACCTTTAAAAAAAAATAACACTTCTCTTCTGAAATTGAGTCGATCGGAACATTATTGCTTTAACACATGTACGAACTTTTTCTGAAACACCAAAAGTTTATAAAGGCCTGGAACAAGAATTAGTTACCCCGGAAGTCACAAACATCTTTTTGTTTGAGAAACACATTTACTGAAATCCTATGGACCATATTAAAGAATCGATCAAGCGAATTTAATTTGCATGAAAAAGGTGTCCTCGTGACTGGTTTACAGCAAACACTGATTGGTTAATGATTATTTATAGCCTTGGATAAGCTTTTCTAGTGTTACCTAAGTGACTAAGTAGAGATTATATATAACATTTCTTCAGTAATCACCAGCAGTATTCTTTTCATCAATTTTAAGCTGCATGATAACAGCTAGGGAGGAGTATTATATCTCATGCAACAAATAAATCGTATCGAGGTACCTAACCATATTTTCTTTTTAAAAAGTGGTTGCATTTTTGCGTTTCCTGGTTTTTGGTTTTTTGAATGTTTTTATATCTAAGAGGACTTCTTTGATTATTTGATGAAATATCAATAGAAGGAGATCTGCTGCAAAGAAACGTTGTATTTTTATCTTTTGTGTTATGTTTTGCCCAAACGAGTATGGAACTCTAGAACAAAAGAGAAGGAAACATAAAATTAAAGTATAATTTATATCTATTTTCTTTAGATAAAGAAACGTCAAGTTATAATTTAAGTCACCTACATCCAAACATAAAGACAATAGCATTGATCTTGAAAGCCTTTTCGGCCTTTTATCCTTCTCTGTCTTATAAATATAAAACTCGAGACAATGTAATGTAGCTCATAATTCTTCATGTTATCAATATTCATAAGAATTGAACTTTTATCCGCATTTTATATTCCATTGCTAACAATTACCTCTAGCTCTCTAAATATGCATACGGCCATCATTTTCCACGTTGTTTTGGGTGCAAAAGTTTTTGATTTTCTCTGGCGGATTCAGAAGCAGATCTATTAATGGAACACTGGGGGCACATTCAGAAAAAGGTTTCTCACTTTGACCTGGACATGTTCTTACCCAAGTGTATAACTTATCAAATTATCTGTATCATAACCGAAAATGCTAAATATAATTACTTTTAGTGCTCCATATTTTGACGTAGGGTCACAAATATGTCAACGTCAATTGATTTGAAGTAAAGACATAAAGTATGGGCCTTGGTTGGGATATAAAAACAGGCAAACCATCACCATAAGCATGATTCATTGTTACGATTTACAATTAATTGACCGTTGTAGCAATTCAGAGAAGAAATGGTACATTTAATAATTCAATGTTAAAGTATTTCATTTCTTGAAAGAAGAAACATCAGTCCTCACCATTATAACCTTTATAAAATGGAGTGCCACCCATACATTATCCATTATAAAAACATTAACAATTTATTGGGATTTCCATGTGTACAAATAATGCCCCGTTATCAGCGGACCTATTTTGCATTCATATGAGGCAGGGTTTCTCCAAAATTATTATTATTATTAAAATCTTATACGTAAAAACAAGAAAAACACTTGCTGTGGCCTTCAACCTGACAATTAGATATATCGACGACGTATTGTCAATTAACAGTTCCCCCTCCATCTTTATGTCGACATGATACATCTCGGTGAGCTTGAGATAAAAGATACCACATAGTCTGACACATTTGTTTCATATTTGGATATTTTACTTGAAAAGGGCGTTAACTGTTGTCTAACAACCAAGCTTTATGATAAACGTGATGACTTTAACCTTTTAATCGTGAAATCCCCTTACTTATGCAGCAATATATCTTCATTACCTGCAACTGGGTCTATATCTCTCAGTTGATCTGACATTCTAGAGCATGCTCTAGGTATGTACAATTTCTCAAACGATGTTAATTAGTGACAAACAGGTTGCTGAAACTGCAGTATTGACCGGTCGACTGGGGATGCTCCCTCCTCCATAGCACCCGATCCCACCTCTGATTTTTGGAGGTCCCTGTTCGCTCCGCTTCAATTCTGTATTGTTTATTGGACTTCTGATCTCGAATACTGTTCCCTATCTCCATCAAATTTTATATCAACACCAATACTTTTTATTTTGATCTATCTTGCGCTAGCTTCCATGTTTGCGATTGATGTAATTAATAGAATGCAGTTGTTTCCAAAAAACGTGAAAATTCGTAGCTGTCTAATGTCTCATCGACAAGTACACTATGTCGCTCAGATGTCAAACATCAATTTTTCTTACCAATCAACAACAAAAAAACTAAAAAGCAAGACATTTTTAACAAAGTTTTATATAGGACAAAAATTAAGTAGCGAAAGCTTATGCTTTACTTTTACAAAAGAAAAAAATCAACTTTTTCTGCATTTGAATTCTACCTTTTTTTTCTTTGCATATTAACTGGTACACGAAAAATAGTTTTCCACTTAAGAAATAACGCTTTATTCGTCTTGTAACATTGTTTTTTCATCGATGCAATCGACTTTGAGATTAATAAAGTTTTGACCACAGCTAATATTTATTAATAAGTCAAAAAAATATAAATATTAAAAGGTGCTCTGCGGAGTTCTAGAAGAGGACAGATTTTCAAGATTTTAATCTACGTATAATAAATTCTTTCACCATTAGTAAGCTAAATGTTTGGCAATTAGGTCTTTCATCTTTAACATTTATAATGTTCAGTAAATACCATTTAGATAACAACCAAAGATTGTGCGACAACTTGTCAATATAATATTGATTTAGTTCAAACTCTGTAATAAAGCTTTTAATTGCTTTGAAAACAAAACAAAAAAATACAATTCCTTTTTGATATCATATAGAGTAGTTATATTTAGGCAATGATACAAAGTTAATGACAACCAGAAGTTGAATAAGAAACAGAAAATTAATATAACTAAGCATTAGATAGAGGATGAGGAAACATTGTAAATATGTTCTTGTAGAGCAAACCATACCGAAATATTTAATGAAGTTATATTATTTGATTTGGAAAGACGACCAACACTTGTGAAATATCAACCTTTCGACAATTGTATGATCGCTACCATGGCCTTGTCAACAGTGAACACATACAGTCTATCATTAAGTCGGATGTTTACTGAAGTTTTCCATACGAATTTATAGGCTATTATTTTAACTATGAATTGTCTTCGATAATTTTTCCGTTTATAATACGTGAAGCACCTGATCCCCAATTGATGGTTTGAGGGTCTGCATTTGCTCTGATGCTAAATTGCATTGTTTTAAATGGACTTCTGAGCTTTTTGTGGAACATTTTCTTAATATTAATAACGAAGGGATTAAAAGTGTGCGAAAAAGCCATTTTCATTTTAGATTACAATAAAACTCAACATTTTTACATGTACCGCATCAAAATACAAACTCAAAATTTCCTGTTATATCCATCACAACTAGAAGAATGCACTAATCAGACGGGGTGCTTCATGGATTCTTACAAATGCTTCTTAAGAATCTACTAAATGAATCATTTAATAAGTAGAAGACATAGTGTCCGCATTGAAAAGAAAACAATTATTAGCTTCTTATTTGTTAGAACATTCTAATTGATATTTACCATTATCTTAAATTCTTAGAATTACGATAATGGCCATTAAATATCAAAATGGTCTGATATGTAACATCACATTTTTTAAATATATAAGAATAACGAACAGAATTCAAGTTCAAAAGTTCTTTAAACAACACAATTAGAAGCAGAGACTCCATAAACATCAGAGGGGGGATCAGGTACCATGGAGGAGTGGGCATCTCCTGCCGACCGGTCGCATCCGCCATGTGCTCCTTGTCATGGTCGAGAAATAATGAAAATATCCGACAATGTGTAAATAATGGCCATATAATGAGTATGAAAAATGTCGGTAAGCATTAAATCAATGATTAATTGTATTAGCTGACAAGGTCATTGAATCGATCATAGAGCTTACGAAATGATGGCTTTAAACGAGACTGCTGAAATTCTTTTTTCATAAACTTGCTAGTCAATTACTTACTGTGCTTCAGAAATTGCTCACACTTAGAGCATGTTCTGGCGTATTGAATCAATTGTGAGATATTTACAAGCGATGAAGGTATATTGATGAAGAAATATGAGAAGTTGACCATTGAAAAGTTAAAGTCATGCCATTTATCATAAAGCTTGGCTGTAATGATACTGTAATATAATTTGCCTAATAAAAGGAACAGTGTGATCTTTAGGGAAAAAGCTGATAAATATTGAGGAGAATATTTCAAAAATACTTGCGCTTGCAATTCTTTGAGATAATTCTTTTGTCAATGTATTTGTTCTATTTGTAAGGGAGACACTAGTACCATTGTAACACATGAATAATCGCATTTTTCTGCATTCCGATAAAGAAGGATACAATGCTAAATATCAGGAGCTAACAATTATTTCATATCTTTATTTGAAAACTGTCTATCAATATTTTCACATGTATTATATTAGTTTCTATATTTACATCGTCCCCTGAATATTTGGGAGAAACGTTTGCAGCAAGATATTAATATCCGCGAGAATTTTATTGATTGCATAAAGTACTCGATACCTATTCTCTAAGTATTTACATACCTGCTAATGAGAAGATTTCTTAAAGTTTAATATCCGATGTTTCTAATTTACTCTGAGACAATTATCCAAGTCCTGTGTTCAAGATATTAATATGACTTGACGTAAACTCTTTCATTTAAAAATTTTTACATACAAAGAATTGGTTCTTGTGGTCTAAAACTCGACAATACATGCAGTCATTTTTATTCAGATGTCAACTCGATATATTCAAGTGAAAGCGAAATAAAGTGCAAACACAGTATAAGCACATCTGTTTAATACTAGTATTTGGATGTTTTTCTGTCTGCTAAATTGTTTATGTTAAACCAAATGAATGCATCTTTTCTGTCATTATCATTTTTTTGTGTAGTAATATCCTATAATCACCGGCATAAGGTGTTTTCAAATGTCTCCAACTTGTTTTTCACGAGCATGTTCTATCGATTTTTAAACCAAGACAGGCTACTGACATGTGAGTTGCTGATACAAGGAATCCAACGCCTTAACGACCTTGTTAGCTAATATTCCGTAAACGAACTTTTATTCATGTGTGAGAAATTTTCGCGAGGTTTGCAAGAGTCTCGTCATCACGAATATTTCTCGCTGCAACCCGGTTCTTAAGTATCTGTGTCTATGAACAACAGACCAAAAAGGCTTGGTCGCGAACATTAATCGTGATAAACTAGTTTACTCCTGGTAAATCGCAAAATAAAGTCGTCGCGAATAAGTTGGTTTACAGTATCCTATCATTGAGTCGTAATTCGATTGACTTATTTCATACGTATTGCAAGCGGTTTTAAATTAGATTTTTTCCCATTTAATATTCCGTCTTCTTTTAAATGTACTGGACTCATTTCGACTTGATCGAACGACATGGGTTACATATTCCAACTACGTATTAGATTCCATCAACAGATAGATCTGATGTAAAATAGAGAAGTATCTTTATTGGCGTATACATTACTTATATTGTAGTAAAAATTGTAAAATACATGTTTCTAGGAATCTGTGCTGTTATATTCCTCTTTCCATTCATTATATGTGGTTTTGACTTTATTGAGATTGATAATTGATCGTTCTCTATTTCTATTTCATTCTAATACCTATAATTAATATAGATACCTTGTCAAGTAATGGAGCCCTGTCAGAGCTCATTTAAACGTCTAGAGTGCTGATACATTTTAATGTTCTTAGAAGAAGTAACATCAGAAAGTAAATTAAGCAAATTTACATTCCGTTTCTTTCAAATTTAGAACACTTCCAATATTTTAAAGTTTTATGGACTATCCTTTTATCTTCCTGGTTTCTCTGTCTTTTATTTAATTTCAATATGAATTCAAGGTATACATGAAATACTTTAAAGTAAAAGCAAAGGTGATTCAAAAATAGTTTTCTCTGTACATTTTGATAATACAAGTATATTTTAAAACGTAGATTTATCTGTTAGCAGTTTATCAGCTGTCGTGTTTAACACTTAGGTTTCTGTATTCATACAAGCTGTTACATTTCATGAAAGCGAAGTAGTTCTGAGTTGATTTAACTTTGAATAAATTTAAAACTGTAAAGTGCATGCAAATTTTCTTTGTACAGGAAATGTACATAGTTAGGTTTTTGTGTGTTGAAAAAATCGTAAAAATTCCATTTTTACAGTAAAAAGCAAAAAAGCAACAACATGAACTAAAACTGATAATTTATTTATAATAAGCCAAAAATATCACCTACATGTATATTGAAACTGAAAATATGGTCAATTAATACTTATTTCTAAGGACGAATCCAACTTAGATAAAAGTGCAATCAAAACGAAATTCTATTAAAAAATGCTGAGAAGACATCTGAATTACAAAGAACAGTTTTATCCTTTGATTTAATTCTTACCTGTTAATTTATTTTTTCTCGCATGCGCTCGATAGATTTTGATATTAAAAAATATACATTTAATAGGTAGAGCTATGAATTAAAATTGCCTACTAAAAATATAATATAATATTGATGTAAAGTAAATATTACTTACAAGAAACTGTATTTACTCCATCACCATTCCATATTTTTCCTTCGTAGAAGCATGTCAGTAGATAAACCACTATTCAATATTCATACAGTCTTTGACTGACCATAGCAATGTTGAAAGATTGCAATTTTTTTTTTACAATATAACTGTAAAGACAAAAAGTTCGTGTCTGACTAGTTCACATCACAGGAGTGTACGAATCAAATTTGTCCAGGTAAATATTAGGGATTATTTCCCGCGCTCTATGATTATTTCCTGCTGTCAGTGATTACAGACACAAACTGCTGCTGTGATGCTGTCTATTACTCCCCTACGCCGCGTGACGGAGGATGCTTAGGAACTCTATTGACATGATAAATTCCACGTCAATTTGAAAAGTTAGTTCACCCGAGCCTGAGGCTGTTCATGATTTGAGCTTTTTGATCGAAGTTTGTCCGTTGTCTGTTTATCCATCCCTCTGTGCTTGATCAGTTTAATATTTATTGACTTTTTAAATATTTTCTTTCCCATACATAAGTTTTTGAATGAACTAAATTCTTTGAAATTACAGGTATCTTTCCTGTGAATATGAGGCATCAGAACTGAAGAAACGTATCATATAAGGATATTTCTAATATGGATTGAATCAAGTATGTAAAACTGAACTGCAATTAACTTGAGCATAGAATCGAATCAAGGGAAAAGCTACATTCATTTAATTTCTATAAAAACATCCATGTATATAAAAAAAATCCTTTGCACAAGACAACTAATATCATTTTAAAAAATCTAAAAGAATGATATGCAAGCATATACTGATGTATAGAAAACTAATATAATTATGTAAAATGTCCAAAAGCTAGGCGTGGCCTCAATGTATTTACAGGAATCTAAGTTTAGCATTGGAATACCGTAACCGTTTTGTCAATTTACGAATTGAATTGTCGACGGATTTCCCCGTTATTTTCCGATCATGACAAGGAGCACACAGCTAATGTGACCAGTCTGCAAGGGATGCTCACTCGTTTATGGCACATGATTGCACCCTTGATGTTTTAGAGGCCCGTGTATGCTCTACTCCACTTTTGTAATGTTTAATGGACTTTTTAGTTTGAACACTGTTCTATGTCTGCATATTTCACTCTATTGGTTAGAGAGAACTCATGAGTATTTAGTATGGGTGTCCGGAGTCTTTCTGTCCGTCTTTTACCCATTTTTTTTAAAATAAAAAAACCCTTTTACTAAGACATGGTTCTAAATAAGTCCATTATGTATCAGAATAATAGTTTTTGATATTGGATTTTGATTTCGATAAATGGTGTTGCCTTAGTTACAAAAAATATAAATTTCTGCGATACAACTCCCTCTACAGTGTTGTTCTAATTTCAATGAGATTTGGTACAAAAGTATTCTATAAATTCTCAAATTCATTACTAGAATTCTTCTGTATTTATTTGATTTCAACGGACAATATTTTCATGATAACAGAAAACTATAAATCATTTGAAAACAATGATACAACTTTGCTCTGACTCAAATATATGTCTCAGCACAAATGTAGACTTCATTTATCATATTTTAATAATAAAGGGACAATTTTTCAAATAAATCTGCAAGCACCCGCCATTTGTGATAGGTGTATGAGGTTCATTCTTTTTATTGAATACACCATGCAGAATCTTGCTAGGCAGGAATTTAATTTTTGCAATTGAAATTTTCCCAACTAAATGAAAAAATTGTACATTTCTTCAACTCCACGCCCTTCAAAAGATTTTAGATTTGTGAACAACCCTCCTCCGTTTTTGTTTGTTATAATTTTTTCAGATGCCTCCTTTCAAAAACATGCCTGGCAAGAAGAACGTTAAATTGGTTAGCTATGTATAATGTAGATCACGTGTCTTTTGTTTCATTTGCTTTTATAAAACTTTTAACAGATCCTTTAACCAAAACGTTAAATCGGTTAATAACAATGTGTGTGATCATATTTTAATGATAATTATGCTCATGGAACTCATTCTGTGAGGATTTTTTTAATCTGTGGATTTTGTAATGAGGTGTTAACGTCAAACAGGGATATCCCAATGTTAATACTGGTGATTACTTATTATTTTAGTTCCTACGAGAGTGGGAGCGTTTCATTCATCTGGTGTTTGACTTATAAAGATTACAGAGAACAAAATGGGAATTTATGAGTACTTAAGAATTTTTCATCGAAAATACATTTGATTTTCCCGCTGGTTAATAAAATGAAGAATTTAACAACACAAAGCAAAATTACGTGAAGCTACTGTTTCAATTTACACCCTAATGTTATTACATGCATAACATACTTTTGGATATAACGCACTCGTTTCAATTTGTAGTTTCTGTATGCATAGTCGCCCGTGTGGCGCAGTGGTTAGAGCATACGTCTAGAGTCGCGAAGTGAAGAGTTGATTTCTTACGTTGCGGGTTCGAATCCCACTGTGGGACGTGGAGATCGGTCTTTCGGATGAGACCGTATAAATAGAGAGCCCGTGTCGCAGTACACTGTAGGTGCTTGCACAAAAAAAGATCCCTCCCTGCTCAATGGCCCTGAGTGCCAGGTATAGGACAAATTTTGCAGCTCTCCACCGGCATGTGAAGGCGTCTTCATATGAATGAAAATTCACGAGAGGGACGTTAAAAAATATACAACGAATCGATCTATCTGCATATTTTAAAACTGATTGAATTGACGAATAAGAAGAGATAAAAAAAACCCATAAAAATATGATTTGTTTTATTATATAGTAATATTTTTTGAAAGCTTATGTCTTGTATGTCTTGCCCGCAGTAAAATCTAGATTTCTTGTGATCCAAAACAATATCTAATTTTAAATAAGCACCTATAAATTCAATGAAATTACGATAAAACGCATTACATTAAAGTTGAAATGTTATTATATTAATATTATAGGCTATATGAGAAAGACAAATTGTGCTCATGAAATTAATTCTGTATATAAATTTTTTTTTGAAAGAAAAAAAAAACGGTATGGGAATTATTCAAATAAAAAATCAGAAGCTGTGTTGCAATAAAATTCTCAGTGTGATTTAGAAAGCAAATAAAATGTTAATATCTTTCTGTGTAGAATGAAATTGAATAGCTGAGATGGGTACGTGTATAAGCTAGGCTAAAGTTATGCTTTGATGATATACGTTACCTTAAATGAGGCAATAAAAAGATATAGCAGCGTTATGAAAAGAGAACATTGAAGTGAGATGCGGATTAAAGCACTAAATAGTATTTCATTAAAAATATTTTGATCCTGATAGTTAACCTCGTAATATGTTTATCCAAGGGATTAAAATCTACAAAGTCTATCATCGTAAACGTTACCTAACCTTTTATAAAGCTGGATTACAAATATTTAGAATATGCATACTAATCTGAAAGAGAAAAAAAATGTCGAAGAATCAATGGCGGATTTATTAAAAGACTGAAAGATGTTTATACAAAGGATTAATATTGTAGGGATGGACATTATTGTTATAAAGGGAACTAATATTACCCTTTTAGATTAGATGGCTCGACAAATATTAGGACTATGTGCTAAATTAATTTAAAACAATAATCTTTGAACAACTGTATTCGTCAAATTGAGCAAGATCAGGAATAGTTTTCCTTGATTAATGAGACAAAACATTTTTGTTGATAATCAATTCATCAATGTCGACCCTTGACCTAATTTGATTTGTCAATCAATTAGCCCAAGCAATGCAATGATATCGATGTTTTACATGAATATTTCCTAGAATGTTTCACTGCTTACTATCAAAGTTTTAAATCTTTGGAATAGATCAGATAAGGATTTAAAAGGTTTTGGGTAAACAAAAGCAAGATGGTAATAATAAAAGAAGTCATTCATTGATTAAAATCACATCATCAATATATTTTGTCATTTGTTAATATTAATACATGAAATATATGGAGAAAACGAACAGTATCAAACTCAAAAGTCCATTAAACAATACAAAATTGGAGCAGGGCAAACACAAACCTCCAAAACATCAGAGGTGGAATCAGGTACCATGGAGGCGTGAGCATCCCTTTACGAACGATCGAACCTATAGTATTCTCCTTGTTATGATCGAACACCACCCCCCCCCCTCGTTGTTGAAAGAATTTATAAGGAATAATTTAATTGATATTTCAGAACGAGCCTAACACATTTCACTGCAAAAACAGCTAAACAATCTAAAATTAACAGTTTAGTATGGAAAAATTGACCATTTTCTTATAAAAATCATTCCTCCGTAAATTATAGCTCCTAGCTTAATCCTACTTGAATGGAATCTGATCGCATTTTTTCTTTGAATATAGTTTAAATACATTTTAGAATCCAGATTCAATGTAAAAACTTAAAAATGACGAATTTTAGTTATAAAGGTTTAGACCAAAATCTGCTAAAAAGCCCAGGATCGAACATCCTAAAACAAGATTGCTGATATTCTTATCTTAGGAACTTGTTTGTCAATAACTTACCTCGTTTAAGACATAGGTTCATATACGATGAGCAAGCTCTTGTGTATCGTAACTGTTGAGAAAGATAACTCCTGTATACAGATGATGAAGGTATATTGTTGCATAAGCAAGGGTAGTTGACGCTTATCATAGAGCTTGTAAGTTTTATTTGTTTGTTGTTTAACGTCCTTCTCGCGATTTTTTAACTTATATGAAGACACCACCACCTGCCAATGGAGAGCTGCATATTTTGTTCATATATTCGGCATTTACGGCCATAGAGCAGGGAGGGATCTTTTTCGTGCCAATTAACACCTACTGCAACACGGGGCCTCAGTTTATACGGTGTCATCCGAAGGACTGGTCTCCACTTTTCACAGTCGGATTCGAACCCGCGACGTAAGGATCAACTCCTTACTGCGGGATTGTAGAGCAGACGCTCTAACCATTGTGACACCCGGGCGACAAGCTTGGTAGTTATGAAACCATAAGCATCTTATTAAAAAAAATCTAAATAAAAAGCAGATGTACAAGACTCTGTGGTATCTTTTATATCAAGCTCACCAGGATATATCGTATCGACATCATATGGAAATAACCATTGTTAATTGACAATACGTCGTCGATATACCAAAATGTCGAGTTGAAGGCCACAGCAGGTGTTTCCCTTGTTCATGTTTACGAATTTGGACAAATTCTGCTTCATGTGAATGCGAAAATAACTCTGCAAATAACAGGGTTCTATTGGTACTTATGGAAATTCAAAAAGATTGTTATAGGATCTGGTCTTCAATTAGCACATAGACATTAATGTCAATCAGAAACTCGAGCATCTTTTCAGTATCAACTTCAAAGTATGTGTGCGTAAAATTTGAATGTTTTTAAACAAAATAATTTTATAAATGACCAATCATTACAAAGTAAGATAGTTTATGAGTTCCATTTGTATTAAAAAGCAGCTATCAATGATGAAAAAAAGCCTTGAATATAAAGTTGAAAATTTGTAAATTTATATGCTGTTTATTTTTGTAAAACTTTGTAATGCCAAAATTTCCAAACGTTTCTTGGAATTTTTCAGATCCACATCTGGCTTACACCACCTCTTGAATATATTGTGCCACAGTACTCTTGATGTTTTTCCTTCACTACTGTTAATATTTTATTAAGAAGAAAAGAAAGAGGCTTGGTAGTACATTTAATGGAACACGCAATATATCTTTGTTTGTAAGGATTTTTATAAGGTTTTTGGATCCAATATAGATATGGATAACCCAAATTCATTCTGAATGATAGGAATATTAAAAATATTCAAAACTGACCTTTGATTTTGAAGAATTTTCTCCTTAGAAAGGCGACTTTGAGTATAAGTTAGACATATATTTCTAGCCATAGAAAAATACTAGTAACTTAATGACAAGATGTTACATAAATTATAAGAACAACAACCGCTTTACAATTTTTCGGTCTTTTGATTGTGCAATTCCTATTTTCTGATAAATAGAAAAAGTGTATTCATTAAGCAATTGATAATTCAAACAATTCAAACAAATGGTTGAACAATTTTTTTTCTTCAAAATCTTCAAAAAAAACGAAAAACAACCAAACAAAAACTCCAATAAATAAAACGGACATTTAAAAGAATTTTGAACAACAACATCATTAAGAATTGTTACTCTATTTTCACGGTTAACAGAAAGGGTAATTTTAACACGCAAACGTTAAAACTGTATTGCCAGGCTGACTTTCATTTGATTAAGTCACTGTCTGTGGAATGTCGTTGAAGAAATACCGAGTAAATACGAATAAATCGATCTGATAGATGTTTGTTAATAAAAAGTTTAAGGTTGTTGATATTAAGGGGAATACATTTTTAAACAAAAAAATCTCTATTTGTTTTCAGAAACAGTTAATGTCATATATTGATATACATGTAAGAAGGGTTCACTTAAAGTCAGATGTCATGGAGGATGTCTTTATAACAAGCAAACGGAGATTATTACATGAGTTTAATTAATTTTCTACCGATATGGGTCTTGATTCCGATAAAATCATAGTTATTGAAAAAACATCAAACTTTATACGTAAATCATAAAGAGTCATACACTAAAAACCAACTAAATCCATAAAAGCGTTAAATAACTCCCCTGACACTAACTTAACTGGGGCAGACTGCCTTAAAGAAAGAGACATTCATACCGACAAAGTTTAAAGAAGGAATGAATGAAGAAGATACATAAAATCCCAAATGGAAGAGACTAGTTAGATTGAATTAAAACTTTCAAATTTTTTAACATACAGGAAATATGGTGATCTTGAAATACGATTACAGTTCATAAGACCACTCAAATAATACAAGTCTGAAACAGAGCAAAAACAGGCCTGGGGGTCATAAAACTTAGACCAGCTCACTTTTGATCTCAGTCTCACTTTTTCCAAAGGAATATATAGCGTAAAAGTGAGACTGAGATCAAAAGTGAGCTCGTCTAACTTTTATGGCCCCCAGGCCTGGTTTCTAAAATAACAAAGGTTGTAAAAATGTTTTAATATCCACGAAATATGGCGATAATAAGCTCACAAAGAGCACGCAGCGGATGTGACCTGGAGGCAGGGGATGCTCTCCTCTCCTTGGCACCTGATCCCACCTTTGATGTTTTAGATATCCGTGTTTGCTCTTCTCCTGATTTGTATTTGGGATTGAATACTGTTTGTTATATTCTTACATTTTATTAAAAAAAACAAGCATTTTTATAGCCTGTTTTAGATAGCTAACGCCTATATTAGTTTACTAAGGTAAGTGAGTACAATTAATTTTACCAAGATGTACTTATGGAATCCCTTTAAGTTAGTAATTTTTGTTCATTAAATAGCGAAATGTTTAAGCTGGCAATTACTTTAATGTTCTGTAATAACTCAAAGATCTCTTATCAAAAAATAATTGATTACAAAGGTTCAGACGTAGGTCGGGTCTCGTCCTAAATTACTGTGTTAAAAGCCGGGATTCATGCAGATAGGTGCATAGACAAATTAGTCTTTCAATTTACTAAATATGAACATGGAACAAACCACTGTGTTCTTTCGACAGAAAATGTACCTTTATTAATTAAGATAAAATAAGTGTTGCCTATATAACAAAGCGTGAGGTGTGACGGAGTGCATCTCCCCACGGAATGAAGCCGAAACATGTAAAACTGGGACTTTTAAAAAATAATTTTAAATTGTCTTTTCTATTCGTATACAAGACAAAAACTTACCAGAATTAATAAGTAGTTAGCTGCAGATCTGTAGCTCTCCGAAAAAATATTTTGTTATACCTTTAAAAATTTGTTCTTATGCAAATCTATACGAAAAGAAAAGTTTTACATTTCTAATGATTAGCTGAGTTGGCATAAAAAAAAATCGATGT
The DNA here is from genome assembly GCA_003671525.1 of Saccostrea glomerata. Lineage (NCBI taxonomy): Eukaryota > Metazoa > Mollusca > Bivalvia > Ostreida > Ostreidae > Saccostrea > Saccostrea glomerata. The sequence continues at coordinate 630,973 of PRKT01000060.1, read as the reverse complement.
TGGACCGCTGAGGGAGATGTTGGACAGGTCGATGAGATGTAAGACCGCTTACGTAACAGAATGCATGGGCGGAGCTTAATCACCTTTTCGTTCGTTGGTGTTCAAAAAGACGGACCTGAGATTTTATAACGGAAGACAGTACAGATTACATGTATTCCAAAAAATTTAAATGAAAGGTATAACAAAACATTTATTGCCTATGTTCTCGGGCAAAATGCGTTTTGTCGACCCTCGAACCAAACTGTCTGCCTGAGGCCGATAGTTTGGTTCTTGGGTCCGACAAAACGCATGTTGCCCGAGAACATAGTCAAGAAATGTATAATATTGACAGACCGGAGAGCTTCAGTCCCACCCGTGTAAAAAAAACTGTATATCTATTCCGCACAGAAAAGTGCTAATTGCAAAAAAGCTAGATTTAAAAAAATGTCCTTGCTCCTCTATCAATTACTATCGTAGTTTGCATCTGTACGAAACACATTGGACCGAATTATCTTGCAAACCAAAATGGCTACATATAAAAAGGAGAAATTTTCAATGATCTCAAATTCAGGGCCAGGAGGGCTATCAAAAACAATTATAAAAACCGTTTTGTTGTTGAAACAGTAAAAGAATATGTTATAAACACACGGTTAATAATATTTTGAGAAGACAGTTTTGAAAAACGGAGAAATAAATTGAGAAACAGTGCACTTTTTGCGCGCAATAAAGAATGAATTGCACTGTAGCTCTCCGATCTGTCAATATATATTTTTTTTTCGGAGAGTAAGAGTTCTGCAGCTATTGAGCAGTCACATGTCCTTGAATTAAAAAATAATTTTATTACTTTTTTAACATGATTTATAAAATTGGGCGTCAAAGTGCATGTGTTTTACAAACAGTTCAATGACAAAAAAAAACAAACAAAAAAAAACAAAAAAACAAAACAGAGATATGTATATATATCAGAACAGAATGATTTTCACCATTCTTTCTGTTTGAATTTTTTTTCAAAAAGAACGTTTTTAAGCTGTTTTTAAAAACGTAAGTTAAAAACATGTTGTTCAAATACAAAAAAAAAACAACTCACTATAGAAAATAAATGTCACTTACTTCGACATGCACGCTAAAAATTGACAAATTGTGATTTCTTACCGAAATTTCTGTAAAGTCTACGCTGATGCAATGAAAAACGTGTTGGGTGTTCTTTTGCACAACGTGATGTCTACAAGTACTGTTTTAATTTCATTCTGTCTACACCGAAACTAATTCACGCAATGTTGCCTTTCTCTGAGGGACCTGAAATTAAGGAATCATCATCATGTTAGCTCAGCGAAAAAACACCTTTTATGTCTCGAAATTTAACAAAATGAAGTACCTTTTCATTTCGACTTTAAAAAGTCGGCTTTATGGGGCATCATTTCAATGAATATTTTCCTATTACCGATCAATTTTTTCGGCCTCTTTTGTTAGAGGTCTTTGTTTTCAACATTGCACGTAATTTTTTTTTTTATTGTGTACCCATTTTCTTTGATATCCAACATAACTCTTAAGTTTTAAAATGTAAACAATTTAGAAGAAAACAGAGAGAAAGTCAAACAGTTCACATTTATAAAACACTTATAAAACTTAAAATGTCTGATGTTTACCTGACATGGGGGCGGGGCTGTCTGATAAGCTACAGTCCAGTGTCTGATGTTTACCTGACATTTGGGCGGGGCTGTCTGATAGACTACAGTCTAGTGTCTGGTGCTCCACCTCTTCCTGGTAAGTCATACTGGTCCTGGTGCTGATCAGAGTCTGAGGAAGGAGGTCTGGATGATAGTGGTGTACAAGGAAGCATAAGGTCTGATAAACTACAGTCCAGTGTCTGATGTTTACCTGTCAATAGGCGGGGCTGTCTGATAGACTACAGTCCAGTGTCTGATGTTTACCTGACATGGGGGCGGGGCTGTCTGATAGACTTCAGTCCAGTGTCTGATGTTTACCTGACATGTGGGCGGGGCTGTCTGATGTTTACCTGACATGTGGGCGGGGCTGTCTGATGTTTACCTGACATGGGGGCGGGGCTGTCTGATAGACTACAGTCCAGTGCCTGATGCTCCATCTCCTCTTGGTAAGTCATACTGGTCCTGGTGCTGATCAGAGTCTGGGGGAGGAGGTTTGGGTGATAGTGGTGGGTTGTAGCAGAAAACCTTATCAAAGCATTATAATCGGTGTCGGTGTTTTATTTATTATTTCTCGCAGCATTTATTCAATCGAACATTTTTAGTTTATACAGGGGGATTAAAAAAAGATATGTTACAAGATTCAGAAACAGGGAGGGGACTCGACAACAGTGATGTAACAGTTCCAGCTTTATAGTTAACATGGAAAATTCATTAAGGTTAACGGTTATGTTTACCATAAATCAGGCTGTCCTCATCCATCATACATATCATGCATGCATTAAAATTTTGACGTTTAAGTCCAGATTTGGCTAAAATACTGTCCTCCACATTAAACAACACAATCAATCAACAGGACAAAGCTTATGCTTTATTTCCAAGCACAAAAGTACTAGTTATTTAAATTCAGAGTTTCTGAAGTGTGTAGTTTTCCCTTGCTTCCTTTGGCAGTTGCATAAACTTTATCAAATGCAATGGCTATCAAAGGTAGCCCAGTTGCTCATATTATAGCTCATCATTTTTCTTGGTGCACATAACGGACAATAAATTTGGCATAGTACAATCTAATCAAGGGCAATGGGTATTTGCTTTAGCATTTAAAGGACATGGCATGGATGTATATCCCCTGGGATTTATACACCTAATCAATTTAATTATTCTTTCTCTTGCACTCTTCACTTCTAAGGCTACTTTCACTAGTAGCAAGGATTTGATAATTTTATTTATTTGGGATATGAAAAAAAATTAAATTTGGGGTTTGCGTAAATAAGGGAAATAGACTTGTTAATTTAAGGAAACTGACAGATCATTGATCAATTAATGCAAGGATTGATCATTCTTGTTAACTGCTTATTGACAAATCTGTTTTCGTTTAGCTAATGGTAAGTTTTTAAAGTTTGTAGTTTACTATGCAAGAAATAGTAGGCCTAACTGAATCCTGCAATATTTTTCATTTACTCCTACTTGCTACTTTTGAGAAGGTTACCTAAATAAGGCTTTAAAGGTGATTTACTTGCCAAGTAACAAAATATATTGGCATATAATAATATTCAGTCTATATACTTGTGTTTACTCTGCAATTTTTGTTGCACATACACTGTTGTTGAATTTTAAGATTATCGGTGGAGTGAGTCTTTTCAGTTGAATTAAAAATATACTTAAAATAATTCATAAACTTTACCACAGTCTTGATATTTTAATTTATGAAATGGTAAGAGCTGGGAGAGTTCTGACATGTATATTTACATCAAATGAGAACACTAGAACACTTACTAGGTTTAAAATATTACTGAAACTTTGGACATACAAATTCATAACTCATCAATTTGTGAGAAGCATGCAACTCATTCAAAATTTTTTGGAACAAAAGGAATTGTATTGCAAACTTAAACAGTATCCGATTCTTAGGTTGAAAATAATGAATTCTTTGGGAAAAATATAAATTGGATAGGATCTTTAGTAGAGTAATGTATTATGCAGGGGGTGCTGCATTTGAGGCCATCATGACAGTATAAGGTATATTAATATACAGGGTTTGGGAGTATCGGCTAAGATTGATTACTTTCAAGATCAAGATTTTGTATTAATCCTTTTCAACAAGTAGCGAATCAATTGATGAAACCAGAAGGCAAGTAATTAAAAGACTTTAATTTTTGGAATTGATTTCATGAGCTCCACCTGTTTAATGTACATAATAGAGCTGACCAATTGAAGGTGATGTATTTCACAATGCCAATTTTTTTTTTTAAGTCTTGAGTATTGTATCAGACATTTAAAGTTGAGCATATTATAAGCCTATAGATTTCATTCAACACACATAAATAGTAAAGTTAATCTTACTGCTTATCCCATATTCAACAAAACAGTGGAAAACCCTAGATAATAAGATGCAGGGGCAGGGAGTGCTGCATTTCTAAATCCAGCCCATTGGAATTTCACCAGCAGCTTCAGTTAGGGAAACTGCAACTAGCATAACTGTTGGAAAATACAAAACTATTTTTTGGATTAGGAATTAAAGTATTTGTCGATTTTTTTCCACCAGTTATATTAGGTTCTTGCCATTGAAACATGTCATTCATGCAATATTGACAGCAAAAACTTTAGCTATAGAATTATTATGCATAACAAAAGTTCAGATGGTTCACATATAATTTAACAGTACTATATATCTTGGAACCTGTTTAATGTATGAATCAAGCCATTTTATTTAATCCGGAATCCTTCCTTCTGATCACATTTCAATTTTAGAGAATTAAGAAATTTTAAATTTGATTTACTTTCTGTACCTGTAGAAATGTTTATACAGTACTGTTTAGAATTTAAGAATAATGCATTGTCAGGTATTGTCTACACAGTTATATTTTTTTTTATAACTAAAGGGAAAATTAAGATATTTTCACAAGCCAGTTTGATTTAAAAAAAAGGGAAGGGGGGTGTTCTGTGCATGAGCCATTCATTAGTGATATTTCTCCTGTTGCTATCATAGTTGAAATTCTTGGTAGTTAAGCAACACTATATTATATTTAGATAGGCAGGCATAGATGATAGATCTATATGAGTCATTAGAAGTCAACTTTTAAAAGTTCTGTTCTATATTCTTAGTAAATGTAATTTAGTGGCTGCAAGAATCCTGTTTATGGTGTGTAGGCTCCTCAACTATAAAGATAGGTTTGGTTAAAAAAGCAATTGTTGGAATTGAGTAAAGAATGAATAAAATAGATGTAAACTGGAGAGAAAATTAATTTCTAGCTATTATCATTAAAAATTGAAAATTAAAGATTTATTTTGAGTCATTGTAAGGAGGACAACATTGTATGCTGTATGTACCCCTTGTGTAACATACTGGTAAGTTCTAGTTACACAGGTAAGTACTATAAGCCAGATTTATTTCTCTAAAAAGCTCAACTATTACAAATACAATTATCATGGCTTATTTCCAGAAATAATCTTACATGGTCAGTAAAGTTTTGTCTAGAACAGTATTGCTTGAAACAAGCTAGAATGATTGATTCATACTTTTGTTGAAATGAGAGGGGTATACTAGAACCAGCCATTTTTAAGAGGGGGAAATATGTTGTCTCCATATGAAATGCATCTTAACATCTTGGTACATGTGGTTCTTCATATTAAAGATATATAAGATATAATCAAAGGATAAGAAAAAATAAAACGTTTTGCTTAATTTATCTTAACTCTAGATATTTAAAACATCAATTGAAACAAATTGTATATTTCCAGTCTATTTAATATCATGAAGTCATTCACGGAACGATAACTACATACATGTAAAGTTTATTTAAAATCAATGAAATATAATTGTAAGGTTAAGTACCTTACGTGGTATAGCTAGAAGGGCAATTATTATGCTTATTATAAGTACATGTAATATTATGCTCTCATGTTGTTTGCTGCTGCTGCTTGTTGTAATTTGGGGTCGTCCTTTACGCTTGGTGATCCCTTGCTGCTTTTACATATGCCACGACCAACAATCGCCAATATCAAAATACACATGTTTAAAATCATGTTTGTTTTATTGTCCTCTATATAAATAATTAACATAATGAAGTGTGAAATAAGTATTGATTATCATTATTGTTATTGTATTTTTAATTCTAGATTTTAAATGACAAATTCACTATATTGAATATCTAAGTCCTCTAGAGTTTTATCGTTCTTCCTCTCCAACATATAGTCTTCCTGAGCACATCAATGCATTTTGTAGATTTCCATTGTATGGTCCAGTAAATAATCTACAAACTATAATCTTTACTTCTCAGAAATCATTTCTTGCTGTGAATGAGAAACTTCACAAACACTCTGCTGCACTCTGTGATTAATCATCTATGCATGCCAAGTTCCTCGCAAAACGATTTCTGACTCTATTCAAGTAATCTGAAGTTGATATAAAAACTGTATTTCGTTGACTGTCTTTAGAGACAAGATCTTCCAATGCCATGAGAAAGAATAAAAAAAAAGTTGTTGACCCCTCTATTCCACCTTCACATATTTTGACATTTTTATCAATAAGAAATCGTTTCTATTTTGTATGCTAATTTGTTTTTCCAACAATGAACTCAGAATTTGTCACCAGAAGGCAAACTTTTTGTTTCATAACTGATTTACGGACTGTTAAAGACAAACTAATAACTTTATGCAAAAAACAACAACTGATCATCTTTGTTAATCGTTTACATCACCTATGTTATAATATTTCAAAATCAATATTATCAAAGTTCATCACTAGTAAAAAAAATTACAAATTGGGAAACTGATACATTAGATTCGGTCGTTTTTTTTCTTTTTTTTTAATTTCATGGTATATTTCAACTCTCAGCAAATAAATGAAAATGATACATCTACATGTATATTGACAACAAAAGACTATATTTATTTAACTTCTTCAACTTCATACGAAATGTCACAAATAAATTAACAAATGGTAGCGTTAGTGAAATGAAGATTAAAACAAATGTTTAATAGCGTGGTCTCTCTATGGAAATCTTCGGTGTCTTTGAATATCAATTCCAGAGTACTTTTAAACATGGACTGGTTTTAACAATGTAATTATGTGGATAATCAATCCAATGATGCGAAAATTACCGAAATTCGTCTAATTGAAAAAAAAATTTGTCTATGGTCTTTATATCTACATTAAGGGGATGGTTGCATAACGTCTCATGCTTGTGTAACTTCGAAAATATCTTTGTACCGGTATATAATTTGTTGAACAAATTAGGTACATCACTTATGTAATATTGAATATCGTAGAGTGTTATATGTTTATCAGGAATATATTGTTATATCACTTGGACATATAACACGCATGTTATTAATTTATGATCGCTTGGCGCCAAATCTCATGGTACTAAGGAAAAGTTTACCAACATATACTTATTTTGAAAACAAAATTGATTGATTGATCGTTTATTGTTAATGTCCCTCTCGAGAATTTTTCACTCATATGGAGACGCTAAAATAACAACGAGTTTTTATAATAAAAGGAGTCTCAAAGTGCGATATATAATTTCTCTACAAATATAAAGAACATGAATCATGATCTTTGTCAAGTAGTGTGGTCATTTCTGTCCTTATTATTTTCCTGGGAGAGATATTCTCCTGCTTTTCCGGTTTCATATACACTCGTTAGTTTCAGGAAGAGAGGATGCAGAAAATGAAGGAATAGCAATTACTCTATATGTCGCAGAAACAAATTCCTTTTCCAACAATTAAAAAAAAGAAAATTCATTTGTTCTGACCTTATACATTTCTATTCGCTGCTTGAGGAAAACAAAAGAAAGGGATACATTTGTAGATTCAAAATACAGTAAAGAAGATAAACCATTTAAACTGAACCAGCATATTAGTGACCTTTGATGAGCAATAAAAACATTAATTTCGGAAAGAAATCAATATCAAAACAGAACAGATATTACATTGAAATAGAAACCCTATCAATATGTTCTAGATATTCTTATCTGTGAAAACTAATATAGATCCAATTGCATGGATTCCTGCTCAATGAAAAAATACACTTTTAATTCTGTGTTATGAAATCTGAAGTCTTTTGAAATATTCAGAACCTTAATGATAGATAATCAATATTCATTTTATAAGAAACACAGCTTGAACAACAATGCCATCAATTACCCCAATTTACCTATCTATTTATAACTGTGCATTGCTTTTACGACTATTTCTTTTCATTTATATGAAATTACAATAGAAAGAACATTTAGCCTTAGAACACATTAAAAAAGGGGCTTAATTTAAGAGAAAAAAAATACCGTAAAAAATAAGAATTTTGAAATAAGATGATAAAGAAAATTAGCTTCATTCATATGTCATTCAATATATACACAAAATTAAAGACACTACAAAGTCTGTCATATTTGCTTTTAATTTGAATGTTTTACTGATAAAGACAATGATGGCAAAGTATATACCTTAACTGCATAACATCGTAAAATCTACTTACTTTGTAGCAATATTTCATGCAAGAACCTTTTCTGAATATAACAGGTCTTGAAACCCTTGCAGGCTTCTGACAAATAATTTAATGCCACCAAATTTTTCAACAATTACAAAAAATACAGCCTAACCCTTGGTAATATTTAGTTTGACATATTTTTTTTACCTTTCTGTAGGTCATTCTTTTTATTCTAAATCTGACCACGGAAAATGAGAGAGAGAGAGAGAGAGAGAGAGAGAGAGAGAGAGAGAGAGAGAGAGAGGTACCTACTGATATTATTTTTATTAAAACGAGGTACGAAAAATGCTTAAGTTTACAATGTAGCACAAAAAAAAAACCAAACAAACAAACAATCACGTGTGACATGAATGCTCTGTTTTTAAATTCAATTTTTCACATAATTTGATCTTGAAGCTTGTATTTACATAGATTGATTTTTCTCAGATTAGAAAAGAATCATTAAAGATTTATTCAGTACAAGAGATGCATTTTAAGTCAATACTTTAGCTCTTCGATTTAATCTGAAAAATCCTTTATGATGTACATATGCTGAACGGTTTATATTATCCTCAAATACGTAAAAAAATCTTTTTAACAAGTTTCAACTTAATAATATCAAGGATCTAACATATTTAAATAAATCTCTTTCAAATAAGATCAATTACGTTTTGGTTCCCTATCCCTGAAATGGCTCAAACCAACGTACTTTATCATTTCGATGTGCCATTGATATTCACATCTTCCAAATTCTTTTTCCTATATATCTACGTGCGATTTTTATTAACTATGAAATATGTTCAATTCCGTGATACATGTTTGTATTGTGTTTAGCTAGATTTTTTTTTATTTCGATCACTGTTTATTTTCAAAACTTATTTTTTTTTTGAATAAATTTTTATTTAATATGCCTTATAAAATAGGTTGTGTAAGAAAGTATTACTAACTGTTGATTAGAATCACAGTTAGGTAGGGTGGGTCGAAATCTATACTTAAGAGATCTAGATCTTCAGATAAAAAATCTCCATATTGCTGAAACTTCTACTATCAAATTTTACAATGTGTTTATTCTAATTTTATAAGAAGTCAAATTTAAAGAACATTTTAAACTTGACAACTAAAAAAGAACGACTTCTATTTCTTGAAACTGTGAATTAACCACATTTTAAGTGTTAAGCTATGAAATGTATCGCCTAATATGCGAATGTGTTCTACGGATGCCAAAATCCATTTGTTATTTATAATGAGTTAAATTTACAGTACACGCAGTTCGTGGAAGATTGACAAATTGATGTCCTTGCCATCTCCTGGGATTATCAAGTCATTTTTTCCATTGATGGTGCATAAGTGAACTTAGGAATTTTGTATGCCTGATGCTTGTGATTAACTCTCAGAAAAAAAATCTTCCTTAATGAAACTCAGAAAAAGTAATGTGCGAAACGAAGAAATGAAATATAATTTATGTGCAAGGTGAAGTTCGGACATCACTGGCTTCATAATTATTCGACAAGTACTCATTTCTTATTGATACAATCATTAACGATATCAAATTCATATCTGAATCCTTCAGAGGACACCCATTAAGCTTTAGTTTTATTCCATTTTTGATGTTCGAATATTGTACGCTGTAAAGACATTGATGTCACTCTCTCACGAGACATCGTAAGCAGGCAAACTTTAAAGGTAGTCTTCGTCAAACATATGAGAAAACCTGGACCAACCGTTAGATGCAATGTTTCTCTAACATGGTCTGAAAGCAACGTACAATATTCTGGTTTGTAAACATTGTTCATTTACTTAATGTCCTCTGTAATAAAAATTGACTACATGATAAGTCAGCCGCATAATTTAATAACATTCCAAAGGGTGACGACATATTGATGTGTATCTCTCATAAGGACGGCCACATCAACTTTGTCCTTGGACAAAACATGCTGGCTTATTTAAATTATCAATTGCTTCATAAACTTGTCCAACGTATTTGTTTGGTTCTATTTGTTTTTTTCATTGAAAAGCCCTTGGGAATACAGATACATATGATTATCGATGAGGTTCTACAGACAATAACTATTTCCTTGATTTAGTGACTGTGATTTTTTTTTAGCTGTTTTTTCAAAAAACCTTCAGTTGTTATTTTCAAAAAAATCATCACATCTCAATATTTTTTTTTCAGTTCTTTCTGAAGACATATATCTAATTAAATGTTTTACGCACGGATAAAACATTAAAAGAAAATTTATGTTTCAATAAATCGAGGTTTCAATCACAATTTTGATAAAATTACTGAAATTTATCAATATTTTAGCATTTTCTCTAAACTAAATAATATTTTAAGAACCTATAGCAAGATCACCAAAAAATGAACGAATCATAGACAGACTTAGATTTTAGATATAAGGAGCACACAACGAGTGATCAGATAGCATGGGATCTCACTCCTCCGTGGCACCTGATCCCACCTCTGATATGTTGTTGGTCCGGTCCGTGTTCCCTCCGCACATATTTTAAATGGGATAATGTTATAAGTGGGAAAATTTTTTAAGAAAAATACACAATTTTACTGCGGATGACATATCAAATACTACTGTTGTGTTTGATAGTCAACAAGGGATGCTTACTCATCTTGGGGACAATATTCTTGTGCGTCCAGGGTTCAGTTATATGAGATTGGTCGCCATTTCTCACTGCCCACACCTTTCGGTAATCTGTGTCATATATGAAACCGTTAAAGTGCACACTTAACATCGGAGAAAGAATGTTCAATAAATTGCGCCGTTACGCAAAAACCTTTTGACAACAAAAGACCAAAGTGTTAGAGCTAGCGATATTTACATAAGCTTTGCTCAGCAACACTGCTTTGTCAGTTATCCTTGTCATAATCATTTAAAGAAGTGAAACGATAAAACTACTGAGTAAATTTTTCGATGCTTTGATAATACAATAGGGTTTACAAGAGACTCTACATTACATTGATCTCCAGCTTTTTAGTTCAACAAGAAATGTAATTTTATTGATTATATTAATATATTTTAAGCTCTACTGGTCAGAAACCAGAGGAGCTTATGCGATAGTTATGCGTCTGTCGTCCGTCCGTCTGTCTGTCTGTAAACAATTTTTCAAAATGCTATTCCTCCTACAGTTTTGGTCCGATTTCAGTATAACTTGGCGCACAAGTAGATTACACTAAGATACATAATTCTGTGTATCGGTTTTTGATTTCGCTGAATGGTGTTGCCGTGGTTACTAAAAATGGAAGTTTTTGTGAAATTCTTTCAAAATGCTACATCTCCTACAGTTTTGATCCGATTTCAATATAACTTAGAACACTAGTAGAATACACTAAGATACTAAGTACATAATTCTGTGCATCGGGTTTTGATTTCGATAAACGGTGTTGCCGTGGTTACTAAAATAGACATTTCTGTGAAATTATTTCAAAATGCTACTCCTCCTACAGTTTTGATCCGATTTCAATATAACTTGGCACTCAAGTAGACTACACTAAGATACATAATTCTGTGCATCGAGTTTTGATTTTTCGATGAACGGTGTTGCCGAGGTTACTAAAAATAGAAATTTCTGTAAACAATTTTTCAAAATGCTACTCCTCCTACAGTTTTGATCCGATTTCAATATAACTTGGCACACACGTAGACTACACTAAGATACATAATTCTGTGCATCTGTTTTTGATTTCGACAAACGGTGTTGCCATAGTTACTAAAAATAAAAATTTCTGTGAAATTATTTCAAAATGCTACTTCTCCTACAGTTTTGGTTCGATTTCAATATAACTTGGCACACAAGTAGACTACACTAAGATACATAATTCTGTGCATCGGTTTTTGATTTTGATGAACGGTTTTGCCATGGTTGCTAAAAATAGAAATTTCAGTGAAATTATTTCAAAATGCTACTCCTCCTACAGTTTTGGTCCGATTTCAATTTAACTTGGCACACAAGTAGACTATACTAAGGTACATAATTCTGTGCATCGGTTTTTATTTTGATGAGTGGCAAGGATCATTTTTCTATTTATTGCTGATTTAAAGTCTCAAGTCCAAACTGCTACTTTTCTCTTCCTTTGTTTTAAGGTAATCCGATCCTCAGGTTCATGAATTAGCAGTTAGGTAATTGAAAATACTCATAAAAAATATCTTTGAATCATTAAAATAATGTAAATTAACCCACAGAGTTTCTTTAAAACTAAACATTAAACTTAACCATATTATATAGGGAAAATTGGCAAATCTCATATATATATATATTCAGGAAAAGCGAAAAGGAACATCAGCTATGCATTTTCTAATTGCAAATTGATAAGGAAATATATTTTAGGTTAAAAAACAATAGGTATCCAGGCATTCAGAGAAATTGTCGTGATTTGTGTACTTATTTGGTATTCTATATCTCTATTTCCTTCATGTATTATAAAATACAAAGTCTAAAAGGCTTTTGCCATAATGCAATACATCACAAATATATTCTAATTTCAATTCATACTAATAAGCATTGGTATCTTACCGAATCTTATCGATTCAAGAAAATCTTACTTCTTTAAAACTGTATTTTTTCCTTTTATGGGATACAAATGTAAACTTTTTATAAGACCTTTTCTTAGACTTCCATAAACCTCGAATCATATTAAGATGAATAAGATGAAAATTGTTGCATGGAAAATTTTCATTTTCAAGCCTGATATATATTCATGCTTTTTAAATTAAATATTAATTTTTGGAGGTATCCTTCCTGGCTGAGGATCGGATATCCTTAAGTATAAACCCCAGTAGTCTTGACAGAAACTTCTGGTTAAAATGTAATAGGACTCTCTTTCTCTCTATCTAAGTATTACTTTTGTTAATAACGATTTTTGAGATAGTCAAATGAAGAGCATACCGAGCGTATGAACAATTTCTAAAACGAGGTAAGATACGTTGATGAAACAAGAATGTCAGAAATCTCCTTTAAAGTCATCATTTCGGTAGTTCTATGAAAAAGTCAGTCAGCATTAGACTTAATGATAAAAACATGCCCTTCCGTATCAAATAAAGTAGCAAGAACATCTGTACGTGTCATCAATGTACCTACTGAGTATTTTAAAAATGCAATTTCCGTTTATTTGTTTACAGATGTTCTGAATGTAACCATTAAAGAAAAATTCACTATTTATTGAATTTGATCAGCAGACGACTTATTTTAGTACTGAATAAAACCAATAAATTTCGAATATATAACTAACAGAGTTGATTCAATCAGTTCTGTTTCTCCAATATGACCAAAAAAAAAATGAAATAACATGTCAAATAAAAATATAGGCTAGAGATAGACATGAACAAAATATTAAGTAAATGAAGTGTATTTACGTATTTCTGTTAAAACAATATCAAGAAAATATCATCTCTGTGTGACTACCTGGTATATTGTTTTATTAAAATTGTCATGACATAGAAAACCGAAGAAGCATACTTGCTGAACAAGATATAAGTGCAAACACAAAATAACACTTGTCCATACATTTCGAACTTTTATAGTTAAGGTTGAATTTTCATAACGCATAAATTATTGAAAATTCTTTGTCCTACATTCTAAACAGTTTAAAGAGTTGTATTCGACACATTATAATAACTAAACGACACTAAAATAAACATTGGAATCTAACATGATAAAATATCTCTTGAAATGTTTTACGTATTTGTCCCAAGTCAACTTTCAAGCTTCAAAAAAGACCCTGACCTATTTAAATGAATTTATTATTGCTACAAGGACAAAACTTGTTTACAATGTTGCATTTTATTGTGATTGATGCATATTTCGAATTCATAAAACTAAGTAATGGCAACACATTAGATAATCTTTTTCCCCTTAATCCACCAATTCAACAAATGGAAAATCAATCGATATCCTATCGTTAAGTGCATTTGTTTGATCACATTTACATTCAGACTTACAAAAGTATTTGTATTGGGATATTTCCTATGTTAATCATTTTCGATTTGCTTAATACTGGATTAAAAAAAAAACAACTAATATCTATTTTCTTGTCCTCAGTAATTGAAATTAATTTACGAGGATTATAACAACATAAATCTTCTATTCGATAAATTTTAACCACCATGATGTTTACTTTAATGGGGGTAAATAGAACAAATAATATTATCGAATATGAATTTTATTTGTAAGGACTTACCATGCAAAAACAGAATATTAACTTTAAGAACGATATCGATAAATAAACAAATCTTCAATATAAATTAAAGTAGAAAATAAAGTAATGTCAGTTGTGGAAGCATCCTTTGACAGTATAAATCAAATCATGACCCCAGGGGTATGTAGAGGCAAAAGTGGAGAGGCTACATTTAACAAAAAATAGAGAGAAAAAAATCTTTAGATAAATCGTCTTCTCAAGAAGAGTAACCCATGATTGGTATTATTTATATGAAAGCATTTAAGATAAGGATATGGAGATAACGAACAGTATTCAATCTCAAAGTCCATAAAACAATACAATATGAAGCAGAGCAAACAAGGACCTCCGAAGCATCATAGTGTAGAATCAAGTTTGTTCAAAGCATTGGCAATGGATGTAGGAAAGGGTCACAATGGAAGATTTAAAAAGGAAAATCTTTTAGAATCTTATTCTTGTGAAAACTCGTTCAACAATATATTTAAGAAGTGGTGTAAATCAGATGTGGATACTCAAAAATTCCTCAAAAAGAACTTTAGGACTATTTTTAAATCAAAAGATTTTACCAAAATCAACAGCTTTTAAAAACTTGTGACTTTTCAATTTAATACACTACCATTCCCCACGATAAATTAAAGTTCAGGCTTTTTGATATCATTGACAGCTGCTTTTCCAATAAAAATGGAACTCCTTAATTTACTTACCTGGTCATTGGTCATTTGCAAAATTATTTCTTTAAAAACACATTCTGATTGCACACACAAGTACTCTGAAGCTGACGTCAAAGAGATGCTTGAGTTTCTGATTGACAATATCTATGTGGTTTTTGGTGACCAGGTATTCCAGCAATCTATTGGAATTCCCATTGGTACCATTTGCGCTCCGTTATTAGCAGACTTATTTTTATATTTATGTGAAGCAGAATTTGTGCAAAATCTTATGCGTGAAAAGAAGAAAACACTTGCTCTGGCCCTCAACTCGACATTTAGATATCGACAACGTATTGTCAATTAACAATGGCAATTTCCATTCCTATGTCGATACGATATATCCTGATGAGCTTGAGATAAAAGATACCTCAGAATCTGACACACGTACATCTGTTTCATATCTGGATATTTAACTTTAAAAAAAAACGTTAATTGTAACCTAACAACCAAGCTCTATTATAAACGTGAAGACTTTAACTTTCTATCGTCAACCTCACTAACTTATGCAGCAGTATACATTCATCACCTGCATACAGAATTTATGTATCTCAGTTGATTCGATACGCAAGAGCATTCTCTACGTATGAACAATTATTGACAAACAAGATGATGAAACAAAAATATCAGCAGTCTCGTTTCATCATATCGTAAGTTCTGTTGTCGATACAATGACCTGGTCAGCATTGAGCCAAATTCTTTTCATACTTATTGTTTTTCCATTATTTGTACACTGAATTGACAACGGATGTTTCCGTTTTTTTCTGATCATAACAAGGAGCACACGGCGGGTGTTAGCGATCGGCAAGGGATGCTCAATCCTCCATGGCACCTGATCTCACCTCATGTTGTTGAAGTCCGTGTTTGCTCTGCTCCTATTATATCGAATTATTAATAATTTTAATCTCTTACATTCGAATTCCATAGCAATGAGAATAGCAATTGGAAATATTATATGAATATACTAAAAAAATAATCAGTAAAAATAAGTGTGCCTATATAAGACGGAGAAGACATTAAAAAATAATGTTTTGAAGTTTACAGTTTGATATAAACAATAGTAAATTATAGTATGTTTTTTGGTACTTTAAGCAGTATTTCTATAAAAATGTTCACTAGATGTAGTAAGGTTTTTGTTTGTGTATTCTTCGCAAAAATGCTGAAAACTATTTAGAAAGAAATAGACAGACATATTGAATTAATATTTGTGTGTACAAAAGTATGTGATTTGAATGCAGCAAATCAATGATTCTCAAATGCTCTTATGTTTTCATACGCTAAACATATTTTCAACTTTTATCGATAGTTTATACAAAAAACTCATTCATTTAAGGAAAAATAATGAAACATTTACTACGTAATTCAAGATAAAAACGATGGATAAGAAGAGTTTGAATTAGTGAAATGAATTTCAATGATTTTTTTTTATTTGTTATACGCAAAGAAAGAAAACTCATTTATAGATAGTTGACAAATGTTTGAGGAGATACAATGGATGCATACCTTCGGTATGTGAGACAGCATAAACAACTACAATTAGTCAACAAATGAATGAATCATCTCGATGTTTTATAAAATTAAATAAGAAAAAAATTCTGAAACATACGAAAGCCCAGAAGGCTCATTCGAGATTCGAGATTCAAAATACGAGATTCGAGATTCGAAATACGAGATTCGAAATTCGAGATTCGAAATTCGAGTTTCGAGATTCAAGATCCAAAATAACCAATCAAAAGGCGGTTTGAGATTCAATTACTCCCCTTTATCATTTTTTACGATCAAGAAATCGTTGAGTATTTTAATACCGAGGAGGTCAATTGATTAAATTACAACGCAAGAAAAAGTGTTATATTATCAAAACGAAATTTAAAGAAATATTAGATTTTCGTCTACAAGATATGCTTAATTAATTTATAATAGCTTCTAAAATGTCATAAGAGATTCATATAAAGAATTATATATATTTCGTGTTATCTACTTT
>PRKT01000060.1:546086-612785 GCA_003671525.1 Saccostrea glomerata | reverse complement strand
TTTTAATACATATATCTTTTTTTCTTGCATTATCATTTAAGCAAATGACCCATTTGATATGAATATATTCAACGATTTCTTGATAGTAAAACATAATAAAGGGGAGTAATCAAAATTGAACCTGCCTTTTGATTGGTTAATTTGGATCTTGAATCTCGAATTTCGAATCTCGTATTTCGAATCTCGAATCTCGTATTTTGAATCTCGAATCTCGAATGAGCCTTCTGGGCTTTCGTAGAAACATGCATCTAAAACAATGATTAAAAAAAATAAAAGAGGCTCATGGGCCACATCGCTCACCTGAGCAAATAGCTAGGTAAAAGCAAAAATCAGTTCAGTATTGAAAAGTTTAAATATATTATAAAATAGGTTTGAGGGAGGGGGATTTGAACAAACTTAAATCTACACGTCCTAAGAATGCGTTTGAATTAATATATGGCTTTGTTGTTTATTGTTATGATCCACTTTTATGATGCTTTGAATTGATGATCAATCATGTCTTTGTGAAGAATTTTAATTTTTCCTATGTATTTCTATGTAAAAACTCTGATACCCCGTTTTGGTCCCACTCTACCCCGGGGGTCATGATTTGAACATTAATTTGAATCTAGACTATCCGCGGATGCATCCATATAACTATGACCAATCACAACTTTGCTGTTCTAAGAAGAATATTTTAAAAGATTATTTCTATCTAATTCTCCTTTGATCAGCCATAATGGCCCCAGGAGTCATGATTTGAACAAACTTAAAATCTTCACTACCAGAGGATGCTTCTACTGACCCACTGGTTCATGAGAAGACTTTTAAGGATTTTCCAATGTATTCCTATGTTAAACTTTCATACCCTTTGTGGCCCCACCCTAAAGGGGGGGGGGGATGGAGGGGGGTTGTCATGATTTGAAAAAACTTGAATCTACACTACATGAGGATGCTCCACATGAGTTAAATTTCCTGGCCCAATGGTTTTGGAGAAGATTTTTTCTATATATTCCTATGTAAAACTTTGATAAGCCATTGTGCCCCCTACCCCCGGGGGTCATGATTTGAATAAGATTTAGTATACAGTACCTGAGGATGCCTCCACATGAGTTTTATCTTTCCTGGCCCAATGGTTCTGGAGAAGAAGATTTTTAAAGATTTTTCCTATATATTCCTATGTAAAACTTTGATCAGCCATTAAGGCTCCGCCCTACGCCCGGGGGTCATGATTTGGACAAATTTGGATCTACACTACCTGAAGATGCTTGCACATAAGTTTCAGCTTTTCTGGCCCAGTGGTTCTTGAGAAGAAGACTTTTAAAGTTTTTCCCAATATATTCTTATGTAAAACTTTAATCAGCCATTGCAGCCCCGCCCAACTTCCGGGGATCATGATTTGAACAAACTTGAATCTACATTGCCTGAGGAAGCTTCCACATGGGTTTCATCTTTCTTGGCCCAATGGTTTTGGAGAAGAAGATTTTAAAAGATTTTTCCTATATATTCCTATGTAAAAATTTGATCAGCCATTAGGGCCCCGCCCTACCCCAGGGGTCATGATTTGAACAAACTTGAATCTACACTACATAAGGATGCTTCCATATGAGTTTCATCTTTCCTGTCCCAATGGTTCTGGAGAAGAAGATTTTTTAAAAAAAATTTCCTATATATTCCAAGGTTAAACTTTAATCAGACACTGTGGCCCCGCCCTACCCCCGGGAGTCATGATTTGAACAAACATGAATCTACACTAACTGAGGATGATCCCACATGAGTTTCATGTTTCCTGGCCCAGTGGTTCTTGAGAAAAAATTTTTAAAATGCCATTCATTTGTAAAAATTCATGATTATATCCCGTAGGAAGAGGGCGTGGCCCTAGCTAGAAAATGGGTAAAATAAAGTCAATGGCAAGTCAACCATCAAAAATGAGTTTAAAATTGCAAAGAATATTTCGCTCGCTCAAATTTTGAGATTGATGAACGTATTACATAGTGGAAATCAAGTAGCAATTGTTGTGCATGGCAGTCTTGCATGCTTTAATTGAATACCGGTAATTGAGAAAGATGGTGATTTAACAGTCATATGTTGATATTTAAAGTTTAAAGAAAAATTATTCCACATTATAAGCAAATCTCTGATGTTTTAAAATCTATTTTAACTAAACGATATTCATTTTCTTCATTTTCTGAATTCTTTCATTTAAAAGATTAAATATTTGTAGATTACAGATGGTTGCATTTCTTTTACGTTTTAGTATAGTATGAATAAAGGATAACCAAATTGCTTGGCAACTAGTCCCTCGTTCTTGAGAATGTATTTACAGATCAACACATTCTCTAACAATTGTGGTGATTTTTATATCTCTATGTACTGACTTAACCGACCCTTAATCTGTTATGACTTTCATTGATTTCTTGATAGTTTTTATTAACTTATATATTCGACTGCAAGAAATCTACTCCTAGTGATGTTTCACCCCCTAGTGCATGGAATGGGTGTGATCAAATTCCAGTATTTGATATGAAACTTTGAATTCAATATCACACTTGGAGTATGGCAAATTAAAACTATTCTTGAAGAAACCTTTCTTTATTTAATTGCCTGTTAAACGTCTAAGTAGCGTTTAAAGACTTCCTTTCGAGCTCCTTGGAAGCGCCTGTGAATCTTTATGTGGTTAAATGATTTTTAAAAGGTGTAATATATGGTCAAAGAATCTGAAGTAAAGTGAAATCTAATCGAGTTGTAAACATTGTTTTGGGAATACGTATCTACTCTGAGAAAAATTGAAATCTTTTAGCAGAATCAATATGTGAAGAATTCTACGACTTCTATCTTCTTCTCAAGTATTACCTTTGGTCATCTTTTACATTGTCCAGCTTTTTTTAATCTAATTATGAATGAATGATTAAGATATAAAGATAAATTAAAACAGTAAAACGTAAAAATGTAATAAACTATGCCCCCCTTTTTACACATTTAAGATATAAGCTTGTTTTTTTTTTTGCAATTACCGCATAGTTATTCATAGATAAAACCATGTACAAAACTGTGATCAGAAATATTTTATTATTCTATCGGATGAATTCTTATGTAGGCGGAAAAACTTTGTATGAATCGCTCAGTTTGTGAGACCGCATAAATAACTATAATGAGTCAACAATTGAATTCTCTCAATGTTTTAGAGACACGAATAAGAATTATTCAAAAGATTCTGAAACATTGACATTGACTTCAAATTTAGAAAAACACAAACACTTGATGCAATCTTAGTTAAAAAAAGGTTTCAGCATTATAAAACCGTCTGCTTAAGGACGTATGCAACTTACCTTTCTTCTGATAACTGTTCAAAATATTCTTAATTTAAGAATATAGTATCAACAAACATTAAAATCAGCATGTATTACCAGGGAATTTTAAAAGACATAATTTGATACAACTCTTTAGATGATTCAAAAGAAAAAACATAATACAAATTATTAGACATATTTCTAGATTTTTTAATCCGAATTGTTTTGGAAGAAGTGTACTAATCTATAAATAAACATTTAAACATAGCACACAGTTCCTTCAAGAAGTGGTTCTCTTCAACTACATTGAAAAAGACAATAAAGATCAAACTACGTCGCGTATGTTCTTTAAACTTTGACATTTAGATATACCGAGTACCGTTTTTATATAGCCTTTAATAAAGTGTCATCTTAATATTCTGCTTCAAAATCAATACGAAATTTCATTTAAGGAATAATTTCATACCATCGGCCACTTTCATGCCTAAAAGGTAGAATCAACCATAAGCAGTATTTTGTTCCTTTAAAAAATAAATGGAAACAAATGTTTTTGTAAACTTTTAAGATAAAATTCACATATCTGAGGTTTTCATATCGTTAGGCATTAAATAACATATATACTATCTGTTTAACCATTATTTAAACACTGGATTTTCCACGGATTTTCTGTTATTTACCGAACATGACAAGGAACAAACAGTCGGCAGGGGATACTTGCTCATCCATGGTACATGGTCCCACCTCTGATGTTTTAGAGATCCCTGTTTGCCCTGCCCCTGGTTTGTATCCTCAGAATGAACTTTTGAGTTTCAATACTATTAGTCATCTCTGTATATTTCATATTTAATTCTAACATTATAATGTACATGATGCAATTGTAAGCACAAATGTGACCTATAGCTAGCAAGGTTTATCTCTCTCTAAGAAAAAATATTTAGATTTTCATTCTTCCTTAAAGTAAAATTGACACATACAGCCAACAATGAATTGCTGCATGGGTAGTTTGTGTTTTTAAAAAGTTTTTCAGAGGTATATAATGTTTCCCCATACCCAAGAAAACTGTTGTATAGAGAGTGTATGCAAAATCACGTCGTGCCCTGTTGGTTTTACGCAATATTAAAACCTTATATGGTATTATACATCATTATCTGGAAGCAAAAGAATGTTACATTATATGTGTCATTATGTGAAACGATGTTAGAAAATTTTCAGCATTATAAAATCGTCTGCATAAGGACATAAACTAAATACCTTCCTGAAACTGGCTTTATATTTCAAAATGTTAGTTTAAATGATTGATTTTGTCAAATTTATCAATTTAATTAATTCTTTTCTTGTAATTCATTAAATCTTTGATTTTTAATGTTTAATGAAATAAATTGCTAGTAACTTTATAAAACATAATTGAATTATATTTTGGCATCATATTTCAATTTTGGCCTCAATACGGGTGAAAACTGTGTCAAGTGTGTAGAGATACGTTGAAATATGAAACTAAAATTAAGTAATATTACTTAATTTTAGTTTCATATTTCAACGTATCTCTACACACTTGACACAGTTTTCACCCGTATTGAGGCCAAAATTGAAATATGATGCCAAAATAATTTAAACAAAACATTAAACATTTTACTACTCTATCCTCCTCTTTGGTGAGATTATCATATGAACTTATTTTTTACGATCTCCGGAACGTCGAGCACATGATGTCACTAAAAAAACCGTAAAATTATATACATATAAAGTATCTGACACACCTTACATCCGATTGGTTGATTCAAGCCTCACTCATCTATAAATTTTCAACTTTAAGTGTTTTTTTTTCAATTTTGAAAATTCTCAAATATGTTAAAGTGGATCCCCTTTATCTTTTTGACTGTGTTTTGTATTTCATCATTTGTTCAGTAAGTATAAGTCAAACTATCTCATTATATTAATGTACCAATTTTTAAAACTTTTTTTTGTATTCTGCTTCTCGTACTTCATAATTTACAATCGATTAAAGTGAAATAGTTTACAACTTGTTACTAAGCAAAGATAACATTTAGCCAAAAAATAAATCTTAGAATTGTAATGAAGTTTGACAAGTCGAGATTAGATCTTATAAAAAATGGACAGGTAGATACATGTAACTACTTTGCAGTTTATTGACAAAGACAGTTGAAAACAAACACAATGTACATGTATGAGCTTAAAGTAACACTTTACACTTATTGCATGAGAGTGAGGGAGACATGAAGATGTCTTAACCCATGAAAAATATCATATTCCCAGAGGGCAAAACGTACACTGAAACATGTTACTTCATTCAAAAGTATATTGTTGTAAAACTTTATGGAATAGCTAAACCGATCTATAATATTGTCATTTGAAACACAAGGTAAATAGACTCAGAGGGATTTTCTACCACTAAGTGGTCAACTATAGTTAACTCTGCAAGAAGTCACAAGTCGGATTGTTCAACGGTTTTCCTGGAAGAAATTTTCAAAGTAAAAGTATTCAACTTACGGTCAACTCGGGGAATAGCAGTCACGCATTTAGCGGTGTATTAGCTGATGCAGTGAGACAACTGATCATTTTATGCAAAAGAATTGACAGCTTTTAAGGAAATCATGCAACTCCCAGTGGTAAATTCAAGTAATCAGTTGACGACATCTTTCCTGCTAGATGACATTTTCGTATTGGTTTATTCAATCCTCAACTTCCCTAACTTATGTAGCAACATACCTTTTTTTATCACCTACATGTATGTATGGGGTATTAATCTCCCAGTTGATTCGATTTGCTAGAGGTATGCTTCTACGACCGCACATTTTTCTAAGACAATGTAAGCTATTGACAGAAAAGTTGATGAACACAACGTTAAAAAAGGGGAAAAAATTAACCGGAATTTATTCTTTCCTCTCTAAACATCTGCTTAACTGTAGTTCGCTAATATGCAAAAATGAGAATTTACGATCATAGAGCTTCAATGCCAACCGTTGAAAAATAATTACTGCACACAAAAAGTGTGCTCTTTCTCGATTTATTTCTTCACATATTTAGCTATTTTGCTAACCGTATGTTTCTCTTTTACTTATTCCACAAAAAATGTATTAACTTTTCATGTAGGAAGCGCGTTGGACCGATTTATCATGTTAAATAAAATGACAGTATTCATTTGCAAAACTTTTCAGATCAGCTCCAAGAGAGCTATTCACAACGGTCTGGTAAGATGTTTTAATGTGGAAAAGAATATATAACGATAATGTAAATCTTATTTCTGTAGAAAAGAAAATTATTTTAAATTTGGAATTGATTAGGCAAAGCTAGAGTAGTATATAGGATTTCGGAATGAAAAGAAATACAATAAAACTCGGTTATAACGAAGTCACTGGGACGTGTGAAATTACTTTTCTATAACGGTAATTCGCTATATCAGTACATGTATAAGGAATTCATTTTATCTATATAGCTTGGGATCGAAGATAACTTTGATATACCAATGAATTTGCAATATATGTGTTCGTACTAAACGAGTTTTATAATTATTCATATCTAAACAGATATGAAAAAAGTTCAATTCATAAATTATATTTCATCGGTAAAATTTGGTACTTTATGCAAGTAGTTCCACATATATATATATATATATATATATATATATTGGATTCCGAAACTTCATGATAATCCTTACAAACAATGATACATAGCGGGTTCTAGTAAATGTTCAACCAAGCCTCTTTCTTTACTCCTCACAAAGATATTAACAGAAGTGAAGGAGAAACTTCAAGAGTACTGCGCAAGAATATATTCAAGAAGTGGTGTAAATCAGATGTGGAAACTTAAAAATTCTAAGGAACTTTTGGACAATTTGAAATCACAACAGCTTAAAAAACTTACGACTTTTAAACTTTGTACACAACCATCCCCCACGATGAATTAAACTCCAGGCTCTTTGATATCAATGACAGCTGTTTTTTTTTTTCAATAAAAGTTAAACTCGTAAATTCACTTACCTTTTCATTGGTCATTTGCAAAATTATTTTGTTAAAAAAAACATTCTGATTGTACATACAAGTACTCAGAAGTTGACATCAAAAGATGCTTGAGTGTCTGATTGACAATATGTATGTTGTCTTTGGAAACCAGGTCTTCCAACAATCTATTGAAATTCCCATGGGCACCAATTGCGCCCCTTTATTAGCAGACCTATTTTTGTATTCATTATAGCTCTATTATAAACGTGATGACTTTACCTTTTCAATCTTTAACTTCCCTTACTCATACAGCAATATACCTTCATCACCTGCATACGGAGTTTATATATCTCAGTTGCTTCGACACGCAAGAGCATGTTCTTCGTATGAACAATTTCTAAAACGAGGTAAATTACTGACAAACAAGTTAATGAAACAAGAATTTCAGCAGTCTCGTTTAAACGATGAGTCAAATGCTGACTGGAGTTTTTCATACTAACTGTTAGTCCATTATTTATCAACTGAATTGATGACGGATTTTCCCGTTATTTACGTAACATGACAAGGAGCACAAGGCGGCTGTGACCGTCGGCAGGGGATGCCCACTCCTCCATGGCATCTGATCCGACCTCTGATGTTTGGATGTTCGTGTTTGCTTTGCTCCTATTTTGTATTGTTTTATGGACTTTTGATCTTGAATACTGTTCGTTATCTCCATATGTTTCATTTAAAGGAATAAAGATAGATATTTTTTATTTGATATTTTAAATAGACTTACTAATTTAGCAACGTATTACAAACAACTGAAGTTTTTGGTCTCAGTAGTGAGTTCTTTTGTAAAACGGACCCTAGGTCTTCCAACAATCTGTTGGAATACCAATGGACACCAATGCGGTTCGTTATTAGCATACTTATCTATGTATTCATAAAAAAACAGTATTATATTCAAAATATTTTACGTAAGAAGAAAGCACTTGCCTTGAACTTCAAGTTGACATTTGAATGTATCGACGTCATATCAATTTACTACGGAAGCCCATTTAGGACCTATCAAAAGATATTTTTGAATTCGATATAACGAATTGTCAAATTTGTAATAAAGAATTTAATTCGTTATAACAATTTCTTTGATTTCGTTATAATGAATTTAATCTGTTGTAACAAATTTGCTGATTTTATTTTAACGAATTCAAAAATTTGTTAATACGAATTAAACTCATTTTAACAGATTCTAAAACTTGTTATAACGAATTGAATTCGTTTAAACGAATTCCATAATTTGTTATAAATGGGCTTCCGTAATTTACAGTAGTTTGTTTCTATATTATATAATAAGTTAATTAACGAGTCTCTTTTAATTGAAATAAGCAGCTGTCTCTAATGTCAACTTGACATTTAAATATATCGACGAAGTATTATCAATTTACAGTAGATTGTTTTTATATTTATATGATAAGTTAATTAACGATTCTCTTTTGATTGAAAAAGTAGCCGCCTATAATGTCAAAAAGCCTAAGTACATCGCAAAAGTACAAATAAAGGGAGTTTTGGGTACAAGTGAATTTTCGGTTACAACTTGCAAAATTAAGTCTTTGTTCCTCTAAAATAGAAATTAAAATGCGCCTCACAAACATTGACATATTTGTTTTTACTTTGTCTAATGGGACCTATTTAAATTAAATACTAAAATTTAGCAAATTTTTTTACAACACTTCTGTTTCACCAAAGATCTAAAATAAATTCCTTTCAAGACCTTATATCTCAATGTAAAACAAGAATGGAGGCGTACTAGGCGAGGACAATATATATATATATATATATATATATATATATTTGAACCCACCGCTTTGTCAGTTGAATAAAAGAAAATCTAGAAGATTCCTGTCTTATGACTCTTTCGGTTTCGATGCATTTAAATAGGGATTCCCGAATGAGATTTTTTAAAGAATACACGTAAGTGAAATTTGTTGCATAAAATTATATTGACCTTGACATTCCGAATGCTTTTCAAAAACGAGTACCGGTATTTTTAGATACCTCTGCAACTTATAAAATAATGCACATTTTTCGCCACGCGTAAGTGAAATAATAACCCTTTGAAGATGATAATTATCATCACTTAGTAACTTATAAGTGCTATGAATTATCAACTATTGAAATTACATATTAGAACAATATTAATACACACATAAAGCCGTATGATCTCCCATGTTATAAATTTTAGTAGAGGATAAACATCTCAAGATTATTTTGTAACATGTTGTACTAATACGAGTAATGAACTCACAATTCAACAAAAACTATTTGTATGCCAAAAAATGTTGTTCGTTGAATTGGTCATTTATGATGTAAAATTGTGCTAATAAGTGAAGCAAAAATTAGAATAAGATTCCCTTTCATGATTTTATCATTAATGCTTACTTAATACTGTGTTTGAAGATATTTTTTTTATTTTAACATATTGAAATAATATCATTTTATAATAACATATTTTCAGGCAGGCATGTTGATATAATTTAAGGGGACCGACTATACTTTTCATTGCGCAATATTTCGCGCATCATAGTAAAATGAAGCGTATATACTGTTTTAATTCAACTTTTATTGCGTAATTATTAAAATTAAACAAAATTAAGAAATTATAGGTATAAAAATGTAATTACAATTTGATATAACTGATTTTTAACCGATTTTGCAATTGATAGGTAGGTTGACGTCAGTGCGGTGTGTTTTTGACTTTATGATAATCTGTAGCTCTTAAAGAAAGGGGTAATAAAAATTATTAAAGTAAAAGTAATAAACATACGCTCTTGAAATTTAAAACATGGAAATTTGAGAATATCTCCATTATCTTTATTATGTTTTTATGTGAATCCATTGTGTACGTCATATTTTGTAATACTCTATAAAAATAGTAAAATTTGCTAATTTTTTGCATTTTTAGAATCTCCCTCTAGTAACAAGACGGTAGAATTTTGTGTTTCTTACATATATTGTATAATATAGTATTACTCATCAAATATTATAGTTTGAACAAAATGCCTTTTGTAGTATTTGTGTAATTTGCTTTAAAGTGCTAAAAATTGGCATTTTCCTATGTAATCCAATAGTAAATGTACGTGTATTTTGAGACTGTCCCTCAAAAATACCTGGACGGTAAATTTCCCCCAAACTTTGCATGTACACTGAAGTTAATGTACGTTATATATGGTATAAAAATGAAGAGTTTCGCTATTGTAGTTTTCACACAATAAAACTATAGTCGGCCCCCTTAAATATCTGTGCAAGTCAGAATGAAATAGCCACGAAAATCAATATCAGCAGTCTATGAAGAGCTATATCATTTAGATACATGTTTATATATTTTCACCTTTTATCTAAGAACTTTAAACGTCAAATTCAATAGCAAAAAGGTCATCCTTTTTTAAAGAAACTAGCCCCTAAAAAGATTTATTGCAGCTCTGAATTTAGTTTCTCGTGTGACTTATAGAATAGTGGTCAAATACATTGTATTTTACTGTTTGTTTTGCATTAAAAATACAATACCTATGCCATTTCATAAGAATGGAAATTCAAGATCCATAATAGACTTCTACAAAACTTTGAGATATATTATTACAAAAAAATCTACAATATACCTTGTTATTTTATAGTATTTAGGTTAAACATGTTTAGAAGTCACATATCAAATACAGTTGACCTGTTTAGCATGTACGTTTGTGCTAATATTTCTTCAAGTGTAAAAATAAGTTTCATTGGACCCTTCATCAAATTTTTTTTCTTATGTAAACACTTTGCTTTTAGAAAATTGGTTTATTAGATAAAAACTTTGCATGAATCTAAGAACCGACATATCGAGAAAATAAGCAATCATCGTTGATTCTTTACAATTTTATTCTTAGACTGGGACTTACTCGGGATTATCAAAAAGTTAAAAAAAAAGCTAGCTGATTGAAAACTTCAAGAAAACAATTAAAATAAGGTTTAAGTGTTCATTATTTTTTAAAGTAGTGCTCGTCAATTTTAATGCACATTTTCCATGCCTTTTTGTCCAGGCAGAAATAATTTGATCCAGGCAGCTGTTATGTGACATGCTCCGCAGCATTCTGTTCAAGAAGGTTAAATATTTTTATGAGTCTTATTTTTCATATCATGCAAGTATAATTTTTCCCCGCTGAATAGGGGATATCTATTTCGGTCTGTCTGTCCGTCCGTATTTCTCTCCGTCTGTCTGAAATTCATTCTGTAACGCTTTTATTAGTTTCCATATGATATCTCGAGAGGCCTTTGAGCTTTTATAATGAAATTTTACACAATAAGTCCCTATGGCCTATGGAAGATCCCTATTGATTTTTAGGTCCGAACTAAGGACATCTTCCCCAACTTATTTTCACTGAGCAACAGGTCAAACATCATTTTAACCATCTTTTTTTCTTGACTAAAACAATCAATTCAATGAATGATTGAACTTCTTGAAAGTTCTTGTCGTCATATAAACCTTTATTATATAAAGGAATAAGCAAAGGAATTTCCAAGTTATACGTTAAACTCTAGAGCAGTTTGTTGTTTGAGTACGGCTGTACACACACATATATATATATGACAAAAATAAAGACTCACAAAACTCGAACAGTCATTTTAACTGTTAGCGCTTTCGCCTTTTAATGGCTCTTCAGACAGTTACAAAATGAATATAAAATTGCTTAGTAACGTTCATAAGCACGACGTCAAGTATTGTCCATTGTGACGTCATGATAACGTTAGCATTATACTTTGCACCATCACAATCACTTAAATAATCAAAAATAAGTAGAAAATAACTAAAGTTAAATCTAAGAGATTTTTTCAGATTTTAAAACAATCCAAAAATCTCAAAGACATTCTCAAGGAGTCGCAAATAATTAACAGCAGAAGACAGGCACCCAATCTAAAGAAAATCCTAACCAGAGCAAGATTTGTAACGAACGATGCCAAAGTCGTCAAAATGTGCTGTGATCCACGCTGTGGAACATGTGAATATCTGGAGGAGGGTAGCGAAAAAACTTTAAAATGTTGTAAAAAATTAACACCAAATGCCAACATGACCTGTAAATCAGAAAATGTTATTTATTGCATGACATGCCCGATCTGTGATGAAAACTACATAGGACAAACCAGCAAACTGAACGCACGAATGCGAGTCCATAAACAACAAATCCGGGACCCTAGCACAAGAAATACGCCGTGCAGTGAGCACTTCGCTACCTGTTGGAAAAGCAAATTTAAATTATTTCCATTTTATAAAATGAACAATGACTGTAAAATATCCAGAGTAGCAAAGGAAGACTACTTTGTTAAACTATTTAACCCAAAACTTAACAGAAAATAATTGCTTTAGATTTAACTTTAGTTATTTTCTACTTATTTTTAGCTCTACTGGTCAGAGTCGTGGTTACTAGTACTGAAAATAAAAATTTCTGTGAAATTCTTTCAAAATGCTACTTCTCCTACAGTTTTAGTCTGATTTCAATATAACTTGGCACACAAGTAGACTACACTAAGATACATAATTCTGTATATCGGTTTTTGATTTCGATGAACGGTGTTGTCGTGGTTACTAAAAATAGAAATTTCTGTGAAATTCTTTCAAAATGCTACTCCTCCTTCAGTTTTGGTCTGATTTCAATATAACTTGACACACAAGTAGAACACACTAAGGTACATAAATCTATTTATCAGTTTTTGATTTCGATGAACTATGTTGACGTGATAAATTACATGATTTCCAAATGACTGCAAATAATATTCACCCCAACATTCAGCTTGACCTGCGTTTTTCAAAAACAAAAATAGACTTCCTTGATGTTTCTATTTCTCTGGATAACGGATTTCTCACAACAGATCTTTACAGCAAACCAACTGACAAACATATGTACCTTAACAAAACCTCCAGCCATCCCGAATCTACAAAAAATGTATCATGAACAGATTCGCGTATACAACATTATCGGATAATTTTAGGTCCCTTTTGAATTAAAATACCAAAAAAACTATTTTTGTAATCTAAGAATTAATTCCCAGTACTTGAGATTTATTTTATATACGTATGAAACAAAAAGTTCGATTGTTTGTAGATAAAGTGGAAGGAGAATAAAAAAATCAATTTTCTTTATTAATTAGATGTGGTCCTTGTTACACCGAAGTTCAAGCAGTGCATTACTACTTAGAGAGATATTGTTCATCTTCGTGGTGGGGCTGGTGGTAAGTTTTTTAAATACAATCGAACAACTCAAGGACAGCCATTTACCTGTAGAGTAGTCAAAATAGTCCAACCTGTCGTGTATGGACAAAGACAGACTTCAGATGGAATCAACAGACATAGCAGCCATCTTTTCGAAGAATTGTTTTACAATGGCGCGCTGCGCCTCGGGAAATAGTCCTGGTCTTGGAGAACTGGAATCTTGCTAACTCCCTCAATGATATACTTTAACTGTATAATAGCACCCCCTACAAAACGCTCTCACACTTTCAGAAAAAATGTACTCGAAAACAGTTTATTATTTCTATTTTCTTGTACAATTCATCTTCACAATCATTTATGGCATTATAGAATTGTAATTTTTCATTGAAAGCTACTATAAATCAACTATGAATAAGAACACTTTTTGCTATGCATGTTTCAAGCAAATGAAAAAAAATGTATTACATGTATTTATCTCATACGTGTTGGTGATACAGGCCGTTGGATAAACTTAATGCTTTATCAACGGGTAGATGCTTTATCAATAGCACTTCCGGTTTTGACACGATCCCTCGCTTCAAGATTTTATTTTATTGAAACTTTTATTTGTGAAAATGGTTGCCCTTATAAAATGAATGATAAAGGGCAGTAATATCGTTAAAAGCAAGAAAAAGACTGGTTTATGTCAAAGAAGTGTCTTATTTTATCAAGGAACCCGTATTGGCTACTTGAAGACAGATGTTACCCCCCCCCCCCCTCCTTCAATCGTTTTCAGAGAAAGTAAAGCCTACCAGTTAAGTTGTTGTTATAAGACTCCTTTGACATCTTCAACAATGCTTTCTTATTAATAATATTAAACTACGTATGCCTACCTAGTAATGTAGGTGTAACTTACCATGGATCAGCAATGAATCTAGACAACTAGGCCCCTAGCCTTGCCTAGGCTAGCACGTTTTGTTGAATTTGTACTGCCATCGTAAAAAGAGTTGATTTTCACGATCCCCATAGACCTAACAACTTTCAGTCAGAAGTTCGTTTGATGTAAAGCTCCAGCAATTGTCACATGCTGTTTTCATTCAAAGACGCAGATAGCAAAAATTCTAAATTTTGAACTCGATCTACTTTCTCTCGACGCATGTAAACATCAACGGTGCTACGTCATCAAGTTATACGCCATCAATTTGAATTGGCAGTCATTCATGTAGTTTCGCAGGGGAAGTCTCAAAGTTTTGTTAAAACGAAAGTCGTATGAGATAAATAGAACATCTATAATTGTGTGATTTGATATTGGCTTTATCCAACTCATTGAAATGTTGTATATTCGCTCGGCAAGCCTCGCGAATATATACACCATTTCAACTCGTTGGATAAAGCCAATATCAAATCACACAATATAGATAATTATCCTCTATATACATATATATCTTGAGTGACTCTAACCTTATCCTGGACTTGTAGAGCATGATCTGAATTCCCTTCCAAAATC
Organism: Saccostrea glomerata; assembly: GCA_003671525.1. Taxonomy (NCBI): domain Eukaryota; kingdom Metazoa; phylum Mollusca; class Bivalvia; order Ostreida; family Ostreidae; genus Saccostrea; species Saccostrea glomerata. The sequence continues at coordinate 597,851 of PRKT01000060.1, read as the reverse complement.
CCTTAAGAAAATTGATTCTGAAAATAGCAATTCCTTCAAAATTGAAACTCTAGAGTAAGAAAATTGCTTTAGAGTAGAAATTTCCGTAGAGGAAATTCCACAAATTTCAGATAAATACAGTATATATTATGTATGGGGATAAAAACAATATTCATGCTAAAAACTCCAATAGAACAACACAAATCAGGAGCAAACAAAGACCTTCAAAACATCAAAGGTGGGATCAGATGCTAGAGAGGAGTGAGCATCCTCTGCCTATCGGTCAGAACCACTGTGTGCTCCTTGTTAGAGAAATAATGGAAAAATCAATTGACAAAACAGTGTGTACATGTAAATAATAGCCCGACAATTGGTAGGGAAAACGTCAATCAGTATCTGACTATTTTCTAACAAGTCATCCAATCGATCATAGAACTTACGAAGTAATGACTTAAAACGAGAATGTTGATATTCCTGTTTCATCAACCTAATTGTCAATAAATTACATCGTACAATGTACCAATATATATTCATAAAAAGAACATGTCCTTGCTTATAGAAACAAATTCCTCTCTAGAGTAAAGATTCTGTTGCCCAAACCTAGCTTTTGTTATTTAGGGAAACAATTCTCTATTATTATTGTTAATGAAAGGCTGAGCATGTTCTTATGTTAATACTATGGTAATACAAATGTAAAAGCAAAGACTAAAGTTAGATAATTTAATTTATATTCTATGATATTCCATCTGTATCATTTTTTTTTTCATTTTTATTGTATATAATTTTAAATGAAATTTAAAATCTCTACAATTACATTTAACACTATGAAGTCTAAAAGAATTTTTTTTTCAATTTTTTTTTAGTACCCGTTATCGATATAGGACGCGTGCCAGCTACAGCCTCAGAAGACGCTGTTGTTATGGATACACAGGAAATTACTGTGATAATCGTATGTATTTTAAGGATGTTTAAAGCTTTATGGTCAGTATATTGCATTATTATACATGGATATCATCTATATTATCTCAAATACGTTTATTATGCGACTTGAATAATATAGATTAATTGATGTTGTTTAACGTCCCTCTCAATAATTAATCACTGATATGAGGACGTCGCCCCATACCGGTTGAGAGCTACAAATTTTGTCCTATACTGAGCATTCAGGACCATTGATCAGTGAGCATCCCTTTTCTCGCCAGAATCTATGGCGATACGGGACCTCCATTTATAAGGTCTCATCCGAAGAACTGGTCTCCACGTCCCACAGTTTTCGAACCCATGACAAAAGGATCGACTCAAACAATCAATGGAATACTTATGTGCCGTTGAGTTTGAAAAACCAAACATTTCACGGATTAAAAGTCGAATTAAGGGAAATGTAAAATAATTTGTTGTTAGTTATCATTTTTAAAACATCTACAACGCTATAAATACGGGTCGGTTTGAGATCAATCCAAAAAAAAAACCCCTTCGGGCTTCATGAAATTTGATCTCGTGACCAACCCTGTTTTTATATCCCAATAGATGTTTTAAAATGATACCTTATTTTTTAAATACAATATGTAGCATATGTACTGAAATTAGTTTGCATTACTGAACATTTTGTAAATTATTTGTCACACATTCTGGTGTGCCTTATTGCATATGGGGAAGAATAGAAGAGTAAAATAACGATAATTATTTTTTCAAATCATCTTTTGCCTTGTTCCAAAGTTGAAATTAAAGAAAAAAATCTTTGCTTGCAAATGTACAAACCAAACAAAAACCCAGATTAAAGATCTTTTTAGAACTATTGAGTTGTAGCCTTTCGAAAATATGACAAGATTTATTTTCAACCTTCTAATTCCCTTTTCCCTGCTACAGATTTCCGCTTAATTATGTATTTTATCGGGAAATGGGGAACTATTACAATGTATATGATTGATAGAGATGTTATTATCTTTTATTATAATTCCTATTGGATTTGACAAAATTCAAACAGGATTTTTCAGATTCCTGCAGAATTTCATGAAAATGTTTTAAATTCCTACAGAAAATTCCTTTCTCCCAAGGGATTTTTTAATCAAAGTTGATACAGTACTCTCACCTGATAGGTGAGATACACAATTACAAAAGTAGATATGAAGTCTGTACATCAAGATCTATCAGATGACATCTTTGATTTTGCTGAAAACTGAATGTTTGGCGGGCGCCAATTTGCCTCTTGTAAAGTAGCATATTTATCCTGCAGAGTGGTGATATTTAAACAATAAAATGCTTTCTTTGTTTGTTGTTACTGGAATGAACGGAAGCAGCTGTTGCAGAAAAAATACATAACCCGCGTAAGCGGGTTATGTTAATTTTTTCTGCAATAGCTGCGACCGTTCATTCCAGTGATAACAAAGAAAGACATTTTATTGTTTATGTTTATATCTGTTTAAGTAATCAATAAAAGTAGGATTAAAAAGATTAATTATTGTATTAATGATGCGAACGTCTTTATACGTTTCATTGATGGAACAGCCACTGATTAAGAAATCTGTAGAGGCGACATGCCTACTGTAGTTTATGCAGTGATGAACGCAATGGGGTTTCTTAAGAGATAAAGGAGAAAATATTCAGTGGATGTAAATATATTTTTATTAGATATACATGTATATGAGATCAAGCAATTGGTTCAGTTCAGTAAATACAATTTATGACTACAAATGGTCCACATCGTCTTTTAGTTTTTTTCAAAGTTTCAAGTTACTTTTAATTAATATTGACGCCTTCTTACAAGTCATCTTCTAGTTTGATTCCCCCTCCACTCCATTACGACCATAAAGAAAAAATGTTCAGCTATCCTTGTTCCTGTTATAAAATTGTAACGTATTTCAAATGAAAGTGATTTCCATTGTTAAACTTTGTTTTCATTATAAAAAGTAGTGATTTTGTTTTTCTTCTGTATATGAAGAGACTGTATATAAAGTTCAGACTGATTTACATGTAATTTTTTTTTTGTTTGAAGCAATATGCAGCTGCCAAAACGGTGGTATTTGTATAGCCCCTAATGTTTGCCGTTGTCCTGTAGGATACGCAGGAATCTTATGCCAAACACGTAAGATGTTAGAATGTTCTTCATGGTGTATTGTAGAAAATTACTTTTAGCTATATATGTTCAATTTTGTATTGAATTCAAAAGAAAAGTTTTCTCATAATTATAAATTATTTTCCAGCAAGATGTCATCCTGCTTGCCAGCATGGACACTGTGTCAGCCCAGACAGATGTAGCTGTAACTTGGGATATACGGGAGCTGCTTGCTCTCAGCGTAGGTTTCTCTCTCCACATTGACTACAAGGATACAAAAATTAATCCTTTTTACCGATAGCTTAAAAATCAGCAATAAAATAGTTATTATCTTTATTTTGCTTTCCAGTATTTTTTTTGTGGAATAAAGGTAAAAGATCTTGGATAGTGGGTGTTGATAGTAATTAACATTTAAAAAAAACGGAAAGCCAATTACTTATATATTGTTAAAATCTTAAAAAAACTTACGTAGTTATCTCTTTTATCGTAATTATATGCATTTTCTTTACTCTCAAAGTGTACAATGTTACGACCCAATTTAATAATAAAATATTTAACCCTGTTTAATTAGTTTAAAAATACAACAAATGTGCATTTAATCAGTCACTTTTTCTCCTCGCAATGTTTGTTTGCGTTATTGAACTATTGAACATCAAAAATGGTCTTACGTCTATTGAGTATATAGGTTTGAAGGGCGTTAAATTAACATTAAAGATTAACGAAATAAACAATTATGTAGAGGGAAAATAAGAGAATGTAAATATAAGCTTTGAATTCATATTTTGGATGCCATCGGTCCTATAACACACCGCGGTATGATAAGTTGTCAGCACGACCAGGTGTATCATAGGACCGACGACATCCAAAAATATGAATGCCATGCTTACAGTAACTGATACACAGCCATACTGTATACTTTCCTTAACTTAAATGCGCAAGGTATGCAATTCGTAAAACACTCTTAGTTAACAGAAATTTATTTACAGCTATATGCGATCCACCGTGCCAATCAGGGGGAACCTGTGTAAGCATAAACACCTGCCAATGTCCATCAAATCAAGCAGGACCACAGTGTAATCAACGTAAGTCGAGCTTTTTGTCATGATGTCATGACGTGCTTTTATCTAACTGCATTATATTCGAGTAATATATGGTTAAGAATGTCAATAATCCGCCGATAAATGCATGGCTGAAAAATAGCCGACTCGGCTTTAAACAGTTTACAATAATAAAATTATTTTATTTATTTTTTCAAGTGCTATCCTGCACATGCTTCGTATTTCACACAAACCTGTAACAAACTTACAAAAAAGTCATAAATTGGTCGTAACTTAATTTTTTCCTAGCGTTTTACTCGGACTCTGTTGTATCTTTTATCTCTAGTTCAAAGGGATAAATTGTATCAACGCAGGGATCGAATGTATAAATTTAGAAATAAGACGACGTCGATGTATCGAATTAAAGCCATACGAGTTTTCTTTTTCCGGTAAAAGTTTTTGAATAACACAAGCTATTTCAGAGAATTCGTGTCCACCGCTTTGGAAAAAAGTAAACCATGCGCAGTTCGGGGGGAGGGGGAGGGAGTCGGATCCCCCTGACTGAATTTGTAGTATTATTAAATGTACACATGCATACTGAAGCAAATAAAATATGCCAATATGGATATAAAGGTTTGATTGCCTATTCTTTATTATGTGTATAAAAGATTCTTTTTATATGAAATATTTATCACACTGTATTGATGATTTTATGAGTTTGTACAAGCCAGACCTCATAATTTTTTTATTACATTTCATTACATGCTGAATACTATCATTTAGTAAAAAAAAAAGTATTTGAAAAAAATAAAGAAAACGGATCATCAGGGATTTAAACCAGGAACCTCTCACATGTGAAGCGAGAGACATACCACTAGACCATGGAACCGCTTTAAACTGGCGAAAATTAAATGTATATGCAAACATGAAGTCACAGATTATTATATGTATGTATTCACGTTCGATATTGTCAAAATATTGCACAATGCATGGTGTCTTATCTAGCCTTTATTAAACAGCTCTAATAGATGTAATAAGAATATAAAGTCCACCGAGAACCTGTTTTTTACGTAATAACTCTCCTCATGCCCATGTGCTAAGACGAAAATAGTTCCATTTTTTTCCTCGTAAGAATATATATTTTTGCATATTCATTTATATTCATAAATGTACAAAACAATATAGATTAGCATATTTTGTATATGAATTAAATGTATGCTATTTTAATGAATATTTAGAGCCATTGTTGGTGAATTATACCAACCGATTGCATTCTTTATTGCATTTTATATCGTCAAACAATTATTATATCAAATGGATTATAAATGTACAAAACAAGATATTTAATTTTGCATATGAATTAATTTAAAAGATTATCTGTTCAAACAAATGTTACTATGTTTGCTTAACAGGTCGACAGGTTGACAGGTAGACAGGTCGACGGGTCGACAGGTTGACAGGTCGACAGGTCGACGGGTTGACAGGTAGACAGGTCGACAGGTCGACGGGTCGACAGGTAGACAGGTCAACATGTAGACAGGTCGTCGGGTTGACGGGTCGACAGGAAGACAGGTCGACGGGTAGACAGGTCGACGGGTTGACAGGTCGACAGGTAGACAGGTAGACATGTTTATTTAAATATGTAATTCTGTTGACCTGTCAACATGTCGTCATAGGTTTGGATTGTCAAATGGAGATGTATACATCTAACTGTTATCAGACATTGTTCATATGAAAAGAGAATGGAAATTACACTTTTAGGCATTCAATGTACATGTACACTGTATCTTATGATATGAGTGACCCCCCCACCCAACCTTAAGATGATACTTGTAGTGATATAACTAAATAAATATACATTGAATTATAAAAAAAAACTGTCTACCTGTCAACCTGTCGTCCTGTCGACCTGTAAACCTGTCGACTTGTCGACCTGTCGGCTTATCAACCTGTCGACCTGTCGACCTATCAACCTGTCTACCTGTCGACCTGTCAAATTGTAAAAAAAAATTAAAGTTTGTGTTGTTATTTTAGATCTATTCTTGGTTTTTATTATACTTAATTATTTCAATCAAAGTGCTTGTAAATATTCATTAAAAAGTAATTTGCATTTATTGTTTTGTACAAATATTTATATAAGAATACAATTGATATAATCATACCTGAATATTTATGATCTTTCAAAAATATTATAATAACAAAACCGATTTACTGCAGATTATGTGGATGGGACTATTTTCGTCTTATTTTGTACTTCTTTGAGAGGAGTGAGAGAGGTTCTAGGGATTTTTGGTATAGAATTACATTGCAACAGCTCAAAATCTTCTTTAGATATTGCCCGGAAACGATAGTGTTACACAAAGACAGAACGTATAAATTTACGACCTTGAACTTTGACCTTTTGACCTCAAAATCAATAGGGGTCTTGCTTAGGCCACAGGGAGTTGTTATGTAAAATTTCATTGCAAAAGCTCAAAAGGTTCTTGAGATATCGCGCGGAAACGAAAGTGTTATAACAGACAGAATATGCAAATTTATTACCTTAACCTTTGACCTTTTCACTTAAAAATCAATAAGGTTCTTCTTTAGTCCATAGGGAGTTGATATGCAAAATTTCATTGCAAAAGCTCAAAGGCATCTCTAGATATCGTGTGGAAACGAAAGCTTTACAGACAGAAAGACGGACGGAAGGACGGACGGACCCAAATTAATACTAGTATCCCCCACTTTTCAAGCGGGGGACAATAAGTCTGCTCACAGTGACATGAAACATTATAAGATAACAAACAATATTCAAGATCAAAAGGCCATAAAACACTACAAAAAAGGAGCAGAGCAAACACGGGACGCTATCAGTATCTATTGAAATTCTTACATATTGTGTGAAGACTTGAGGTCTAATATTACAAAGATATTGTCATTGGTATAAACAGATAACAAACAATATTCAAGATCAAAAAGCCATAAAACACTACAAAATAGGAGCAGAGCAAACACGGGACGCTATCAGTATCTATTGAAATTCTTACATATTGTGTGAAGACTTGAGGTCTAATATTACAAAGATATTGTCATTGGTATAAAAATAGGCACCGGTTTTCCCTTCAACAAGCCATCGCACTAGAGATTAAATTGGGATCTTACGAATGAGACTTTAAACCGAGATTCCATGTCACAGTAAGCGTTGATAGAATAAAAAGCTCACTGCCTATTGACCCTTAATTCGAAACCTTTCACTGGTATGTTAAAAAAACAACATTAATTTTTTTCTTTACTCTGTTTTTCATGTGAAAGACTTAATGTCGGAAAAAAGCTGATAAAGGAATACATAGCCAAAGTATATTCAGTAATAATGCGACCTGATACTAGTGTGTCGGATAACTGTTTTATGTTTGTTTTTAAGAGAGCAAAGCTTTAGAGAATAATTATAATAATATTTAATAATAACTAGAGGTACTGTAAGCAATGAGCTCACTAATGACCCCCTCCTATCATATGAATATAATGACAGTGTCCATGTTTTGCTACGGGAAACCCAAAATATATAACGGATCAAAAAGTAAAGTAGGAGATGCACAATGACATTATGTAATAAAAATTCTCTGAAAGTTTCATCATCAAATTTCATTCGGTGGTATAAGAGGAGTGGCGGATAAGAGATGGGTACTCCGAAGCGTAACAGACAGATGAACGGACATCACGATTACTATATACGTACCCTCCCGCTTTTCAAGCTAATATTTATTTAAAGAAACGTGAAATTGATTCGATATGTACATTCATTAAATCCCGTGTTATTTGTTTGTTGTGAGTTTATTTTTGTAAGATAAGCTTTGTAGAATCAAAAAGGATTATAAAACTTGATTGATATTAATATCTTAACAAGTTTATATTGTATAATTTATTAACTTCAGATCTTTTGGTTTTTTAGCTTTGTGTAATCCTGCTTGTTTAAACGGCGGCGTGTGTTCCTCTGGACATGTTTGCGACTGTTCTGGTACCCACTTCACAGGATCGAGATGTGAAATACGTAAGTAGCTTTTGTTTTTACAGTTTATGATTCAAATGACTCATTTCATGAGTTCAATCAAGGACTATAATATTAAGTGAATTTTTTTTTTCAAATGACATTGCATTTTAAAAGTTTAATAACTTTGGTCTAATTTTAATAATATTGAAGTGAAAAGGTTTAACCTTGCTTGGAAAAAAATTATGGCAAAAAGATTTTAAAAGAATGAAACATATTTTCCTAAAAGTATTAAGTACATTTGCCTAATTCGAGCAGGACACAGGATAAACCAGCAAAAATCGAGAGAAAAAAATCTTATCTTGCCATATATATTATAAATTTAATTACAGTGTTTAATTTTATTTTTTATTGATTATTTTTTATTTTTTATTTATAGCTGTGTGTGTTATCCACCAGTATAATAATATTTTAAAATGTATTTATTTTAGCTGTATGCAATCCAGATTGCAGAAATGGCGGCACATGTGTTTCTCCCAATATATGTGACTGTCCTGAGACATACAGAGGAGCATATTGTGAAATCCGTTTGTATTTTTATTTAAAAAAAAACACTGTTGATAATATTATCAGCATTCATAAATTTATTACTAAATTAAATGTTCAAATATTAAGCAGAAGCTTATTGAAAACAGAACTTAATCTAAACTAATATATTGTACATTAAGGGGGAAAGATGATAAATGAAAGAATATTTAAATCTTAAAATATTTAAACGCATATTGCTCCATGACACCTGATTTTACCTCTGATATTTTTATTGACTTTTGTTTTGCTGTCTTCCAAACTGGTAAAACGCGACTTAAAAAATCGATGTTTGTTATGTAAACATTTTCTTGTGAACCATGAAAATAAAAACGAAGAGTAATCAAGCTCAAAAGTTCATTAAAGCAATATACATGTACATGTAAATTGCAAATAGAACACAAAAGCTACTCTAAAAATATCAGAGCTAGGATAAAGTCTTTTGAAGGGGTAAGCATTCACTGTTAACCCGTGCTCCTTATCATGATCATACAAACAAAGAAATCTGTAATTTAATCCAATGAAAAATAGAACAATTTATGAAAAACAATTGTAATCGAGCAGTAAGGCAGATGTTATGTTTTCATAATTTATTCAGGAAATAAAGGCATTGATCTAATATAAACAAAGTACATAATTACAAACATTGAGAAAATAACATATGAGATAATTTACCTACAGTATACGATTAAGAATAAATAAACTCCATGAAAAAATGTGTACTTTAAACAATTCAAATTGAAATCTTACAGACTCATTACTATTCAGTTACAACTTTGAATGCAAACATACAATAGAGTAAAACGTTTGCAATCAAAATAATAACGTAAATCAAATCTTTATATAGCAATGAAACACATAATCAAATATTCAAGTTACATACCATAAGATGCATATGATGGACACTGGATTTAAAATATATTTCTTTCTGGAAAACGTATTACTGCTCTGATATATACAAGGTAAATTCATAAAATTTTAAGATTATATTTCTCAAAACGATATGATAAAATAAATAAAAACGAATAAATACATACAGAAATAGATTTCATAATATCACATACTCCCCTGGAAAATTGTTAATCTGTCCTCAGATTATAATAATATCAAATTCACATAATAAATACATATAGATATAAACACAAATAAATGAATTCCTCCATTTCACAGATCAAGACATAACTTTTTATCACACATACACACAACCACAATCACTGACGAATTGGCTTCAACTCCTGTCTATTTACGTTTCTTGTCTTAGAATTGTTGTTTTCCAAACGCACACTGTAAACGGATGGAAACGGTTTTCCAACAATGGTGAACACTTCTGGTCTCCACTTGTCTTAAATCTTATCACGTCCTTTGATCCCTCTGTCTCTTACGTAAACACGGTCACCGATCTGCAACTCATCATTCACTTTTCCTGCATCGTGTCTCTGTTTCCGGTCATCTTCGTTACGCTGAATCTCTGCCTTTGCTCTGTTGTAAGCAAATTGTAACTTTTGCGAATGAAGTTCAATCCACCGGTCCAGACTGATATCGTGTTCCGTCCTTATAGGAAATCTATCGGCAGGTTTGGGTCGCGTCCGTACATCAGGTAATAGGGTGAATATCCAGTTGATGAATGAGGTGTCACGTTGTACGTAAACACGAGTTCCTTGATGTATTCCGGCCATTTCCGCTTCCTCGCTGGGGGTAGAGATCGGAGTAAATCGTGTAGCGTTCTGTTGAAGCGCTCGCACTGTCTGTTTCCTTGAGGGTGGTACGCCGTCGTTCTTGTCTTTTTAATGCGATAAAGAGTACACAGCTGCTGAATAATCTCCGTTAAAACACTCTCCTTGGTCTGAATGTATACGGTTGCATATTCCAAATTTAAATAAAAACTCGTTCACTAACACTCTGGCTACCGTTTGGGCTGTCTGATCTCGCGTCTATAGTCCACTTTGAGAAAACATCTGTGATCACTAACACATTTTCAAATCTTTGCGCTTTTTCCAACACAGAAAAATCTATCGCTAAACACTCCAGTGGTTCTGAGGCTGTAAGGTGCTCCATACTTGTATGCACTTTGGGTGGTGGAATCTTGGATATTGCACAACGGTCACATTTTTTACAGTAGTTCTTAATATTCAGGAACATTTTAGGCCAATAACACCGCTGTCGAATCATATTGGATGTTCTTTCTATCCCTTGATGACCATTCTGATCATGGAGACACTCTAACACTAAGTCCCTCATACACACCGGAAGTAGAATCTGCGTGAGCTCTCCTAATTTTGGATCTTTAATCTTTCTGAGAATAACACCATCAGAAATACACAAGAATTTTAATTGCCTTAACAAAACTTGCACTTGTTCTGTTTCCTCGAAAAACTTGGTTTAGGAACAGTGTTTGTCTCCAGGAAATTCGTACACTTTGAAATCACTGCGTCTTTTCTTTGTAATTCACTGATGTCATCCTTTGAATATCCAGGAAACGTTTCTGCATGAGTGACAGTAGCTGATTCAATGAATAACACTGAGGAATGCGCAGTTTTAATATCCAAAGGAACAATAGATCCATGAATGCATTCACTGAAAACATCATCATTTTTCATGGGAAGTCTTGACAATGCGTTGCTATTCTGTTTTCCCGGTCGGTACTTTATCTCGAAATCAAAATCTGCTAGTTGTGAAGCCCATTTCTGTTCATAAGCACCAAGTTTAGCTGACGAAAGGTATTTGAACGGGTTGTTGTCTGTAAGTACCACAAACTTGTTTCCTAGTAGATAGTCTCTAAATTTCTCTGTCACACTCCACTTAAGTGCTAAAAGTTCAAGTTTCAGGCTACTCATGGTCTTTGCGGAACGTTCATTAGGTGGAAGAATTCTGCTGGCGTATGCAACAACGACAGTACGTCCATTCTGCACCTGAGAAATAACGGCTCCTAGTCCTGTGCACGTGCATCACTTTCAACAATGAATGGTAATGTAAAGTCGGCGTATCCAAGTAATGGAGCTCTAGATAACTGTGTTTTCAGCTGTTCAAACGAATCCTGACAACTTTTAGTCCACTAATCACCAAATTTTGTCTTTGGATGTTAAGTTTGGCAATTTCAAGTAATGGTTCCGCAATCTGTGAGAAATGACGAATAAAACGGCGACAGTAGCCCGCAAATCCCAAGAATGATTTCACTTCTTTCACATTTTCAGGTGTTTTCCAGTTAACTATGCATTTGATCTTCTCACTATCAGTACTGATACCGTCTTTACTCAAAATATGTCCCAGATATTGCACAGATGGTTTGAAAAATTTACACTTCCGCATCTTCAGTTTAAGGCCATGTTGACGTAGAATAGAAAACACTTTGTCAAGACGTTCAATATGTTCACTTAAAGACTTTAAATATACAATGATGTCGTCCAGGAAAACTAACATGATATTGAAAACTTCTTTCCGGAAACAGTGCTGCATTAAACGTTGGAAAGTAGCTGGCGCGTTGGTAAGTCCAAAGGGCATGCGAATGAATTCATAAAGTCCAAAGGGTGTTGTAAAAGCTGTTTTCTCCATATCCTCTTCTGCTACTGCTATTTGGTTGTAACCGGAAGTTAAATCCATGGTAGAAAACATAACGGAACCGTGTAACACATCAAAAGTTTCTTCAACTCTGGGTAACGGAAATTTGTCTTTGATCGTCTTCTCGTTAAGTTTCCGATAGTCCACACAAAGTCATAGAGTATTGTCTTTCTTGCGAACAAGTACAATAGGTGAAGCAAAAGGGCTGGTACTCTCCCTAATCACACCCTTAACCAATAACTTTCTGATGTGCTGTTTCACTTCCTCAAACTGAGATGGTGGTATACGGCGGTACTGTTGAGAAACCTGTTTATCATCAGTGAGGCGAATGCGATGTTGAACAGTATCTGTACTTCCGATGCCGTCATCATTCTTGGAGAAAATGTCACTATGTTTCTGGAAAAGTGAAGTTATCAACGCTTTTTCTTCTTTGGTACAGTGGATATGGTATATGTCCTCAGGTAACGCGAATTTATCATCAAGGGTCGTAACCTCTGAGACGTCACAATTCTGAATGAATATTTCTTCAACACTGCCGACTCGATTAAATCCAATATTTGATCTATTGGTATCAACTTCACATCTAAACACAGTTCTTATCCTTGTACGTGGTTTAACTGAAATGTCCTCATCTCCGATATTGGCTACACGAACTCATAATTTCCCATTGTTGATGGTCGCACACGTATCTACAGTTCGGAAATTTCTGTGTAGATGTGATCCATTACTATTGCTTTCTGTTGCTGAATAATTCCGTACATTGTTAACAAAAACAAGATTGATACATAGTTAATATCAGATATAACATATTGATTTATCAAAGATATTGATTTGCAAGGCGTTGCAAGAAGACAAAGAAGAAAGAAAAAACGTATTGCATAGAATTCAAATCAGTCTTGTAACTGAGTGAGATAAATTTTGGGGTTAATCAATGCACTTGTTGAGATAGAAATACTGATGTTAAGCATAACATTTTCCTTTTAGCATTGTGTTCCTACCATGATCCCTGTTTTCCTGGCGTATGTAGCGACATGCTAAATTGCAGATGCACTCACGGATTTTCTGGAGAAGGGGGGTTCGAAAGATGTAAAACATGTAAGGAAAACTATTTACTTGATTGTAAAATTACGTTATGGAGAAGAAAAAATATTTTTAAAACTCCACAATAATTATGCCGCCGAATTATGGTATAATACAGAAAAACCTACTCTATGTAGTTTGTTGTTGATCATCATAGACTCGGTGTTGTTTGATTTCAGTTGATGCAGATAATATTCCAGTCATTACGAAGTGTACGTCAGTTCTTAGAAATATTGAAAGGACGGGTAAGAAAAGGGAAATGTATCAATTTGTGACGGACTCGTCGGAGCCAAATTCTATGAAAACGGACATGCTTTGGCTGAATCAAAAAGGCTTCAACTATCTTAATGTTGAAATCACTGCAATGGATGTACCACCCGATGATATTTCAGCACCTGCATACGTCAAGGACTTTGCATTTGGGATTGTTGCAGCATATTTGGAGATAGATTTGTATAAAGTGCACAGAGGTAAGTGGAAGGTCTGATTCAAACAAAAAAAACGATGCTGAGTTGACCAGGCTTTTCAAAACAGTTTCTTCTGTGGTTTCCAGATTCCTCTGACATCGTGTTTGTCAGTTTAAATAGTACAACATATCCCTGCCCAAATCAGCCTGGGTCTCTCCATCCAAACGAGGCTTTGTATTCTTGCAACATCATACATCATGACTTCGATCGTCTTTTGGAGGATGGCGATAAGTATGTTGTTACATATTAATATTCTTCATTTGGCAATATGGAAGATAGTTGTTTCATGCATTTTTGGGGCACGAATAATTTTTTTAATTTTGTTTCACAGTTTAACATTGACTGTCATTGTACAAAATGGTGGATATCGTGCTTTAAAAACTTCATCTTCCACAAACTATATCGACCTTTTTAAGGGCCGTAACTCAAGCAAATCAATGATGTACAGGTTCGACTTTCGGAAACCTCACCACTGTAATCTGGATTCAAATAAGTGTTCTGTGAAAGCTTTCACTGTTCAGAATGATATTACAAAGGTAAACAAGCTATACTGTCTCTAAGTTTTATTCATTTCCTGCAACAAAGATATATGTTTGAAATTTTGTAGTTGTTAAAATTTGAGACATATAAAATTTGGCGAGTTTTCGTAAATATATTAGCAGAATTTTTTTAAGGATTAAACATGTATAAAATATTCTTATATATGAATTACATTGTTTGTTTAAATGGAAAGCCTATTGGCAAATTTATGGACGGCTATTATCATTTCTCGTCGATTTAAGGACCCTATTCAAATTTCATGGGAAGGATGGTCTGATGCTCTCTCCGGGATAGAGAAGTACATGATTGAGATATATCCTCTGAAGCCAAACCAAAATGTTAATCCTAGTTTGACAGAATCAGATCCATGGAGTCCATCACATGTATTAACATTTAACACCTCACAGAGAGGGTGTACATACATTCCTCAAAAACAAGGAATGTTTTCTCTTATACTGAATGTCGTAGACAGAGCTAATAACACGGAATACGCAAGGATGCTAGTACTTTATGACAATACATCATCAATAACTATAGACCATTCATCACCCATGATTTCAACCAGCGCAGTTGCAGAAACAAATTACCAGTGGCAGAATAACTTGACCAACGATATATCAATCTCGTGGAAAGGACATTTCAGAAACAAATTTCACGAAGATAAGAAACTTCTCAGTCAGGTCACTGATTTCAGACATTTTGATCACGATAAGAAGTTTCAAAAGACAATTCTTAATGAATTAGACGACAACGATGGAGAAAGAACATTAAATGCTATACAAAATGTCCACGGAATCGTAAAATTCGAGTACGCATATGGTAACGCAAACCAAGGAAATCAGACCCCATTAATCTTGCAACCTGTAAATGACTTAACCCAAACATTATCTTTCTTTGTTCAAAGACGAAACGGAGATACACTAAACATATGGATCAGAGCTACTGATTCTATGGGCAATAGGGTCACCGATATTATGCATGTATATTTCGACGAAACACCGCCAACAGCCCTGTCAAGTCGCACTGTCCGATTCATACCTAATATAAATCAATCTATGTACCCTTTTTCTAGCCGGTAAGTGTGCTTTTGTTTTCCTTATGTTAAATGTCTATAAGTCGTTCTATACTCTGAAATCGTACACTGAGTATATTTAAGATTTGTTGCATGTCATAATATCATGTAATACAGAGGAGATGGAAAGAGAAATTAAAAATGAATGTAAGTGAGGCTTCCCATTCTATTTAAAGCAATATTTAACCATTCATTTTAATATTGTTCTTCCATGAGGACATATTGTTCTTCATCAAATGTCACAGATAGAAATGAGGTAGGCCTAAGTTGCACATATTCAATCTTGCCTTTTAATGTTCCGTGTTCTCAAATGCCGTAATAAGCCCTGATTTAGAAATATTAAATTCTGTAAATGTTTGTCCTATAAAAGTTTGACGTTAAGCGAAAAGTAATACTTTTTTGAGATGCATAATGCTTCAAAACATATTTGGTGTTGCAGCTTACGAATCGACGCTCATGACCGAGAAAGTGGAATATTCAGAA
This sequence comes from Saccostrea glomerata, assembly GCA_003671525.1. Taxonomy (NCBI): domain Eukaryota; kingdom Metazoa; phylum Mollusca; class Bivalvia; order Ostreida; family Ostreidae; genus Saccostrea; species Saccostrea glomerata. The sequence continues at coordinate 582,034 of PRKT01000060.1, read as the reverse complement.
TTGATTGGCAATTTATATCCAATCACAGTAGAATCATTTTCAAAAAAGGATCAATACCTGGGAATAAAACTAAGGTAAGTTCCATTTAATGTTTAAGACTTCCCTCATATTGGTGTTCGTAATGGTAACGATAATGTTTATTTTTATATTTCTTTTATTAGCAATTTACAAAACAAAGCTATAAAAAATACGAGGGGTGATCAACTAATTTATTAACTTCCATAAAAAAATATTTGGTCTCAATGTTGATTATATTTTACATTAATCCTCTCCCATTTTAATGCACATCAATCACCATTCAGCGCATGCGCGAATCACGTGATATTGGCGGTCACGTGACCCCCTCTGTAGCGTTCTGTCACAAAAGTTGAAAGATTTTTCCGAGTTTTACATTTCTTTCCATGTGAGTAAATTTTTATGACAAGAACAATTCATTTGTCAGAAATGGTCAAATCTCGGCAACAGAATGGGTGAATAAGAATATCCTTTCCAAAAATAAGCATGGCGACCATTAAATACAAATCTTCTGTCTCGGAAGAAACCTTTATTCAAGGTTGATAGAGAATGGGTGCTTCCTTTTTATCATATCTAATTTGTTTAAAATCTAAAGTAAACATGGAATCTTAGGTATTTAATAGGTATATTATTGTTCAAATATTCCACTATTTTTTAAAGTTTAAATTGGAGGTCTTTGATAGCAAATTGCTTAATTAAAAACACATATTTTTTCAAACTTGGTTTTACTGGGCAAGATGACAAGTATCATATTTAACTATCTGCCTTCCTTCTTTAAAACAATCAATCCAATCATCAATTGAATTTATAAGAACTCATTTTATCTTAATAAACTGTGTACAAATTATTATATGATACTGCAGAGTGATTTCTAAGATATAAAATATTTAGTACAGTCGTTTGGTGATCGAGTTCGACTGAGACAACCATTTTTCGTCACAAGTGAACTACATAGTGACGTCATTTTCACACTGTGACGTCACAAACAAGGAGAAAAACTTTATTCAGCATATGCTATTTATAGACCTTGTGTATGGCTATGTGTGTACCGAATTTCATTCTAATCTGAATTGTGGTTTTGTAGATAAAGAGATAGTTTGCGAACTTTCTGATCACCCCTAGTATGTATCATGTATTTCTTAAGATTTTCTCATCCATACAGAATTTGCCACATTTTGGCGATGGATACAAAGTTCCCATGGGAGATTTTTTTCTGTACAGTCATTATCTTGATGTTGATAATTGTTGGATGGTTGTGCCTAAGGAATCCTTTCATAATGAGTTTCTTAAAATAAAAGTCAAAGTTTACAATAGAGCTATGGAATCGACGAACTTTGAAATGACGGTAATCACTAACGATATACAACAGATAACAAATAAATTTATTCGGCTAGAATTAACGTTAACATTTTTTCAGGTACATGTACTTAATACTTTCATTTGAAAAGTTTCTGATCTAAAAATTTGATATCACTTTTTCCTGTCCTTAGTTAACGTAACTTGTTGCTTCTTTGATTTAGCTCATACATTTGGATTCTTTGCATGGAATCGATGAATGTAAGTAAAATAACTTCAATCTTTTTTTATTAAATACTTTCGCTGGATAATTTTGAGTAATCAAGAGACATTTTTTGAAACCGCAATTCTGATACATAGTTCATTATACAATTTTTATATTTATTTAGATACTGGGCCAATAAATCTTTATGTTGATAAAAAGTACGATAATAGTGTGCGACTGAGGTGGACTTTGTCCCCTACTTGCTACGAAAGAACCAGGATAAGTCTATCTGCTTATTCGGAGAATGGAGAACAGTTTTCTCGTGTTGTTGATAAGGATGCCGATCACTTTGATCTAACAGGACTTGCGTCTGAAACAACATACAATTTGTCTTTCGTAACAGAATATGGAGATGAGAAAAGCAACCCAATATTTTTAGTTTTTAAAACATCGTTACCAAAAACATCTGCTGCTCTGACTGGTGGTCAAATAGCAGGGATATCCACACCTATAGGTTGTAAATTTTAACTTTAATTCCTGGGTTTTGCATTACATTTCTTAGGTACTATTTATATGAAATGTGAAAAGTTTTGCATTCGAGTGATTTGTTCCTTGATTGATATTTTGACCAGTAATTTTTTGATAAGTAATTTTTTCTCTTTATGATAAATGTAAGATAATACTCCCTAAAGATGGAAAAACTAAATAAACCAAGATTTAGTGACCTTCACTGCTAAAGCTTCTCGAAATTGTTTACACGATGTATAAAACCATGTTCACCAATATTAATAAGCATTTTCAAGATATGTAGAGTCAGACTCAAGTTTCTTCAAACCATGACCCTGGAGGCAGGATGCGGCGACAATACAATTGATAAAATGTATACATATGAATATTTAGGAAGCAAATCCATAATGAATCTTATTTTCATGATGATCTTCATGTAAATTAAATTCAAACTTATTCAAATCGTGACCTCAAGGGGGTAATGTTGAGCTATCAATTATTTTCTATTAGGGACTCATAGGAAAAAATCTCCAAAAGTTGTCCTGATCATGTAAAGCAGCAAACCAATGATTATTCCCTTTAATATGAAAGTATTCTCAGTCAGTGCAGATTCAAGCTTGTACAAATCATGACCAACAGAATTACTTTAGGGAACCAAAATAGAAAATATAACTTTGACATAATACTGTGCGGGTAAAATTATGTAAAATTTTTAACCCTGATTATTCATCTTAAAATGGAAATGTCTTTAACGAGTGTAGAATTCAAGTTTGATAAAAACATGAAAACTTCTCGGTCTTTGAAGATTTAAGGATGGGATGAGTGTAACACGTATGTGACTACAGTACGTAATTTTTTTAATATTAAAAACTGTTGTTGGCTTTTCTTAAGCAAAAGCTAAAGTGGGCAATGTGGGTCATTGGCTTCTTGTAATGGTGACCCATTATTATAATAACATGCTGATTGCTCTCACTAACATTAACTGATTGTTTCCTTTATTTTCAAGTGATCATTTTCTTAGTTGGGATCATTATTGTTGTTTTCATTTTCTGGAAAAAACGGAAATGCGCGAATAAACAGACAATGCCAAAGAGGATCGTCCAGGGCAATGTGCTCTATGTAAGATATTTAAGATTTGTAACTTATTTAACTCGAAATCATTGGAAAACTCATAATCAGTCTTGTGTTTACGTATTTATTCATGTATATAACTTTAAAGTACGTTTGAAAGTTTAGAATAGTATGCATAATTCATTATAGCTTAACATCAGACTTATCATATGAAGATAAAAAAAAAATAGAAAGGGAAAAATATAATTGCTAAAAATTATTGTGTTCTTTTAGTTGATAAAAAATTTCAAGATGCGATTTAGAATCTTTATTTTTGAATTCTGTGTTTCAAATCCTTTGAAATTTCAATTATTTAATAATATGGCATTTAGAACAGGGAATTTAACGATCCAGTCGCCATTAACATACACCAGCAAGAAGAGCAACCTCAGAATATCTCGCATAACACCATTACATTTGGGGCCCTAATAAAAGAGGGAAACTTTGCGGACATTTATAAGATAAGCAGAGCACGAAGAACCTTAGTAGCAAAAGTAATGAAAAGTAAGAACTAATTGTTTTGCATATCTTATTTTATTGTAAGACTTATTACTCTTTGCATAATTGAAATGATGAAAATTGTCTGTTCTCTTGAAGAGGGTTACACAAGCACAAACGAAGTTCTTATGCAAGCCAAGATTGATTACTACCTTAATGTAGGGAAACATGAAAATATTTTGAGATTTGTTGGAGCTGTACTTAACGACAAGATCCGTAAGAATGCATTTAAATGTATCAAGTTTTATTTTTTTTTATTTTAATTCAACTTTTTGACTAGCTTTCTTAAGATTGAGTCACATTATTTTATTGTGATTTATTGTCTTACTGTACAGTTTTAATAAAAAAGTAGAATTTTTATTAATATTAAATTATTTTAAAGTACAATATTCAGTTTATATTTAATTTTTTCTATTAATTGATCTTAAAGATTTTTTTTTCTGAAAGATCAGATTTACTTGATATTTAATTTATTATATATTTTATATAAAGGCGGAAAATATATAGTACTTGAATACTGCGACAAAGGTCAACTTGACATTTGGCTTCAAAATGAAAGGAACAACGCTGATGATAGAACCTTTAACAAGCTTTGTAAAATTGCGAATGGAATTTGCGATGGAATGATATATTTGGAAGAAAAAGAGGTAAGCAGTGATAGAGTCTAAATCTATTTATCTCTATCTCTCTCTTTGCAGCCAGCCAGCTATCTACACTCTCTCTCTCTCTCTCTCTCTTCCTCTACATCTCTCTTATCTTTCTATCTATCAACCCATCCATTAAATCATTTAATCTATCGAATGATCGACCAATTTTTACAGGTGGTGCATCAAAGACTTGGGACTAGAAATGTGCTTTTGAATGAGTCATCAGGACGTGAACTGATACCTAAAATATACGGATTTTTTCCAACACCAAAGACCGACACAGATGGAAAAGTGAGTTTATTAAACTCTCTCAGTGTGTGTTTTTCCCCTGTGCCCTTATATATGTATGAGGTATACTTTCTTTTCCCTCTGCTCTAATGTTTAACCATACATGTATAATTAAGTATTTCTTATTTTTGGGATAAAGGCAATTATCAACAATTCAATTTTTTCCCATGACAAAAATGTCATTCAAATAACTTTAATAAAATTTGGTAACCATGTTACTTTATTATAGATGACATTTTAGTTAAGGGTATCAATTTAAATATCGTATAATATGCCATGCAATATGATTGTAAATTTTAAATCTTATTTCTCTTTTAGGAGCAAATTCATTTCAAATCAGTGGCACCAGAATGTTTCCAAAATCCCCCAGTTGTGACTACCAAGAGTGACGTCTGGTCGTTTGGTATCGTTTTATGGGAAATATTCAGTTTAGGTGCGTGTTTATTATTTTATACCCGGAGAATAGGATTGAGTGAATCTTTGTCACCATAGCTGTAATTGTTATCACTCATTCTTCAAGGTATTTCAATCGTCAAATATAATAGTTCCAGCAAAAAAGCTTTTGTTCTAGTTGTTGCATAAACTTACGAGGTGACCCTTACAAATTTAAACAGAAGTATTCGGATCTCTTGTAAAAATGTTAAATTTTTTGTAACGGTATGTAATCTTATTTGTGTATTTATAACCTAGACTTTACATAAATAAGAAAAATATCGATTATGAGATGGTATTAAAGCCCTTGATTTTTAACCAGACATGGACCCTGATGTTTAATCTTTCAGGATGCAAAATAAATTGAAAATAAGGTGTCCAGTTGTATGTATGATTGATTGATTGTTTATTGTTTAACGTCCCTCTCGGCACTCAGAGCCATTGAGCAGTGAAGGATCTTTATCGTGCCAACGCCTGCCGCTGACACAAGGCCTCGGTTTTTAAGGTCTCATCCGAAGGACCCGCAACTTTCACTTCAAAGCGCCGAGCGCATGGCGAAGGAACAGTTGCTATCCATTTTATCGACTGGGTCAGTCGCGGCCGAGATACGAACTCACGAACTCCGGATCACGGAGCGAGCGCTCTACCGACTGAGCTACCGTGAACGGTCCCAGTTGTATGAAAGAGCTCAGTAAACTCGAGCAAATTGACTTCCAGTGGCCAACCTACTAATGTGTTCGGAACCTTTTATTTTTCGGTGTTCTGCAAATTATAAAACCCAATGAGTTCAGAGTAGCTCTGACAGTGGCTCTGGCGAGAGTTAGCGAGACTTCAGCGAGATAGGGTAAATTATTCAAGGAAATGTGGCAAAGAAGTGACTAGCACGTGGAGGCATGGAAAACAGAAAAGTTATGTTGCGTTTCAGTTTTCACCACCCTAGAATCAGCTGATAATGTCTGTAGAAATGTACCTCAATCAATCGATCTCTCTTACATTCATTCGAACTTAAATAAGTACTCTCTATAATACAATTTTCTGCAGTCATAAATTAAAATTTCTTTTTGGACAAATAATTTTGCATGGGAACCGGGACTATATTTTTTGGCGTCAGATTAGCAAATGAGGCACCAGCATGATTTTAACTGACCAATCAGCTGAATAAGTATTGCATTATGGGTTACTACTAATGCTACAGGAATTTTACGCTTGAAAAAAAGGAAAATCTTATGGTAAATGAAAAGCATTTTTAAAAATATTATTTTCATGCTCATAATGACAAACAATTCATTTGTTAAATAAACGGTCGAAGTCTCGGTTTCTGAAAGTCATACTGCAAAAGCGATGTACGTCTGTATTAATTCCTTTGTTGAACTATCGGTGAATACAAATGCCAGGTGGATTCCCTGGCCGAACACTTGATCACGATCGTAAACAAAGTTTTGTCCATTTAAATGCATAAGAGATGCTGTTCGTTTTCCTTACCCTTGAAGAGCTGGTCTTCTGAACTAGACACAAACTACATTTATTAAACAATTTTTTTTCAGTTAACAACAAATTAAAAACGCGCTTGTAACATCTTTCATAGTTTCTTATCTTTGTATTTTGTTCGTAAGAACATTTTTATACCCCCCGCTTGAAAAGCGGGAGGGTATATTGTAATCGTTAATTCCGTCCGTCTGTACGTCTGTCCCGTCCGTCTGTTACGCTTTGGGGTACCCATCTCTTATCCGCAAATCCTCTCATACCACTGAATGAAATTTGATGAAACTTTCACAGAATCTTATTACATATTGCCATTGTGCACCTCCTATTTTACTTTTTGATCTGACAGATATTTTGGGTTTCCCGGCCACAGGAAAAGATGGACTTTTTCACCAGTTATAACCATATGGGAGGCGGGGGGTATCATTTAGTGAGCTCATCGCTCACAGTATCTCTAGTTTTTATTTTGCAGTCCATTGACATGATCCTAGATTGAACTGAACTACGTGTTCGAAGTAAAATGTAAACATGTATTTGGCGTAAACGTTGCTATCATTCAACGATTGGTCAGTTGGTAAGATCCTCTGTGCGCATGTGTAACACTAGCCATATAAGGCAAACAAAGGTTTGTCAGTGTAGATGATAATAATTTTTTTTACCAGCGTTTCGGTCACTAGTGAGCTCTAATTTTCGCCGAAAAGTATAAAATATATTGTTTTTGTAAACACCTTCTCCTTAAGCCACATTTTTTCTGTTGAAATTCATGAAAGTCTTTCAGAAAAGAGACATTTATTAGAGGATATGTTTTCAAAAGAAACAGGCTATAGCAATATCATGTTTACTGCCTATTTTATTTATAAAACCGGTTCTACCCTATAACCTTTGAATAGATCAACCTAAACCGCGTGTCTTGAATTTAAATCACAATAACATTAGTAGGGGTGGTGGCGTCAGGCCTTTGATTTTCACTTATTCTATGAGGATAATATTTCTGTATTATCATTTTTTGTTATAATTGAGATTGTATATTCTCTATTTGTTATCACCAATTCGTTTGCAATCGAAATGTAATTATTTGATTGATTTTCTATAAGTATAATTTTATGTATCTATAATGTATTTGATGTATGTTGTATTTCATATTTCTTCAGTTTGCAATTTATCTAAATTCCATTTAGTTTTTAATACTTGCAAATGATACATTATAAATTTTAATGGTTATCCATCGTAAAATATGAATAATTAAGTGTCAAATATAAGACTTGTGTAATCCAAAAGTAGAAAATACACCTACAAATAAAGAATAATAATAATACAAGTTAAGAAATGCAATGCAAAAAAGTTAAGAAAAGTATCTTTGAAATACCCAAACTACATGAACTATGAAACAAAATTTATACAATACAAAATCTTAATTTACAACTGTTATCCCTTGGATCACAATATATTCATTATACAAGACAATTCCCCAATTAAACGAGACTTACCTTGGTAAAAGGCGAAGTTTGATTGGAATTTTATGAGTCACATTAACACTGTAGGGATCAGATGAGATGCGTACTTCGAGCCCGATACGTCAGTCTTAAAAGGAAGGGATTGTGCATTTCCAAAATCAGATTATGTCATTTAATATCAAAGAAATCTATAGTTTTCATTACAACATCCCTTCCTCAAGGGTGGGTACTATATCATGACAACATTGTGGCGGGCATCTGATCCCTACAGTGTTAATGTGACTCATAAAATTCCAATCAAACTTCGCCTTTTACCAAGGTAAGTCTCGTTTAATTGGGGAATTATATTACGTCACAACACTTCCGGAATCATATGAGACTTTAAAGCAAAAATGCACAAGCCCGCTGATCAAGTCAAAAATTTTTTATTTTTGCAAAATTCAATGTATTAAACATACACTCAACTCAACACTGCAGACTGAAACCTTGAATCTATAATTTTCTTGTCATAAATTTTTCCAAAAGTCCCAGCCTTACTCCACCCTGCAACTTTCAAAATGTCATCTACAGGTACAGAAGCGTATTTAGCTTTAGATACTGAAGCACTCCTAACACTATGACTAGAAAACTTTTTCGTGTCAATACCTGCCCTTGCCATAACAGTTTTAAGCCATCTTGAAATAGTATCCTTACTAATTCTGTTATGAGGCTTCACATAACTAATAAACAAAAATTTACAATCTTTCCTAATAATACTTGTTCTCTTCAAATACTCTTTTAACAAAGTAATCACACATAATCTTCTATCTGGTGGATAAGCTTTCAATTCTACACAGTTTTTATGACACCCAGGTCTATCTTGCTTAAGAAGACCTTCATAACACAACTTATATACATTGCAACTTTTCTCAATCCCATCTATACTCAACAAATGTAAAGATTGACATCTTGCTGCAGTAGTTAATGCAATCAACATACATAATTTGAGAGATAAATCTTTCAACGATAAATATTTACATGGAGACAATTTTCTCAGTACAGACAAAACACAAGAAACATCCCTTATAACAGAATAGCGTGGTACACTGGGCCTCAAGTTAAAAATGCCCTTTAAAAATCTAATCACAAGCGGATGCTTTCCCACAGTAAAGCCATCACATGAAATTCCTAGAGCGCTTAATGATGATCTTGCCGTGTTTAGCGCACTGTATCCAAGCCCTGAATCAAAGAGTTCAGTCAAGAAGTCAAGGACAAGGTTTACAGGAACTTGAATTGCACTAATTTTCCTTTTATTAGTGAACGAAATCCATTTTCGAATATAGCTTGAGTACTGTTGTCTGGTCCCTGATCTCCAGGATGCCAAGATGATATCTGAAGCTTTTCGCGATATCTTTCGCATTTCCAAAGTTTTCCTGATAAGCGACACGCTATTAGAGTTAGTTTCTTGTGTAGTGGATGTTTCTCCCTGGAGTGAGGTAAAGACAGAATCCCCCTCGGAAGAATCACTGGATTTCATATTAACAAATCCATCAGCACCGGGTACCAGCACTGTGTTGGCCATAGTGGTACCACAATCAAACACTCTGCTTGGTCTGTCCTCACCTTCTGTAGTGTTCTGCTGATTAGACTGAAAGGAGGAAAAGCATAGTAATAACCTGTCCATTGAAATGAAAATGCATTAATAAATTTTGCATCAGGATCAGGTTTCCATGAACAATATAGCTTCAACTGTTTATTTAGCCTAGATGCAAACAGATCTAACTCTGGGAGTTCAAAAATATCAGAAATTCTATCAAAAATTGCAACCTCTAGCTTCCATTCAACAGAGTCATTGAATTCCCGAGAAAATTTATCTGCTATATTGTTTTCACCAGGTACATGATCAGCAGAAATCCAGACATTTCTATTCATACACCAAAACCAAATTTCTTGGGATAAATTATTCAATTTTTCTGACTTTATGCCACCCATGTTATTTACATATGCCTTTGCACATGTATTATCTGTCATTATCTTTACATGTACATGAGAAGCATCTTTACAAAACGATTTTAGTGCTAGATATATTGCCAGAAGCTCTAAATAATTTATATGATTTTCCCTTTCATCTACATTCCATCTTCCTCCTGTACTACTCTTACCACAGACTGCTCCCCAACCCATAGTGGAAGCATCTGTTGTAATAACAATGTCTGGATTTCCATGATCTATGATTCTCTTCTGATTGTGTACATTTTTTATCCACCAAAACAACCCATTCTTAGCCTTTTCTGACAAATTTAAAATGGCATCAAAATTTCCATTATTTTTCCTTAAAGCTTCTATTTTGTCCAATTCTGCATTTCTATAAAATAATGGACCATATTCTACCGCAGAAAAACTTGCCACAATCAGACCAATTACTCTAGCTAACAGACGAATTGAACAACTTCCTTTTTTCCACACTTTCCTACATTCCTCAACAATAGTGTCTGCTCTACTTGGACTTAATGTGACAATCATTTTGACTGAGTCAATAATATTTCCAAGAAAGGTAATACAATGAGATGGTACACAAACAGATTTCTTCTCATTTATGACCAAACCTAGTCTTTCCATCAAACATCTTGTATCTGATACATTTCTTAAACATTCTTCCAATGTATCACTAATCAGAAGAGAATCATCAATATACCCAACATTCAAATGACCCATGATTCTAAGAGTAGAATACACAGGTTTCATTAACTTTGTGAATAATCGTGGTGCACATGCAATGCCCATCGGTAAGCAGGAAAATTCAAAAATTTTTCCAAGCCAAATGAATCTCAAATATTTTCTTTGTTCCTCTGCAATTGGTACTGAATAATAGGCATGCTTAAGATCTAATGATGCCATGAAACAATTTTTCTTTACCAATTTTATTGCACTTTCAAAAGAATCCATCTTAAAATGATGGTAAGGAATGTATTTATTCAATTCTTTCAAATTTAATATCACTCTCAAATCTCCATCTTTCTTAGGTATAGTAAAAATTGGAGATAAAAATTGGCCTTCTGCAAAGACACATTCCTTAATAATGCCTTGTTCGCAAAATTCATTTATTTGCTTATTTATTTTTTCTATTTCAGACTTTGCAAATACAGAATGAGGTATACTTTTCTGAAATGGTAAACCTAATTCTTCATCAAATTCAATATGACAATTTTCAACAATATCTAAGATGACTTTATCTTCTGTAAGTTTTTGCCATTCAGAGGAAATTTTTTTTAATCTTCCTGCACAAAATATTTGATTATCTACATTAGGTTTTGCACTTACCTCTTCATCTATTTGTTGGAGCTGCGCTCCCCTTTCGAGTTTTTTGAACTGTCTTTAGAGGTAGAGCTGTTTGACCATCGACCCCAACTACTAGTAGTTCTTTGGTTCCGTGGTCGTCCTAATGTTCCTCTACCATAGGGACGTCCCCGTGCCCTAAACGGTCGGAAATTTCCTCTATGAAATTTTCCATGTACTTTACTGCTTATTCTGTTTACATCTTGGATTTCTTTTACAGATTTTGCCACATCATCTCCATAAAGAAATTCTGAGAAAGGTAGAGAAGGTGAACTAAGATGGTAGTACTCTCTACCTAAATCAGGTCTATGGAGTTCCTTGCGTTTAACATTTATTAGTTTGTTGGTGTGCCCTAGAAGAGCTAACGCATCTGTGGCCAAAGTTATCAAACTCTGATCTATGACTTCTGAATCAATTTCATTCAGTTTGTTAGCCAACTTTGTCAAGTTCACCGAAGCTTTAATTACAGCAGATTGAATAATCTGAAATTTTGAATCGCAATTCCGTGTCTCTGGATTGAGAATGCTCCACATAGCTTGGTTCACTCTTGTTTTAATCAGAGCTGTACAATTTTCAGGTCTTTTGATACTTTTCAACAGTTCATTAAAATAGTCCTCATTAAGACCTTCTCTAAAAAGTTCATTAATCATTGAGGCCAATTCCTCATCTACATTTTCGTCACAGTCTTCCTTTACTTTATACTTTACACCCAGTTGTCTAAATCTAGAGGTTTCTCCTTCCTCTTTACGTTTTTTACAAGGAGGTTCACTTTCACCCTCAACATCAGATTGATTTGTAGGCGTCATTAACAATTCTTCTTCTTCCATTTCGTTAATGTCACCGTAATAAAGTTCATTAACTCTATTGTTCATCTTTTCAATTTTCCGGTCTTGACTATCTTGGTTTTCTTTAATTGACTTTAACAAAGTCATAACCTCTGTCATTCCGGGAGTAGGAACTGTAAGGACAGGTGAATTCGACATGTTACCAACCGTACGTTCCTCATTATTGGTATTCTCTAACACAGAGCTACCACTTTCTTCATTTGTAACTTTTTTCTCATTAGACTTCTTAGAGGAACGTCTAGACGATTCATTTGTCTTTGTTTTCTCTTTTTCAGCGCGGTCTCGTTCCGTAACACCCGCCATTTTTTCACACTTATAGTCTCAAAACCAAAATCACAATATTCACCTGCCACCTGGAGAAAAAGTACTTCGTTACCTCGTAACGAAAATCAACATAAACGAAAATATAACTACTACGTAGATATATATAATGATAACTACCACGTAGTTATCTACTTCAAACAAATACTGACAACGAGAGTAGACCACGTCCACTCTCTACAACAAATGGAAGTACACTGACGTATCGGGCTCGAAGTACGCATCTCATATGATTCCGGAAGTGTTGTGACGTAATAAAATTATCTTATGGGTCCCCAAACATTAATTTAATTTATGTAAAACATCTGACATGGCAAGAAGAACAACTCTGATTTTTCTCTTTGCCAGTTTACATTCATCTCTTATCAGCAACTGACCATATTCCGCTAATTTTGCGCACGCTTCATTCTTCCAGAGTACATTGCCTTGTCAACACACATTCGCAAATCATCTTGATTTGTATTCCCCAGCAGTCCACCCAAAAGCTTTTTAGCTCACCTGAGCGGAAGGCTCAAGGTAGCTTTTCTGATCAAAATTTGTCCGTTGTCTGTCGTTGTTGTCGTCGTTGTCGTCGTCGTAAACTTTTCACATTTTCATCTTCTTCTCAAAAACCACTGGGCCAATTTCAACCAAACTTGCCACAAAGTATCCTAGGTGAATGGGATTCAAGTTTTTTTAAATGAAGGACCACGCCCTCTTCCAAGGGGAGATGATTATGAATTAGTGAAAAAGTTAATGGCAATTTTAAAAAAATCTTCCTTTCAAGAACCAGTGAGCCAAGAAAGATGAAACTCATGTGAAGGCATCCTCAGGTAGTGTAGATTCAAGTTTGTTCAAATCATGACCCTCGATGGTAGGGTGGGGCCACAATGCCCGATCAAAGTTTTATATACTATGTAGGAGTATACAGGGAATATCTTTAAAAAATCTTCTTCTCAAGAACCAGTGAGCAAAGAAAAATGAAACTCATGTGGAAGCATCCTCAGGTAGTGTAGATTCAAGTTGGTTCAAATCATGACCCCCGAGGGTAGGGTGGGGCCACAATACCCGATCAAAGTTTTATATAGGAAGATATAGGGAAAATCTATAAAAATCTTCTTTTCAAGAACCAGTGAGCCAAGAAAGATGAAACTTATGTGAAAGCATCGTCAGGTAGTGTAGATTCAAGTTTGTTCAAATCATGACCCCCGGGGGTAGGATGGGGCCACAAAAGTCGATCAAAGTTTTACATAGGAGTATACAGGGAAAATCTTTAAAAATCTTCTCAAGTACTTCAAAGCAATGATAAGAAATAGTATAGGAAGAAAATGTTTTTAAAAATCTTTTCATCAAGAACAACAAAGTCATATGCTGTATTAATATGAAGGCAATCTAAAGTAGTATTAAATTATTCAAGCCCCCCCCCCCTTTCAGTAAACTTTTCAGTTCTGATCTTATTTGTGATTTTTTCTAGCCGATTTGCTCAGGTGAGCGATGTGGCCCCTCGGCCTCTTGTTTACTTTTAATTTATGTCCTTGCAATGTTTTATGAGAGAAGTCAATTGTACAAATAATTTTTTGTATTTGCGAGTAGATAAAAATATTAATGATTGCGATACTGTTTAGTATGTTTAAAAACTGCATGGACGATTTTTATGCCCCACCTATGATGATAGGCTAAACAAAATGTATTTGATAATTTTATGCACATGTTTTTTTTTTTTTTTTTTTTTGCATGATCTGTCTCGTCATTTATTAGATCAAAATAATTGACAAATTTCAATTCAAACTCTTTTCATTTTGTTTTTACAATATCAAACGAAGCAAAACTATTATCAATGTATTTGCATAAATGAGAATAACGAATTCAAATTGAACTTACGATTTATTGAGATTTTGTAAACAACTTCCGTTAGCATTACCAAAAATAAATTCAAAAGAAATACATTTGTTATAAATAACAAATGGAAAGTTATTGATCTCTAATTTCAAAAATATTTGAGATGATAAATCATTTTATAAAGAAATATTCTTTCGAAAATTATAGTGGTTCAGTTCGAATATACATGTATAATTAATCGTCACAAATTGAAATTAGACAATAAAAACAAAAAAAAATTAAACAATGAAAATGAAAACACAAAATAAAGAAAAATAATAAAAAATAAAGATTACTAGTTTAAGCTTAGTGAATATTAAAGAATTAAAAGGGGGGACATTATGGAATACAATTTCAAATATTCTACAATTGAAACAACATAAAAAAGTGTTACAACCGAAAAAAAAAATTTCAAAGATAAAACAAATTGAAATTCATTACAAATTAGAGTTTAATAATACAAATGGAATTTTTAGCAATGCATTCAAAATTATGCAATATCTATACAAAATGTATCCATAAAAACATAAAAATATGTTATAAATGTGTTTGACTCCAATAAAAAAAGCCATTTTCAATATACTTTTTTCACATGATAATGTAACAAAGATGTAACTTAAAATTGATAAAAACCGTTTTTGCATTCAAATCTGATTGAATTTAAAAAAGTAAGAAATTTCAGGTGAAGATCCATATCCCAATAAGACAAAGGAAGAGGTTTGGGAATGTCTTCAAAATGGAGAAAGACCAAAGAGACCTCAATATGATAAGTAAGGACATGCAGTTACCTCTATATTACATGTATTTAAAAATGAAGCTTATTGCAACTTTTGTTATACGAAATAACATAACTTGGGGCAGTTGACTCTTAAACTGCCCTAAATTATGTTATATCGAATAAAATAGTTGAAATAAGCTTCATTAATCATAGGTTAATTTCAGTGTAGACAATGAGACAAGATTTCCTCTGGAAAAGGCTTCAAATTTAGCATATTTCAAAAGTAACGTCAAGCAGAGTAAAAAGTTTTTGACGTAACTCAATATGACGTAGGCATGTTATATTATACAAAATAAATAATATCTTTTACCCAATCAAATGACATTTTACAACTAGAATTAAATTAATTATGCATTTTCTTGATAATGGAGTTAGTTGAATCTCTAGCAAACGCAATTATGTTAAAAATAATAACTGTCAATTCAAAATAGTTGATTCAGAAACAATTTCACTCGAGTTATATTTTAAATTTTTGTAGATATTACAACTTGATGACGATGTGCTGGCACCAGGACGCAGATACCCGACCGTCATTCATAGAAATAAAGAACATGCTTAATGATAATAATCAATACCAGTGATCCATTTCTTAAGATGTTAATCAATATTAATAACTATGCATTTATTTTGTTGTTGTGTTTGTACATATTTTGCATATTAGCCAATCATTTATTTTAATCTGTAGTTACATGTATTTTAGTCAGTTAATTTCTATGATCTGCCTTTACAGATATGCCAAAATGAAAGGTTTTATTGATTGTATGTTGTTTTACGTCCCATTTGAGATTTTTTTCTCACTTAACATATACCGATGAAGGCTTCAACTTGGGACCGATACCCGGCACTCAGGTCCATTGTACAGTAAGGTATCTTTATTGTGTCAACGCCTGCCATGACACAGGGCCTTAGGTGAAAGTACTGCAACTTTCTCTACAAGGGCCGATCGCATAGCAAAGGAAAAGTTGCTATTATAATATTTTATATCGACTTGTGTCATGAAGTCGCGGAAAAAAATTTGAACTCACGACCCTTCGAACATGGAGCGAACGCTAGACCGAATGAGCTACGGACGTCTTGAAAGGTATTTAAAATTGTTTATCAAAATCTTTCATGAATGATAGCACTGAGACGTAATTTAACTCCTTAATCAAACTTTAATGATAATCTAGTTTCAACAAAGCTTTGATAGAGCTTGCATCATAATATGCATAAAGCTTTTATTGTACCATGCAATTATTAATTGCTGTCGGTGATATATTTTTCCAAAAAGTTTGAAAATTTGATGCTGGATTTTTTCATGTTGAGCACATAATATTCAGAGAAGTGTTACTGAACATTTGACTGAAACTTACGACAGTACTCGTATCTTCTTAATATTTTTTTTCCAGAACATTAACAATTGCCTTTTGTTTATTATTAACTATATGCATATATTCGTTTATCACTAAAATAGTTTAATCGGGCTATATATTTATGTGTAAGATGTACATTCTTTTTTAATGACAATATTGTTGACTGTATAATAGTTATAATCCTAAATAATTAACTGTAAAAAGACTTTAAAAAAATTATATTAAGGTATTGAAACAAATAATAATATAATGTAAACACGATTTAAGCTATTTGATATAAGTAATTGAGAAAATTATATCCGCATGCCAGTTTTCCTTCATTAATTTAAAAAAAAAATCAAGAATACATAAAGATCTTTATAATTATTTTATGCTTTAATATACTCAGTATTCAATTATCAGTTTTGCCAGGGAAGAGAGAGAAATGTTAAACATTGTATAAGATTATATCTGTATTACATGTTCTATGTAAAGACGTTTTTGTAAATGAAACTTAATACCTATGTATATGCTTACATGTAGATATTTTAAAATATAACTATAAAATTGTATTAAATAAATATTTGGAATGCAAATTGTTTATTTTTTTATATTAATTATTTATAACATTTGATGGCACAACGTTTGCAAACACTATAAACTAGTCAAACAAAAAAGAATTATTCTGAATTCTGTCTGATAATTTTTTCAGACAATCAGCCATTATCTTGATAATAAAAGAGGTTTTTAAGAACAGAGTTTTCCTTTCTAATCTGAACTTATGTATTTAAGATTTCAGTGCGGTTTTTTTTTTGCAACACTGAGGAAAGAAATTTGAAAATCATAATATGAATTCATTGTGAGTTTTTTTTCATACCTTTGATTCCAAATACTTTCTTAGATGAATATTGAATATTTACAGACATTAAGTGTTATAACTTATTATTTTTTTTTACATATACAGTGACCTAGATTAGAAAAGTTAGAATAGCGAGATCCTTTGCTAGTTACATGTACTACAATGAGCCTTCCCAATAAAGTGGTTCGTTCAAACTTCTTGTACTTAAAATATGATACATGTACCTTATAGTTTGTTGGAATATCTCCGAGTGTATGTTTCCTGATATTTTTTTTCAAGAGTAATTGTGTATTTTTGGGATTCTAAAACTCGGTGCTTAGATTCAATCATGTTCATGGATATAAATAATTTTCTGTCTATTCCATGGCTATTAAGTGTTCACAAAATTTCTATGAAAGTACTGACTGAGAAAACATTACAGAATCAAAGAAAGATAGAAACAGTACCGCCACTGTCAGACATAAGCAGGAACTTTATTAGGCGATGGTTAGCAGTTTGTTGGCTTTCACATATTCATCAATGCATAGAAAGACAACCTCTTTCTTCGAATTCTCTGCTCAAAGACTTTCTAATTTTCAAAGAAGAAGAAAGTCGACCGTAAACAACCTTCTACGACTGAAGCTTCACATGTAAAATTACAAGTGATATCAAAATATTTTTTTGAATTACTTATTTTGTCAAGAAAGGCATTATTTTTGGTACATTGTTTTAGAGAACACTCTCTACCAGCGCAATATATTACAGCCTTCTGATTTTCATCTCAATGGTCTTCAGTGAGTAATGATAACCATGCCAGTGGTACCAGTTTATACCATCTGCAAATGACGCATGATGTCCTTTGAGGTAGAGACCATTTGGGTTAGCATGATGACAGTTTTCATACCAAAATCCTCCTTTGAAGGTTTTTGCACATTTGTTTCTGTCTCTGTCTCTTGTAGCAAAAGATTGACCATTAACACGAGCCATGGAATCTCCTGAAAAGAAACATTCAAATATACTGTGTGTTATGTTCTGCAAAGTTGAGAATAAAAGTCAATTGAATAAACGAAGTGTGGTTAGTTATTTGAATTTAAATCATACATATTAATAGAATACTTAAACTGTTTTATTGATATCGAATAATGAAAATGGTGCATTTTCATTATTTGAGAACGTTCCAGTACAAAAAAAATGTATTGTATAATTCTTGATTATTCCTGAGTAGATACATGTAAGATATAATGTAAAATGTTTTAAGTACAAGTTTACAATCATTTCATTTTTTCCCCGCCAGAGAAACCAAAACATATCAAAACCGGTCATATAAACTTAATTTTCCGCTGAAACTTAGATGAAATATTGTTGACTCAGTCTTGAGCAGTAATCAGTCAATCAATCAATATTTATTACAAATAGTCGTAATTTTTTTTTTCAAATGATGTTGTCCTCTGAAACCTCTTGATAAAAATCAAAGTTCCATACACTGTACAAATTTAGATTTAAGAGTGGATTGCATTTAAAACGTCTTTAAAAAGGCTTTTACAAAAACTATAGTTTTCTATAGTTAACTTTTGTAAATCTAAGTATGGAAGTCCTCACTAATGAAACAAAGAATCAAAGTTTTTACGTTAGTTAAAGAAAGTCTCAAAGCTTTCACGATAGTAATTAAAAGTGATCATAAAAGTTATTCTATTTATAACAGTTTTTACCATAGTTAATCAAACTATCAAAGTTTTCACTTGAATTGAAGTTATGAATTCCTAAAAATTAAATGAAGGTCAAAACATCCTATTTTAATTATCTACTTTCTATTATTTTTTTTTTAAAAAAAATTGCAAACATTTTTGTATTTTTTTTTTACCCACGTGTATACAAGGCGGAAAAATGAAAGTGTTTGACGTGTGAACAGAAAATCGTCTTTAAAACATGCAAACTCAGATTATCAGGTAGCACAGGTAGCTGGTCTTTCAATAAAATCAGAAGCTATTGTTTTTTAATGATTAACTGTAAAACATCGTGCTGAATTCTTTATGAAAGCTTTTACACCCGTTTGTCGTACGCGTACACTCTACATCTGCATCTGCCCAAATTGTTGGTGAAAAATATGAGTGTTTGTTGTTTGGAACTCATATTCCGTATCAAATCTGGCTGATTCGATATGTAGCAGTAATGAGTTTCTTTCGGATGATTCAATATGTAGCGATAATAAATTGTTTTCGGTCAAGAAAATGTAGCGCTAATGATCGGGCGAAAATTAGAGAAAAAAAATGTAACAATATTGAGTTGATTTTTTGGGCGATATAGCGATAAAGTTGACCTCCCTATTTATATATATATGAAACAATAGAATTACTTTAAGGTCACAAGGACTTTAATTTTTCAAAAGAGGAAAATAAAATCGATGAGCCATCCGCGGAAGACGGCAGACCCTATAAAGAAACAGAGTCGTAAAGTCGTATGCTCCTATACTTTGTGTGGAAAATATAACTACCTGCGTCTCCATGATACTCCTCCACAGTGAGTTTGTATCTACTATTCCTGTCGCCAACAGAAAACACCCGATATTCTGCGTATCTCTTCTTCCCTCCGAAGTCTGACATATCTACTCTTAACTCGTACCATCCTTGTGACGTCAATTGATGAATTCTCTGTGTACCTATGTGTAATGATGTTTTTATGCTCCCGTAAATGAAGATTTTTGGCATATATACATATACTTTTTGCCCTGGCCATCCTTCTTTTTTCTTGTTTAATTTTTGTCTGTTCGCTAAACCCTTAACCTTCTTCATAACTTTTGACAGGGTGGATCAATGGCTTTCTTATTTTCTTATTTCATATGTGTATTCCAATGTGACACGGCTTTCCTTTGGAACCAACAGTTTTGACATATGGACCTTGGAGTCTGACGCACATTTGCAAAATATTTAAAACTTTTAAACCTTGACCATATATGTAACTTTTAAACAGTTCAAGCTAGGTCTTTTATACTTCACTTGCATATTTCTTGTGACAAATCTTTGAATGGTACACCAACCATTTGCACCTGTTTTAAAATTTGACCAATATTTGAAATCTTTTTACCTAAGTTATATCTTTTGAGCAAAAATATATTCATTCTCTTCCCTCAGGACAGGACCCTCCCTTAGATATGAACTTTTTACCCTTTGATTTTAACCTTGGAGTTAGACCTTATTTTGAGAAAAAAATGACCAAAACTTTTGAACAGATAGAGATGGAGCTTTTATATTTTACAAGTTTATTCCTTGTGACAAGTAATACCGGTACCTTCTGCCACACATTTTCATTTTGAACAGTTGGTCCTTTGATTTAATACTTCACATGTTTATTTCTTTTGACACTATTCCCTAGTGTACAAATAATTGTGGTCCTTAAGGTCCTGGACCTTGATCTTACGGCCGATTGAATTGCAATTTTAAAAATGCTTAAATCTTACTTTTAACTTTTAAACTGTCTGTACTTTGGCTTAAAAAATTCACATGTGTATTTCCTGCCTCAAGAGCTTACCATGTATACTAATAGTTTTGACTTTTTTTTCTATGATCTTGGAATTCACCGTATTTGAAAAAATATCCCTGGCCATAACTTTAAAATCGTTTCTTCTAGAGTATTTACGAATGCACTTCTTATGACAATGCCTTTGTTGGGCATTATCAATTTGACATTGTTTGACTTTAACTTAAACGTTTAGCAACCATTAATAAAAAATTAATCTTGACATTATGGTCATTGATCATACAAATTCAAGAGATAAACTAGAGGTACTGTGAGGAATGAGCTCATCAAACGATATCCCCCTCCTCCCATATGAATATACTGGGCGTATCCATGTTTTGTTGTGGGAAACCCAAACTTTGTGTCAGATCAAAAAGTAAAATAGGGGGTGCACAATGGAAATATGTAATAAAGATTCTGTGAAAGTTTCATCAAATTTCATTCAGTGGTATGAGAGAAGTTGCGGATAATAGATGGGTACCCCAAAACGTAACAGACAGACGGACGGACGGACATACCGATTACTATATACCCTCCCGCTTTTCAAGCGGGGTAGAATAATAAAAGGTCTTGTAATAAGAAATACATATGTGAAGTAAGACAGCCATAACTTCAACCAATCAAGGTTATTGGCAGGGTTAAGGTTTTGTGAACGAACATATTATCAGACAGACAGATGCATGAACAGAACAAATTTTATTTACCCCCTTTAGTTTCTATTACGGGAACATAAAAACAAACAGCAATGCATTAATTCAAAAAAATTAAAATATTACAGATTACTTTTCTTTAACGATAATTACTTTGAAACAGTCGAATTGATTTGAAGTGAAGGATATGGAGATAACGAACAATATTCAATATCAAAGTCCATGAAATGATACAAAACAGGAGCAGAGCAAACAAGGACCTCCAAAACATCAGAGGTGGAATCAGGTGCCCTGGAGGAGTGAGCATCCCCTGTCGACCTGTCATACCCGCCTTGTGCTCGATCCTTGTCATGATTGGGAATTAACGGAAAATCTTTCGTCATCAGTGTATAGAGAATGGACTATTAATGTGTATGAAAAACGTCGGTCAGCATTTTAAGATAAAAGCACTGCTTTAAATGCATGTTGAAAAACCAAAAAAAAAACGTACCTAACCAATATTCGCCATTAACGTTTCCAAATCCATACGTATAGTCCTCCCAGTTGCGACTGAAACCCACACTTCCATCCTTACGTTTTTGGAAGGTCTTGCGGAAAAGATCAAATAATATTTAAAGTAAACAAAAAATACCAAATATATGATTTTGTATATAAAATCTCAAATATACAAGATTATGTTTTTTTTCTGTAGAGTCTTTAAAAGAAACTAAAAAAATATCCAGTCTGAAATAAAATAAATAAAACAAACAAACAAAGAAACAAAAGAACAGAAAGAAGTATTTTCGAAAATCATAGTTTAAAATGATAGTTTTAAGTTTTTATTAATTTATTGAATTGTATATAAATATAAAGAAACTCTTTTTTTTAAAATGATCTTTTTCTTTCTTGTTAATATCATCTCTTTCACAATGCGCCAAAAAATTATTCAAAATATAAACATGCAAGTGTAGCACGGTTTATACAAACTCATCTTCCCAAGTCAAGGAATTTTGATTAGGTGGAGTAGAGCGGATCAAAAACCTTGAAGTTTATGTGGAGCGGAGTGGATAATAAAATCCTTGACTTTGGAAAATGATACAAACTCAGATACATGTACATTATAAAGCAAGAGAGAATTTTATCTCCATTTTAATATACCATATTTCAATGATTAATAACGTCAAGGACAAGCATTTTCATGTATAGCGTATAACTTGTAAAAATAAGCATTGCTTTGGTAGCTAACAGTATGTTTTGAGGACTTTTTTCATGATTTTTTGTTTCATTTTTTTAAATGTAGAATTCCCTGATAAGATGATTATAATTTAGTTCGTTATCTCTACATATTCAGTTTCTCATTCAATAAAGATTATCAGGTAAAAATAAGGTAAAAATAAGGTACATGTAATTTTTAACAGTTTTCCAATAAAATTCTAAAATAAATATTAAAAACGTTACTGTCCATCCGCCTCCTCTAGTCTTCATATCACAGAAAACTCTGAATCCACCCGTGCCTCTCGGGTAGATAGTGTACACCCCATTGTCAGTGGTTCCTGACCATAGAATATCCTGACAGTCTTGTGGCAGAAATGCTAAAAGGAATGCTTTAATAGGTACATATAATTTTCAGAATTTACGTAGGCTAAATTTACAGAGAGACAGATGGATGAACAGACCAAAAAAGTTCATTTTTGAGTTCCATTTAAACCTTATATAGAAAGGGGTTGTCAGAAAAAATATAGTTTTTTCAGGATTATATACATTGATGTTATACAATTGCGTTACTTGAATCCTTAAATGCATCTAAGGACTGTTATGAAATGATTTTGCTGAGAATAAATTTTATTGGCAAGTTTTAGTTTGTTTGAAGAATGCAATTTAGACATTATTATCAATTTTTTAAAAGCAAAATTAAAATTTCACTTTACCAAATTTTCATAGGAATGAAACTAATAAATCAAAATAGTGTTACATTGAATATACATGTATTTACTTACGTTTTCGTTTGTTTATTTTACTTGATATTCCGAGTGCAAAAACTGCTGCATAGAAACAAATATGTCTAATCACCATAGTTGACAATGTAAGAATAAAACTATGGATCTTGATAATTTTTAGGACTTTGTCTAATTTCATTTTAATGATAGACAGCAAGAAATATAATCTTTGTTTGCCTTCTTCAAAGGTACCATATTGTACATGCAACGTTAATGATAGTGTAATTTTATATGGATGACTTAAAGCTTTACATGCAATTTTTATTATGATTTAAAGTTTTGGGATTACTTAGTTTTAAAAGTTGTTGCTCTTTCAATTATCCCAAAGATATAACCTTTAGAATGTTTCTACATTGAAAAAAGTTATTAGAACAGTATTATTAAACTAGTATTTCTTATTTGGTAAACGCACTCCTTCTTGCTAGGCAAAATAGTTTCCAATTATATTAGAAAATAGATCATGCACAAAATTCCTTCAAAGCTTAAACACCAAGTAGAAGAAAACTCTACCTAGGCATCGAGGAGAAATTTCTACCTAGGCATCGAGTATCCTTCTTTTAACAATTAGAAAATAAATCATACATTACTCTGTTCAAACTATTGTTTATCGTAATACCAGCGGTAGTTTTTATTTTATGTTAATCCTTCTAACCGATTGATGTATTTTAATTAAAGAGAAAGAAAGTTGAACTTACAATCATATTTCTGAAGTTCTTTACACGACTTTGTCTTCACGATTTCTTTTCTTTAAACAATTAGAATCAAACAGCATGTGAGACAATAACGTAACAATTGGAAACTGGTGCTGTTGTAATAATGATGAGTAAAACGCAAATTATGAATAAAAACAACAACAGATGTATTTAAAGACAACATTTTACTACTTTCGTCAAAGTTGCTGTCTTTGTGATAAATCGAGATAAATCAACATAATTTTTCATCATTATTAATTAATATTTACATTTCCAATGTCTTTTTCCGAGATAAAATTACAAATTGTAAATGTACTTTATTTCCGCGGTTCCAAAAAAACCACGTGCAGAGGGGGACAAACAGCTAGACAGAAGCAGGGCTTGAAGGACATGGATAGGCAGAATCAAAGCATGTAAAATATAACTTATAAGGAATAACTGTCAGATTTTCAATTATGACGATGATCAATCGATTGGCTTGCGTGATAATTTTTTGCATAAACGCCGAAGGCAAGGCGTTTATGCCAATTATCACGCAAGCCAATCGATTGATCACATCATGAAATCAAAAATAAGACAGTTATTCCTGAATTGAAATATATTACAGAAAATAATATTGGCAATGGTTGACATATCAATTAATTTTAAAAGTCGTACATCATGCAGTAGAATTCTATGTTTCTTTGTATCTGTTCTGAACATAGATATTTCACGAAAGAAAACTTAAATCCAATGATTTTCAACGTCAAAAACATATATAAATGTCATATCGAACGGTCATTATTCTCAAAAATCCATTTTAGCAATAGAAATATAAGCCGAGTCAACAAGTAATTCTCAGTTTCCATTTCAAAATACTTTATGTTCAGCAAACTGATCATTTGAAGCGAAATGTTTAACCAATTCATTTTTGGGATTGCGAGATGACAACACTTGTGTTGCAACCCAATAACCAAGCTGGATAAAATTTACAACCTTGTCCTTATTTATACATGTAACTACATCTAATAATTTGCTACAATCTGTCAACACCGTGTTTCATGATAGAGCACCATTCAAATATATACTCCAAAACTCGATGAAATCAAACATCTTGTGTGCCTGTAAATTCACGTGTCAAAAAACATACTTCACAACACATGTTCTGTACGTGTTGATTTTTAGAGTTATTCATTTTTCTTTCTTCGGTGAGGAAAAGAACTATTAGAAATGCGATTTTCTGTTTTCTTCATCTGTATTGGATCATGGCTTTCCATAATCCCGAAAAATATTTTAACTTTGGCGTCTAGTAAGTATATTCCGAGTTTGTTTAATGTAAATTTAATGTCTGTTTATTTTAATTTAAACATAAAAATCATTAAATACGATATAATGAAAAACGAAATCGTAAAGTCGTAAAATAAAAGAAATAACAGACAAAATGTAAAATTACAGGGAAAACTATTTTACTGATAAATGTATTTGTAGTGCCATTCTTACCAAAGGATTGCCAAGATTTACTTTGGTCGAATTATACTAAAAGCGGTGTGTACACAATTTACCCTAAGGGAACCGGTGGATTTCAGGTTTATTGTGACATGACGACTTCCGGCGGTGGTTGGACGGTAAAACCAATATTTTTATTTTCAAAATATTTTTTTATGAATAGTATTTATTATTATACTTCTGTTAAAATGTTTCCTATATACTTACATTTGCAAATGTTTTCCTTTCTATAACACTACTGAAAGCAAGCGTTTTTATAACTGTATAAATACAGGTACGGGTCAAGAGGTCAAATGTGTGTTTGGATAAACGTTCGACGTTATCTCTGTGTGACGTCATAAAGGGTCGACGCGCGTTTACTGGATTACATACATGCCGTTGGGTTTGAAAAATAACGCGTTTCGCACGTTAAAAGTAACAATCAGGCAAATTTAAAGTATGAATATCACACAAATGTGAATATAAGTAATAAGGTATCATTTTTGAGTTTCATTGAGATGTAAAACGGGTTGGCACATGATCAAATCTTCCATAAAGCCCTTCGGGCTTTATAGGATTTGATCACGTGACCAACCTGTTTTAAATCTCAATAAAACTCAAAAAATGATACCTTATTTCTTAAATAAAGTTAAGAAGGCAAAATATCTATTTTTCATAGTCTGAAAATTTCAACGCATAGAAAGCTATACCACGGGGTATAGTTTTTGCTACCCACCCCTCTGAAAATTTTCATGAAATTTTCGCCGCCAATTTTGATTTTCAGCTATAAATCTATAGTCTGATGATGTTATAATGACTTTAGTAGCATTGTGACGTTATCAACATTTCAGATCATTCTTGCAGTATTATGTCATTTAAGGACAGACGAGACATTCCTTAATAATAGATAAAATTTTGTCAATAGAGTATTGCTACTTAAACATATTTACTCACAAAAATTTGAGGTACCTTACCAGGCATTTCTGCAAGATACCGGGGGTAGTTTTTCTTATATAATCCTTTTGGGAGGATAAATAATTTTCCAATTTCAAATGTTTAAGTGTTTTGATTTTTTAACGACGTTGAGAAACTGGTTTAGAAATCAGAATGTAATTAAAATTATGAATATTATCCATACATTACGAAGATACTAGTATACAAAACATATTTTGAGGAACGTCTCGTCTGACCTTAAAAAAAATTCAACTCTCAGAAATTATTATTAACATAAGTATAATAAAACACTTATCCACTGATTGTGAGTGAGATAGCTCTTTCATCAAACCCTTGACAGGAACTATTCCCCTCGGGCAAGCTCTCGGGGAATAGTTCCCTGTCGCAGGTTTAATAAAAGAGCTATCCAACTCACAACCAGTGGATAAGTGTATACAATCACTTCTTTAATAATAAAATTGAATCAAAATGCTCCGTCTACTTGGTCAATACAAACGGATCAGGGCGCGTGTGATCGGTCAATAAGAGATGCTTTCTCCCAATAGGCACTTGATCCCATCTCTGGAATTTTCAGTTGTTTGTATTAACTTTAAATTTAGCATATTCCTTTATATATTTTTATTTTTCAACGATTAATTTTGAAATACATGACGTTTTCGTTTATCTTTTTTATGATATAAGGTCTTTCAAAGACGACAGAAAGGAAAAATTGGATTCAACAGATATTGGAAAGAATACCAATATGGATTTGGTGTTCCAAGTGATGAACATTGGATTGGTAAGTAAAAGGAGTCCACTTTATGCCCTATTCTTAATTTTTTTTACTGTTTGAAGTTTATTTATGAGATCGCCGCTAACTTTGTTTTCTTCATTATTTTTTAAAGAAAATGTATTTCTCAACTTTTTAAGGTCTTTTTTTTCGATATTTAATCTGCAATGAAAATAAATTAATATCAAAGCAAATAAATACCAGAAAATGATAAAAAATGAAATTAAATAATGAATAAAGAATCTCTAAACACTTCTTCATAATTCTTCTCTTAAGGTTATCTTTTACGGGATATGATTTTGATTTTGTTAATATCTCTCTCTCTCTCTCTCAACTGAAAATAATCTATCGATAATTTTGTAGAAATTATATTTCAGTTTAGCATACTTTTAGATTTTGCATTTTTGTCACTTTTCTGTCTGTTTTATTTCATCTGTAACCTTTTTTGTATTCGATTTCACATTTCTTTTAATTTTCAGTGTTTTACAAAATTCACAGGCCTTTCGATCGCCTAAATAATGTGTATGTAAAAAGATATTTTCTTTAACACTACAATTATATAAAGCTTATTGCATATGACAAAATAGATCAGATTATTAATTATTCAAAACATCCAGGAATATGTTCCTCATTATCTATTTTCTATGTTGTGAACCAGGTAATCAAAGAATACATCAACTGACATCTCAGGGTTGGTATGAGCTGAGAGTGGATCTGTAAGACTTTAAAAACCAAAGAAGATATGCTTATTATCGAACATTCTCTGTGGGTAACCTAGCCTCCAGCTACAGTTTGACTGTGGGGGAGTATGAGGGAAATGCAGGTAATCCACCCTTAAAAAAATAAAGATGAATTACTTTTAATATCTTTTTTATGTAAAAGAATTACCCATTTTCATGCACGGCAATAAAAAATTCTAAAAGTGACTAAAAAGAATCAGCTTGTTTTAGTAATCGCTCTCACATATATCTTCAAAAGGCGATTCTCTAGCATATCATAATGGTCGACCATTCTATACAAGAGACCGTCAGGACAGCAATGGTTGTCAAAAAGCGTACAAAGGGGGTTGGTGGTATGGTTCATGTCACCATGCCAACCTGAATGGTCTGTACCTAAAGGGACATCACTCTTCATCTGCTGACGGAGTTAACTGGTACCACTAGCTGGGGCATCATTACTCCTTGAAAACCGCAGAAATGAAAATTCGAAGACAGTAGATAGAAGAATTACAGCGTATTTGTGTACAACTTGATATTGAATAAAAGATTTTAAAGAGTGAATTGAGTTTATCACAAAGACTCGTGTCAATGTAGAAAGATAAATAAGTGTTAATTTCAGGACTAACCTTTTTAAAAAGCTTTTATTTATTCCATCCCTACCACAGAAATGAACATTAAAAACAAAAGAAAAGGTTTTTGTCCTTAAAACTCAAACTAAATTAAAGGATCTTAAAAAAAAAAGAAATTGCCCTGAAGCAGAGCAAGCTTAAAACCCTGGCTAGCGAAGATGGTTGAATTGTAGTTCCATACTCAATACAGGAATCCTGTACATATTTCAGGCCAATCAGTGGCATAGTAGTGTATATTCTTATTTTTCTGTATGACAAATTATCTAAAAGCGAGACAATGAAAATTTCCTACAGGCAGTAGACATACAAATACAGCATATTACAAGGCAGTCTTGAATTAAAAAATAATAAATATAAACATAATTGTATGTCACAACAAATCATTTCAGTGCAATTACAAATATACTTTAAACTGTATTAATTCAAAATTAGCAACAATGATAATTTTAAAATCATTTTCATACAAAAATCGTCTGTTTTAGAGAAGGTAATCGAAACATTCAATAACCTATGGTGATTGTTAAGTGCCGAAGTCCTTATTCTTTTAAATGTAAAAACAAACCATAATCATGATTTAAAAGCCTTGAAAACAATACAAATCAGGAGCATATACCATACAAATATCTTCCAGGAAAAGACAAATGTGAACCAAATGTTAAAGTCATCTTTATCGTGTTGTACTCTGAATTTTAGTCCAAAAAATCTTATAATGTGTACAATAAACTTGTTAGATGGCAGTTGCTTCATGCAAGAAACAAGTTCCATCTCAAAAGAGAACGTATAAACAACAATATTAAAAAGATTAGGAAGATATAATTATTTTTTAAAATTTTGATGCGTCCAAAAGGTACTTTTACCTATCAAACGCGTAAAACAACATTCAAAAAATATTTTAGGATGGTTGGATTGTCAGCAAAATTAGCTTAAATTTCAACATATTTTTCTTCCCTTAAAGGTTATTTGGTTGAGAATAATGTCCTGAAGCTATATGCAGTTTCTGACATTTAAAGAAATGCCATTTTAAGAAGGAATAAGTAGTCTAATACCGACTACAACCAACCAGCCTTTTAAAGAAATTTACTAGTATATAATATAGAATATAGAGTCATCTCTAGTCCTAATCAGCTTGGGTGCTCTACTCCTTGAATTTTGCACTCCGAAACTTCATTTGAATTTTTGTAACATTCGGGAATAACTGTTAGGAATAATTCAAAATAAATTCAACTGACATATATTTAGCTTATCTGTTAATACCTGTTTAAATCAAACGCTTTCTCTGTTCCCGAGGAAACAAAATGGCCTGAAATTTCATTAAAAAATGTTTGTATCGATTTTTTTTTTGTGTAAGTGAAACCTTTTCCAAATTCAGTTTACAAAATTTGTACAGTTGTAATTATACTGATCTGTATACATCTAATAAAATTTGTGGGACATATTATTGATTGGGAGATATTTTTTTCAGGCGAAAATACACACAAACAAGTTCTTAATAGTTACCTCATTTTAACATTAATAATCCATAAAATTCATTGAAATCAAAGTGCTTCATTTTTTTATTAAATAGATTAATAGATGTTTTAAAAATGATTTTATGACATTTTTTTATTCTTTCGTACACTTCCCTTTCTTGTGTAACAAAACACCCTTATAACCTGCATATAAGGCTTACCGGGATATTTGCAAGTGATATTATATGCAAGAGCAAGTTGTACATACGAACATTTTTTGAAAACATGTCTTAGTCTATAAATAAGAGGTTTGTCGAGCAAGAAACTGAAATAGATTATCATTAACTTCCTTCATCTAATATAATATCAAATAATAATAATAATAATAATAATTATAATAATAATAATAAAAATAATAAACTTTTATTTAAAGAAGGTAACCTGGTTAGTGCATGCACTATTCTTCCCCAGGGCCCTCTATACATCAATTACAAAAATATATAAAATACAATTCATCATTTATAACAGTATAATAGGCTTAAGGGATTATAATAACAAGTTCACCATCTTGTATGAAAATATCTAAAAACATTCAAACTTTCTTACAAATATTTTCAAATTACGGAATAGGTTGATCCACTATTCTGTTTCCCTACACTGCGCGTCCAACGAGTTGTTGACGTCATAGAGGATCTTAGTACAGTAAGATTATATACAAGGTAAAACACAGGTTGTATAATATCATAAAAATGGTTCATGAACAGTACATGTTGGGGATATTTTATGAATTACAGAACACAAAAAATATTTTACATGGTTGTTGACTGAAATATTTTGTAGTTTTATCTTACTTCGCTTATTTCGCAAATGTGTGACGTCATAGTAGGGTTTTCCCGTACTCGAGAAATGTAAACATGACACGTTTTTCTCATGCTCATGTCTTGTTTAACTATGCCTTGTGCAATCTTGAGCTCAGATTCACCAATCGATATTTTTGAAGTTAATCAATAACATGACTAATTGCATTTTGACGTAAATTTTCAAATATTGAATGATATGATTTTTTGCAAATTAATCTTTTTTGTTGGAAGGTAAAATATAAGCATTGTAATATAGTTTCCTGGTATGAAGAGGGAGATATTTCTTAATCCTACGAAGAGTAATTACCTTATAATTTAAGGTTTCACAAACCGAATCAATATTATTTGCATACTGTATGGAAAAGATATGTCAAATTCTGTGGATTCCTTCTTCGTATCAACGTATGAATGAAAAGGATTATTGTTATTTAATAGAACATTGTCGAAAATTATACGAATGTAGGCAACCCCCCTATTTAAATAAACCTTTGAGAAAGCATATCCACCGAGCACAAGAGTGCAATGTATTTTTTTTTATTTATTATTTTAAATAATTATTAAGAAATGTCTTAAAATACATATGTAGTTCTTAAACTAAATACTTCATCGTAAAAGGCATTGTCATGGCATAACTTATGACATAACAATGCCTTTTACGAGAAGTGTTCGGTTTAACTCATAAAAGTTATAAGCATTATGACGATATAAGTTCGAATAGCAATTGCTTCAACAAGAACTTTTCAATTTATAGAAACAGCATGTCCATCAGCTTTAAGTTTTTTTCCGTTTAAAATAGGCACAGCCAGTCTATTAATTTTATACTTTTCAAACTTAATTGAGCCATATAGATAGCTGCCAAGAACGAAGAAAATATTAAAAAATCTACATATTGAATTGAATGCCAAAGCAGGGGACTTCTTTTCTTGTAGAACATACATTTGGAAGTGTGCATAATGTCAAAGAAAATCTACCATTATTTATGTTATATATTCCAATTTATTAATCATTTGGGCTGAGCTATATATGTAGGTTTTTTTTTCAAATATGTACAGTCATGCACATATCTCAGCTTTATAAAACCTGTCAAGGAAACTGTTGATTGATTGATTGACTGTATATTGTTTAACGCCCCTCTCGAGAATTTTTCACTCATCTGTGTCTATCCATAATAATTCTTTTTTTTTTCATATGAATATAAGACAAATGGCAATCATGCAATCAATTAGCTAGTCATTGCACACTCCCCAATATCCGAATTTAAATTTTATATTTTTGAGGACATGTTAAAGATTTAAACAAACATTGTTTATTTTACATCTTATTTTATTTTGGCTAAAATCTTTTATGATAAAAATTTGTCCAATTGACTAGAGTTTTAATTTGACACCCGGCATGGTTTTTCCAATCCATGTCATTATTTATCATCCAATGTGTATGTTTTATTGTATCAAATTGAAATGCTATTTGGATTAGCAGCATGTTTCCAGTCTTGTTGCCTAAGTAGGTTCTGCAGGTTTTCTTTTTCCGCTTTTTTTTTGGAGGGGGGGGGGGTAAATAGTATTTCAAAAAGAAGAACTAACACTCATCTCTTCAATTATACAGTTTTGCATATACAAAATGAAGACTTCATTTTTGCTTTGAAATGAGTTCTCTCAGTTATAAGACAAATATTCTTGATCAATAAGGATCGAAGTTGTTGTTTAGTGGTCAGGTTAATAAAATTTTAATTTGTTCTCTTCATGAAAATAAGTCATAAAAAAATCTTAACATGTTTGATCTTGCAATTACCATTATTAATTCAAGCAAATATCTAACTCATTCTAACATCCTTCAACTTATAAACATATCACACTACGTTTTCTCGTCCTTGTGTTTGTGTTCATAACTACAATTAAAAGATTAAAAGCTGTATTTAATAAACGCCATTTCATGATAAAGCATCATATAAAATACTTAATAATAACTCAACGCAACCAACATCTTGTACGGTTGTAAATTCATGTGTCAGTAAGCATACTTCAAAACACATGTTTGCGTTTGTGGAGTTTTCAAGTCTTTCGTTCTCAATTTCGTGTTAAAAATGCGAGTTTCAGCTATCCGTATAGTAGCATAGTTAACATAATCCTGAAAATTTATTTCAGTATAGTAAGAATAGTCAGGAAAACAAAGATTAATTTTTTTTATTTTGTAATTTATCAATATATAATCAAAAAATTGGAAGAAAATAACATTCATTAATAAATAATAATATTCAATGTTTTATATAAGGCGATTCTCTTGCAACACATAACGCTCGACCATTATATACTCGAGATCGTCAAAACAGCAAGGGTTGTCAAAAAGCGCACAAAGGGGTTGGTTGTATAATCATTGCCATGCTGCCAACCTGAATGAACTGTACCTGAAGGGACATCACTCCTCTTTCGCTTACGGCGTTAATTGGTTTCACTGGCTTGGATAATTTCTCATTGAACACTACAGAAATGAAAATTCGAAGACAGTAGATAGAAGCATTACAGTATTATGTACAACTCGATATTGAATAAAAGATTTTAATTAAATAATGAATGAAGTTTATTTATCACAAAGGCTTTCGTCAATGTAGAAAGATAAATATTATACAATTATTGCTGTGTTTTGAGGTCAATACAATGATTTAGCCATCTGAGGAGTACAATATTCACCGAGCCCGGAGGGCGAGGTGAATATTCTACTTCGAAGATGGCTAAATCAATGTATTGACAGAAAAAACAGCAATAATTGTTTCAATATATGATTCACTAATAAAATGATAAAATCCATTACTTGTTTGCATATATTTAAGTCCCATCCAAATAAAAGGATAGAGAGAAGCAGAATTAAATTGTTAATCAGCGTTACCGGTTTCGGTTTCAATAAAAATCCGAACATTTTATACCCCCTCCTCAATGGTTTTTTTTTTTGGGGGGGGGGGGGTAATGGAGTGTAGTAAAATCACGCAGATACCTGTCAAAAAAGTTTAAAGTTTTAAAGTATACCGATATTGTACACCATATAAAGAGCTTGAGTTTAAAGACACACAATTTCAGAGAAAAACGATTCCACTTATGGGCCTTGGTAAAATGTGAAAAAAATAAAGTTAGTAAATTTTTCATATCAAATCATTAATTGATCAATCATTAATTTATATCTAAACCTTACAATTCAACAATTTTTAACACTGAAATTCACGAAATATAAAGAACAAAACCATACAATGTGGTAGGGGTCAGCCGACTTTTGTGATCTTCTATTAATAGTAAATCGAGAACGGTCATTCATTTCAAAGTTTTTGTTTACTATGAGCCTAACTTTGTACAAAATTGTGTAAATGGCAAAAGACGTATAATACATTTATAAAGCTTGTGTGAAAATAGGAAATTTGCACACTATTAGGCTGGTACTTAAGGTAAGGTTTGCGTCTCCCTCCAATTTTTATTTTTTTAAATATGCACACATGTTATATATTAATTTATTCAGGGAGAATAGCTTCATCATTTAATATGATTTTCACAGATATTGCCCGTCCCATTTTTTGAATAAAAGACGCCAAAATTAACGTATTTCATATTTTACCCCGTGTAATTATTTTCATTAAAAATATTGATTTATTGCATGAATTATCAAACTTAAAATAATAAAATGACCTGAATTAGTATAGTACCTGCTTATTTTATTTAAACTTTTTATTTTCCGTTATAAAAAATGTGAAAATTTGGGTAAAAAAGAAGATTTTTTAATTTTCCATGATAAAGTAAAACCGTTGCCATGGCAACAAAGATATGAAAATGAACATTTTCCATATCTACCGATTCCACCAAAATCCATGAAGATATTAATTTGATCATTTTCATCAAGCTCAACTAAAAAAATATGTATGTCCCCAATATAGTTTCCATGGAAACAGGGGCTATATTATGGGTTCGGAACATAAAAATCAGGCATTTTTTTTACACTTTGAAAGACAACATCGATATCACTTTGTCATGGTGTACTTGTCAGACTAAATTTTATTTATGAAATTGTCATTAGGCAGAAATCGGCCTTAAATATTCAAAATAACACTCCTTCTATGCTACATGATGGTATAAAAATTTATTCCATGGAAGAACTCTAGCATTTATGGCATCTTTATATCTGATGAATTTGTCCATGAATTATACTGCAACACCTTTAGAAATATATGTATATAAACATACTTCAGTACATTTTGTAAGTAAACCAATCAAAAGCCTATGAGTTTGACCTCATGCTGATTTAGTCATTCCAACATGTACTAATTTTTAGACATCTTTGTAGCAAAATGTTTGTACTCAGTTATTGCTGGTGACTTGGCCATTAGATGCCATTCTTTGAGTGAAATGTTGTAAGCATTGCATTCATGAAGCTGCTGTTTTTTATTATTAAATAATTTTATTTTACTTCTAAAAGTAGAAAGGCTATCTTTAAAGTGATGTTTGGTTGCCCTCTTCCGACTCAGGATAAAAATTTTGGGTCTGTAGGTAGGAAAATCTTTTTTCCTGAAAATTTCAACATATTTTTGGAGGGGATAAGAGGAATAAAAAAATAATAATGGTGCTGGATTGAAAAAAAAAAGTTTTGAGTCAGGCCATTTTTAGTCAGTTGGTTGGGAGAGGCTGGCACTCAAACATTTTTTTAAAAGATGGTCTAAGCTATATCTACTCTTCATGGACATTATATCAATCATTGGATCAATCTGAGAATCTGGGTTGATTACATACAGTAACTGAAAGTAAGAACAAAATATTAAAAGATGAATTCTAAGTGACATCAATTCATACTTTAATGAGTTTACAGAGCAAGTACTATTGATTTCAGAGAAAAGGCAGATTCTGCAAAATGATATAACACCGTCATAAATTTTCTTCTTTAGACATATAAAAACATGCATAGGGTAAAACAAGTCTTCTCCAAATCTCCATTGATATCGCCATATCTGGTTCTACACCTTTGCTTGATCCTTGCGCTTGAGATGATATAGGATGACCTCTACTTTGATGGATGGCACAAAACGTT
>PRKT01000060.1:440842-540842 GCA_003671525.1 Saccostrea glomerata | reverse complement strand
GTGATTCGTACGAGTTATCTCCCTGTAAACGCAAACCTTACCTTAAGATATTAATTAAGGAAGTTCTAAACACTGCACACTAAAAAAGTTCTAATATATAGTTTTCAAGTTACGAAAATAAACCCTGTCCAAAAATTTTCCCTTTCTAACATAAAAATATTTAAAATACAGAGGGCGGACCTTTTCTGATAACTGCGTTTTAAGATCCGCCCTGTCTATTTTTCTAGTTTTCAAGCTACGAAAATAAACCCTGTCCAAAAATTTCTCTTTATGACAGGAATTTTTCTGAAATACAGAGGGCGGACCTCTTCTGATAACTGCGTTTTCACCCCTACTAATGTTATTGTGATTTAAATTCAAGACACGTGGTTTAGGTTGATCTATTCAAAGGTTATAGGGTAGAACCGGTTTTATAAATAATATTGGCGGTAAACCTGATATTGCTATAACCTGTTTCTTTTGAAAACATGTCCTGTAATAAATGTTTCCAGACCTTTCTGAAAGACTTTCATGATTTTCAACACAAAAAGGGTGGCTAAAGGAGGGGGTGTTAAAATAACAATATATCTTATACTTTTCGGCGAAAATAAGAGCTCACTAGTGACCATTTCGCTGGTAAAAAATGTGTATTATCATCTACACTGACGAACCTTTGTTTGCCTTATATGGCTATTGTTATAAATGCGCACAGAGGATCTTACCACGACCAACTGAACAATCGTTGAATGAATAGCAACGTTTACACCAAATACATGTTTACATTTTATTTCGAACACGTAGTTCAGGTCAATTAAGGATCATGTCAATGGACTGCAAAATAACAAAAATATTCTTACGAACAAAATAAAAAGATAAAAAGAAAAACTATGAAAGATGTTAGGGGCGTTTTTTTATTTGTTGTTAACTGAAAAGAAATGTTTAAGAAAACGTAGTTTGTGTCCAGTTCAGAACACCAGCGCTTCATGGTAAGGAAAACGAGCGGCATCTTCTATGCATTTAAATGGACAAAACTTTGTTTACATTCGTGATCACGTGCTCGGTCAGGGAATTCACCTGGCAATTGTATTCACCGATAGTACAACAAAGGAATTAATACAGACGCAAATCGCTTTTGCAGTACGACTTTCAGAAACCTAGACTTCCACCGTTTATTAAACAAATGAATTGTTTGTCATTATGAGCATGAAATTAATATTTTTAAAAATGCTCTTCATTTACCATAAGATTTTCCTTTTTTTCAAGCGTAAAATTCCTGTAGTATTCGTAGTAACCCATAATGCAATACCCATTCAGCTGATTGGTCAGTTAAAATCATGCTGGTGCCTCATTTGCTAATCTGACGCCAAAAAATATAGTCCCGGTTCCCATGCAAAAATATTTGTCCAAAAAGAAATTTTAATTCATGACTACCGAAGATTGTATTATGGAGAAAACTTATTTAAGTTTGAATGAATGAAAGAGAGATCGATTGATTGAAATACATTTCTACAGACATTATCAGATTCTAGGGTGGTGAAAACTGAAACGCAACATAACTTTTTTGTTTACCATGCCTCCACGTGCTAGTCACTTCCTAGCCACATTTCCGTGAATAATTTACCCCATCTCGCTGAAGTCTCGCTAACTCTCGCCAGATCCACTGTCAGAGCTACTCTGAACTCATCGGGTTTTATAATTTACAGAACACCGAAAAATAAAAGGTTCCGAACACATTAGTAGGGGTGGTTTTAAGGTCCGCCCTGTCTCTTTCCCTAGTTTTTAAGCTACGAAAATAAACCCTGTCCAAAAACTTCCCTTTATAACATAAAAATATCTGAAATATAGAGGGTGGACCTTTTCTGATAACTGCGTTTTAAGGTCCGCCCTGTCTATTTTTTTTTTTTAGTTTTCAAGCTACGAAAATAAACCCAGTCCAAAAATTTCACTTTATGACATGAAGATATATGAAATGCAAAGGGCGGACCTTATATTATACTGCATTTAAAAACTTTAAAGTCATATGAGGCTTTTTTTTTTATAAGTTCAGACAAAAAATATAAAAAAAGAATTTTTTATTTGTTTTGGTACTTTATATACCACTGTAAAGATAGGACCGCTGCATTTCATTTCCGGAAATCGGCATGTCATTCCGCCATTTCGTTCAATTCATTCCGACAATTTGTCTTTTCTTTTCTGACATTTATTTCTTTTCATTAATATTTCTGGAATTTTTGCAAGGTACCTCTCCGGCAATTTAATGATTACCAGATATATGTATGTAGAAATGGAATTTTGAAAGAATTTATTATACACAACATTTTAATATAAAAGTTCTGTATACATGTATATACATCTGTACATGAAGCACTAAGTCTAGTCAACAGAGTTTAATGAGCATGCAATTTTTTCATCGCATTTAATGTTCACTAAATTAAATGTCAAAGACTGCGCCGAACATTGATTTACTAAACAGTCTATAATTTATTCTTTAAAATTTTTCATTACCGGAATGCACTAAATTCCTGAAAAATGTCGGAGATGAACACTTTAGAATGTCGAAAATGAAAGCTTAAAATGCCAGAAATAAAAAGTTTAAAATTTCAACACCAAAAAAAAAAAAATATCCGATATGGAATGCAGACTGAAACATTTTATGAAAATCAAACAATTTAAATCAATCGCGTTTTATAGATATCCGAGATTTAAAAAAAATGGCCGATTCTTATCGACTCGGAATTTAAATATCAGACACAGTTTTAATTCAATTAGTTTGAATTTAACTAATAGAAACGTGGGGATATTTAAGTTCAATATTTGTGAAATTTTTAATTTGAACATAAAAACCAAATCTCAAGTAAATCTACGCTTAATCTTGTATTTTTAATTTTTAGCTCAGATACGCCATATTTAGCTTCAAATATTCAAATAAAGATTATACATGTATGGTTATAATTATTAAAAATGTCGCAGTTTTGAAGTGTACGCCTGAATATTTGGTTCCTTGGCATAATTTATTAATTGAATAATAAGATCTATTATAATATGTAAAGCTAACACATGACCATTAGGTTCACCGACCATTCAATGACAGCGCCATCTGCCGCGGGCTCTACCTGTGGGTACGATGGGTACCTGTCAGGTAAACAAATCCGTCACATACCCATTGTTTTATTAGCTATACGCACCGACAGATTTCACACCTTTAATCGTACTAATTTACAAAATGCAAATTCTAAGGAAAAACAAACACTTGCAAAATAATTGTGGCATGATTTTTAAAGAAATCATGGCCCTAAACGGTAAAGCACACTATACGAGTAGATTATTGTCTAGAGATACTTGTATGTTGTACAAAAAAATAAAACACAACAGGGTTAATCCTTCTTTCATCATATAGTATGAACAAACTACCCGGTAGCCTTAATTTCATATGTTAAAGTCAAGATTAAAACATTTTGCACCACCCGGACCTTAAAACGCAGGGGGACCTTTTCTTAAACGGGCCGGACCTTTTCTTATAAAAGGCGGACCAAATATGATATCGTATTAGGTCTGGCCGGACATTTAAACAAGGCGGACCAAATATTATGCGACACCGGTCATAATTTTTTTTTAAAAGTTTTTTTTTAACAATTTTAGTTGCCATGAAAAAAAAATTAATGTCAGTCTTTTTTCTAGGATAGATTTTTAAAGGAAGGAGTATTATCAGGGAAACTGACTGCCAAAAAATAAAAATTGTTGTTCAGTAAAAGTGTTGGAGGAGTGTCCCTGCATCCCCTCTTACCACACTCACCCGAAAATATATATTCGCTTATGTTTTCTTCACATGAAAAAAAAGTTATAGTAGTTTAAATAGCTTTCCAAATCAATTTGTATCAATTTGGAATATCCCGATCTATTTTTAGATCAATGTAGAGGAAATAAATCCTTGTATTGACCTGGAAAGTCACGTGCAGGTCAATACAGAGTAGTATTTTTCTAACATAGTTGGATCTCAGCCAATCAGAGAGATGGAAATTATTCAATCATATAATATTGTTTATTACTCATATCCAAGGCATAGTCTTTAAAAACATTCATTTATCCCTTCCTCTACCACAGCAATGAACATTTTTATGCCCCCGTAAACGAAGTTTGGGGGCTATATAGTTTTTGTCGTCTGTCCAGCTGTCTGTCTGTCTGTCTCTGTTTGTCTGTTTGTCCGCAGAGGCTTTAACCTTGCCCATAACTTTTGATTCAGTGGAGCTATGACTTTCATTTTTCACATGTGTATTTCTTGTAACAAAACCTTTCAATGGGTACCACCAAATTTGACCTTTTTGTAGTAGATGTATATTCTATTAAATAATCTAATAAATGATAAATAAATAAAATAAATTTAAAATAGTTAAATAAATTAAAATCTAGTCTTTCTATTACTAATGAGGTATTAAGTGTTACCACCCATCCCTTTTGATCCACCTATACATTTCACATAGACGTTCATTCATTCATTGGTTGAACATTTACATTTCATTGGTCAAGAGTTTTACATTGTCTAGTGAGTGATATTTACTCAGTTTGAAAGATCTCAGAGTTTTAGACATGGAAAGTTAGATCTGGTGAAATATTGAAATCTTACTGACAGAAACAGTACAGAGACATGTAAGTACTAATATTTTAACATTTTAATCTATATTAGAATATGAATTATGATATACATAAGAAACTAAGAATTTGATACTTTGTAAAAACTATGTATATAGAATATTTCATGTCTAGATCAGATGTTGATAAATCTGATAATTCTATATGAGTTATCTAATATATTCAGATCCTATTAAATGTATATAAGTAAATATTTTCATAAGAAGTATCGTGGTGTAAATACAGAGTTATTGTAAAGAGCATATCTTTAGGAATTTATTTATTATTAATATAGTGTAACATCATATCTGAAAAGATCAACACAAGTATGTCAGATGGACTTGGTTCCACAAACCGGTATGCATTACTGTTTTATTATTTTGGTAATATATGAAAGATAACTCTTCACGATTTTGGAAAGTAGATTTAGCTTGTAAGAGTTATTGCCCTTTATACATGTAAAGTGTAACAACATTCCATAGAGTGAAATATTTATTTATGACACTATTTGAATAATGACCCCTATGTATATCTTATATTTTATTGTACCATTCTAACGTTATCGTATATTTTATATTAATTTCAGAGCCAATATAATTATTGATATATAAAACTTATGAAACCAGAAAGTTCTTCAACTTATTATTGCTGGGATTCCCGTTACATTTTGATCTTGGAGGTTGACCCACTTTTAGACAAAAATTCCAAACTTTTACTTTGGCCATATATTTGAACAGTAGATACCATGACATTTATACTTCACATATGTATTCTTTGTTAAAAGACCTTTCATTGGATACCAACAACCTTGACCTTTTGACCTTTACCTTGGAGATTTTTCGTACTTGTGAAAAAAATTTAACCTTGGTAGAAGGGTTACGGCTTTAATACTTCACATTTATCGCACATTTCACACATACTTCACCATTGTATTTCCAGTGAAAATACCCTACGTTTGGTACCAATATATTAAATTTGCATTGAAGAAAAATTTAGTCTTCGCTATATTGCCATACGAGAGGCATCAGTGTTTAACAAACATATCTTGTTTTTCGCTCCTTTTCAACAGTCAGTCTGCAAGAATGCTAAATCTCCTATCTTTGCACTTCTTATAAATTTTGATGGACATACTACTGATTGATAAAAACATATACAAGCGAAAATTCAGACACATATTTGCTTGAGAGTGACCCCTTTTTAAGGATACACCAAAGGCTTTTTTCAAGAATGTTGTCAATTTTGAGATCTTTGGCTGATCACGGCTTTATAATGCAAGAAAAATTCTTGTTGATTATTAAATGGTTTTCTAATTATTTAACAATAATAAAACATAAACACTACCGCATGGGAATATGCCGTTATTGAAGTTTCTGATTTGATATGTGACTGCCTGCTCATGAAAAATGTAATAAATCACTGTGACCACTTTGGGAATTCTTCACTAATCACACAGAGGTTATAATTAATTAAAGTACAGGGACTCTAGATTTAGGGAAGGGATTCTAACAGGTCACATGTTTCTAGCTTTGGTAGAATTTGTTGTGTAGCAGGTTTTTGTCCTCTACTGTAAAGTATGATCAGAGAGTTGGTGATATTATTTCAAAGGATTCAGCTCCCTTATTTATTGACCATTTTTTTAAAAAAAATAGATTGCCTCTCAAATATGTGATCACAAAACCGTATCTCAGATTTTTTATATTTTGCTTAGTTCTCGAATCATTGGGGGAAATGTAACTTTTGAATTTGAAGATTTATTTTAAAAAAAATCTGAGACACGGTTTTAAGTCCAATCTTTTTTCTACCTTGAGGCAAAATTATGACTTGAGAGGTGGAAAACAAAACAGTTGATTTATAAAATATAGATGTACTGATATTTACATTAAAATATTAATAATTTTCAATTAGATAAAAAAAAAAGAAGTTTGAATTAGAAAAATTAATTAGTAAATTTATCAAGCTTTCAAATGATATACACTTTTAATATGTTATCTTTGATAATGAAAGAATTACAAGCAAATTAAATTTTGCCCTTTAGAAACTTTTGGTGTATCCTCAACATAATAAACTTTGTTGGATGACTGAAATGCTTCGTTTTTACAGATGCTTGGTTTTCTTAATATTTTGACAGGTTTTTCTGTCCTTTAGTTGCCATACATGTGAAGCAATACATCTTAAACTCCTGCGTAAATGATATATACATATGTACATATATCTTCCATTGATTCGACATGCAAGAGCATATTGTGCAACCGCTCTTACATAGAAAATACCCTTATTCTATAAATAAAAGACTTTAATGTTTA
Source organism: Saccostrea glomerata (assembly GCA_003671525.1). NCBI lineage: Eukaryota > Metazoa > Mollusca > Bivalvia > Ostreida > Ostreidae > Saccostrea > Saccostrea glomerata. The sequence continues at coordinate 533,934 of PRKT01000060.1, read as the reverse complement.
TCAAGTTTTGTTGTTAAGTAACCATTAGAGTTTTTTCTAATAAAATATCCCAAATGTGTGAGTTCTGTGTTATCTTATCATGAGTTCAAGGGGATACATCGAATCAACGTATGAATATTGATGTCAAAAGAATATTGTTAATTAATAAAACATCATCCAATATATGTAAATATTATTTTAATCATATATATCAAGCTCTCTGATTGGCTTAAACTTGGTCACATGATTTAGTATATAACAGCAGAAAGACTTGAGTTACTATTTATAGAATCTGAAATGCATATCGACTTGATGTTTCTTAAAAAAGAGGTAATTTTCTGTAAAACAAAAATTAATAGGAAAAATTTCACAATTATAGCTAATACAGTATATGACTTGATGTTTCTAAAAAAATATATTATATATACTTCAACTTGTATTTAAATTTGTAATGTTCTGTAACTCATAAGACGTAACAATGGCCTGATTTAGGATGTACTTAATATTAGAACATATTGAATATCTTTGTCAAAATTTATACCAAGCATAATCAAAAAGGTGTACATTTATAGCATTTTCAATTAGTAAATCCTTTAAATTATGTAAATATTTAAAAATGTCAAGGAAAGTTTAACACAGTAATATTAAACAACTTAATTTATTTTGATTTCTAGTTTCGAAGTGTTTAAGAGAGAATTAAACTTGTGGTTTGTTCCTATTTTTTTTCAAATGTTTTTTATCAACCTCTGTAAAAAATAATATAACAAATGTAGCCCTTTAATTCGGTCAATCCATAGATATATCGACTTCACAGAAAAGCATATCGACCTCGCACTTCGTGCTCAGTCGATATGCTTTTCTGTGAAGTCGATATATCTATGGATCGACCTCATCAAAGGGCTATATTTATATAATATCGAATAGGAAGCCATAAAATGGGACTCTTATCATTAAGAATTTACAGTCACAAGAAAAAAATTACCATTATTTATAAAGTAATTATTTTTTACCATTTGCAATTGTTAATTATTTGGACCCAATGTGGTAGTAGGTAAATACTATATGTTGAAAATATATAAGTGCTTACTAGTATATTTCAGCAGTAAAAAGCTAGCAAGGAAGTTGTGGAAACGATTACTTTTATTTTACCATAAGTTCTCTGTAAACATTCTAAATATCGAACGTATGTCTACCCATGACCTAGGTTTTCTTACAAAAGATGACCTATCTTTTTTTTTTTAAAAAAGTCGTCTTTCTTACTAACCGTACATTATACGTATTATGCAAACGGCAATTAAGCAACCACTGAACCAGTAATTTTGTGTAATCAATGCATCTTCCCTTAACTTAATCTTAATTGAGCATTTAAGGATGCTTTAAAGATAACAACAATGGTTTTTTTTTTACATTTATAATTTAATTGCAGCTGGATAATCGATTAGAACAAAACAATTAGTGCATCTTCCATCCAGAAAATGAGGTAAATTTCTCTCTTGCATATGCAGCTCCATATCCGGAAGCAATGTTGACTTTGTCACCTTTCTTCAGTCGAACTAGAACTGTATTAGAGCCACTACTCCAAAATCTCTGTGACGTGGCGGAATTATTGAATGCTGTAAATCCTTTATAGTGACCATTAACCCTCAGGTAGGGATGAGCCATTTTATTTGGATCGGTTAATGTCGTCCAGGTAAACACATATGTCCCTTCAGAAGGTGCAGTGAAGATTCCTGTTGTCTTCTCATACGACTTCCCGTCGTTGACGAGAACTGTATCAAAGATCCACGTTTCGTGTACTTTGTAACTTTTAGCAGATGATTGATAAGCCGAAAATGCAACACTGCCTTTGAAAACGAATGGAGAGAAACGGATAGGTAAATTTATATGTACAGAACAATGTGAAATGCTAAATTTTCGTAGGGGTTTGATTTTTGTTGTTTTCGAGGTATGGAGAGATCCACGAATTCATGACAACCACGAAACGTTAAAGTTCATCCGCATTACTACTAAAAATCCCCCAACAACGAAAATCACATCCCCACAAATCAATATTTTTTCCCAAACCTCGAACATTTGACCCTACGAAAATATGTGAGTTTACAGTTTCGGTTTAATTCATTATCTTTTCCATATTGAAATATGGCGCAATGAAGCTTGTAGTACCTTGATAAAATAAATTTCTTTCTAGATATCACGGACGAAAGATCTCCTCCACTGAATAAAAAATTCAAAATTCAAAATTGATTCAAGTGATTTTTTCCGCAGTTACTTCTGTACTTACAATGCATCGCTTTGCTATTGGTTTCCGTATGACATTCACACTTTGGCACCCAATCCATTTCCCGGCAGACATTTTTGTAGGTTGCGTAGTCATGGCGGAAAGTCTTTGGTTTCGGAGAGTCACCTCTGGTCATGCACAAAATTGCAACAAGTAACAGCACCGTCTTTGTATTCATTGCTACAAAAGTAGTTAGGAAACTGGATACCAATTCTAAACAAGATGTGTTCGTGAAACACTGATGTCCCGTATTGCAGCTTAAAGAGAGAGCTACAGTTCTCAAACTGATTTGCTAGACAAACTCTTAGGTCATAGAAGGACATCAAGTCAAAATTGTTGCTTTCGAAAGGAAGATCACAAGGAATACACCTGTGAAAAATGAAAGCTCTAGTTCTGACTGTTCCAAAGTTATCGCCAAGGATAAAAGTTTTCTTTTAGTGGGTCAAACTCTATCTATAAGTTCAAAAATTATTTATACCAGCTTAAAGGTCTTGTCATAATAAATACTCATCTTAAGTATGAAAGCCCTAATTCCAACTGTACAAGTTATAAGCGATGTTACAGTTTGAAAAATTCTGATGAGATTGGATCAATCTTGATGTTTAAGGTCAGGACGTCAAATTTGGTGAAACCTTAAGAAAGGTTTTGTTACAAGAAACTTGTTAAATATGAATGCCATAGTCCCACCCACTCATAAAATATTGGCAAGGTTAAAGTTTTTGCAGACAAACAGATGAGGTGATAAGCAGAAAAGCAGACAAACAGACAGATGGACGGATGAACAGGACAAAAACTCTAAACCCCCGCATCTTCGATAACTAGTGCATAAAAATGAAATTAGAATGTAATACTTGTTAAACTGATGCATGAAAAAATAATGAAAGAAGAATACCTGAATTTACAATGAGCATTGATTTTTTTTTACTGTTGCTTAAAAATGTAAGAGACACAAATTTATATATCAACACCTTTTTGTGATTGATTCTTTCCAAATGTTTCTGATAATGCTCAAATGAAAATTAATATGACATGTTGGAAACTGATATTCTTCTAATCAATATATAACTGAAAATTTTACATGCAATATCATTATTTACCAGCTGTATATCTTAGGGTATCCAAAATTCCTTTCACTTGGTATGTATAAAATTATTTTCATATAGATCATTTGATTCAGTAAGAAAATTAGAAAAAAATTCTCATTAGGTGTTACCAGGGCTCGTGATACTCAAATCATGGTATAATATACATTACACAACAAAAAGAAAACAAAATGGTAGATATATATACTCGTATGTTACTTGAGTATGTGCAGGGTCAAGTGAAGTAAGCAAGTACATTTTCTATTTCTCATTTAAAATCTTGGTCTTCCATTTAAGAAGTGTTTCTCAGCTATCCGAATACATGTTTGTAATTAAGAAAGTTGAATGTGTATCTAATTTAAATAATGTGAAAAATAGTATGGCGTACATTCATAATGTTAAGAATTGTTCACAGGAGCTATACTTCAATATCTTGTAGATATTACAACGCGATAAGCATAATGCATGTGTTGGCAAAAAGACGCAAATGCGCGAAAGTCTTTCGAAGGTATTAGGAAAATCCTTAATTCAGCTGGTAATGAATACCAGTGATATATGTACATATTTTGAGATTTTTTGTAACCTGGCTTTTATTTTGTTCTTGTGTTTGTTTGAACATGCACTTTGTACATGAATCTTTTTTTGTTTTTGTAATTGTTTTAGTCTGGACTTTTTTTTCTGCGTCAAAGCCTATAGGGAGATCCGGCAATAATAGGCAATTAAATTGCAGCAATTTAAATTCAATCTATCATTTTAAGTGTGTTAATTTGCCCGTCTAGCATATAGATCTAGCCCCAAGTCTCGGAATATCACCACTTATACGAGCCTGGTCTCGGATAAGTTAGTTTATTTCAGTAACCCTATTTCCCTCCATTCCGGATATTTTAAGTCCTTTCAGATATATAATTATATTCACCCTTAGTCACAAACTTAATCACTCCGGATGATTTAGGTCCATTTGTATATAGTCTAATATTAGTTGTTTTTTTCCTCTTTCTTTCTCGATGAATCCATAAAACGGTAAGGTCATGGAAAATTTTATGAAGTTGAATTGTGGCAATGTTTTAATTTTTCCCACTCACCCTCCTCTTGTTTTTTAGAACAAATACTGCTGTTTTTGTTTTGTTTTTGTAGATGAAGACTTTCTGCTTGGTTCTGCATCCACAACAGCCTATGTCGCAGTGGTAATTGTGTGCTCCTATATTCCTTAATGGTATCCTGCTTGGTCTAGCTTCTTCAGCAGCTTGTGTTGCGTTAGTAAATTCTGTATGATTGCGTATTCTGCAAAGACTGCCTGTTGGGTACAGCGTCCACATCAACCAATGTCGCGGTGATGAAGTCTCTGTTTTACCTATCCCATGTTGACTGCCTGTTGGGGACAGCGTCCACTTCAGCCTTATCATGGTTGGAATTCTTAGTGTTTGCGTATTCCGTCACACCTCAACGCAATTGGACGAGTGCAACACATATTCTTACGCTCATTCCATTGTTTATTGACTTGATCGATATTTGACTTGATTGATTGATTAATAATTGATTGATTGACAAGTAATTGACCTTATTGATATTTAAATTGATTGATTGATTGACTGATTGGTTAATAATTGATTGAATGAATTTGATTGATTATTGAATTGGTGATGTTCATGCACTTGTGACCTACCCAGTGCATGATCACCCGATTTGGGTCGTCACATTTGTTGTATTGATTGTTGATTGTGGGGCAGCCCTGTGGTAACCCCAGAAAATTGATCACCGCGGCCAAAAACGCCATATTAAGCAAGCAAAATAACATCAATATTGTTTGTTTGATTTATAGGGAATCTGAGATAATACACTTATTTAAATTAAAGAAACACGTCGCAACAGTGATTTGCAGTATGTCATCGATTCATCATTAGCTTTAATAATTGGAAAAAATGATTGGTTCTCTTTTTTTCAGTCCTAACAATCTTGTTTATAAAAAAGAATGAATAACGCTCTATTTGAATATTATTGTACATGCATATAGAAAACATTTGTAAACGAAAAAAATGTAGTAAAAGTAAATGTCCCAATAAATACCGAACAGCCCGTTCGGTATTTATTGGGACATTTACTTTTACTCCATAAAGGACATACAGAGACAAATTCAGGAAAATTCGTCAACGGTTTTTTAAGAACGAATAAAATAATTTTACAAGCTTTCTAATTTATACAGTGTAAGTTAACTAGATAAGTTCCGGTGAAATGATAAACATGCACATGTCTATTGACCTTGAGCAGCATTCACTACATTTTAACGTCACATCAGCCGGAGAAATTTTCGCATGTAAATTGATCGGGAAGCGTTTACTCTCCTTTCTTTCTGATTTTTTTTATCAGGAATTATTGTGTATTGGAGCTTGTAAAAACTCAATGCTTAGATTCACTCATATACGTCGAAATGATTATTATTCTGCCTATCCCAAGGTTATCAGGAAGTCTCCAGAGAATTCCCTAGAAAGTACTGACTGGGAAAACGTTATAGGCTTAAAAAAATCAAGTACTGACTTTAAAGAAATAAAGGACGAGTGCGACCAATGTCAGACCTTAGTTGGAACTTTATTTGTCGATGCATGGTAACAGTTTGTGTGTTATTACAGATCCATTCAGGCACAGGAAGGCTACCTCTTTCTACTCTGCTCAAAGACTTTCCATTTTTCAAAGACGAAAGTCGATCGTAAACAACCTATATTACAACCAAAGCTTCACATGTAAAAGTACAAGAAATATCAAAATATTTTTGAATTATTTATTTCGTCAAGAAAGGCAATATTTTCAGTGAATTTTTATTTGAGAACACTCTCTACCATTACCATATATTAGAGCCTTCTGATTTTCATCTCAATGGTTTTCAGTGAGTAATAGTAACCATGCCAGTGATACCAGTTTACACCATCCGCAAAAGTCGCATGTTGTCCTTTAAGGTAGAGACCATTTGGGTTAGCATTATGACAGGCTTTATACCAAAAACCTCCTTTGAATTTTTTTGAACAGTCGTGTCTATCTTTGTCTTTTGTAACGAAAGGTTGACCATTAACATAAGTCATGGAATCGCCTGAAATCAAAATTTGCAAATATACATTAGCTACTTACTGCTTTTCTTCTTTATGTACTCAATGGAAAATAACGTTTTATCTGTGCACAATGCAAAGTTAAGAACAAAAAGTTTTATGAATTAACTATGTGTGTATAGTGCTTTAAATTATACGGTCAAATAAATCAAATACTTCGACACAATCCGCTTCATTATAAAATGAAAAATTATAGAAATCAAATTTCATATTGTAACGTTTTACTGTCAGCAATGAGCTTTTTTAATGATGCACCCGCCTCCCATAATTATGTTTATAATGGCAAAAATCCATAATTTGCTCTTAAAGACTCAAAATAAGTGGTAGACCAAAAAAGTAATATAGGAGGTGTATAATGACATTAGGTAATAAAAAAATCTGTGAAGAAATCATTAACTTTAATTCAGTGATATAAGAAATAATATGTTAATACCCGATATAAGGCCTTCTCACAAAAAATTACTTAGTAATTAAATGTGGAATATAAAACCCTATAGTACCACCTGTTCAAAACTTATGGCCAAGGTTTCTGTTTTTTTAAGTAGGCATAACTCCTGAGTCACAGTCAGAGGAACACATACAGCCATGATACAGGTGTATGCGAAGTATGAAAGTCCTAGCACAAACCGTTCAAAAGTTATTGCCAATGTTAAAGTTTTTAAAAAGTAAGTAAAACTCTAAAGGCAAGGGCAAAGGGTCAGTGTTGTTAGTATCCAATGAAGGGTCTTGTCACAAGGATTACATATGTGAAGTATGATACCGCTAGCCTTTACCGTCGAAAGTTATTGCTAAGGTTATAGTGTTTTAGAAGAAGGTTAATCTCCAATATCAAAAGGTTAAAGTTGTTGGTATCCTGTGGAAAGTCTCCCCACAAAGAATAAATTTGTGAAGTATGAAAGTCCTAGCACCAACTGCTCAAATAGTATTGCCAAGATTAAAGTTTTTGAAAAAGTAGATTAAACTCAAAGGTCAAAGGGTCAATATTGTTGGTATCCAATGAAAGATCTTGTCATAGGAATTACATATGTAAAGATTGAAAGCCCTAGCACTAACCATTCAAAAGTTATGGTCAAACTAAAAGTTTGAATTTTTGTTGTAAAAGTGTGTCAACCTACAAGGTCAAGGTGAAAAGGTCAAATTTGGTGGTAACCAAAGTAATATCCTGTTGCAAGAAATACACAAGTGAAAGCCAAAAACCCAGCAAGTCAAAAGGTATGGGCAGGGTTAAAGTTTTTGCGGACCAACAGACAGACAGCCGGACGGACGGACAGGGAAAAAATCTATATACCCCCCCCTCCCCCGAAACTTCGCATACGGGGCATATAATTTTCTCGGTCTATTTTTTTTTTTGCAAATGATGCTAATAATAAATTTAAAAACATTTTAAACCTTCCTTGATTTTGATGTTCAAGGTTTTACCTTTTTACAACCATCTTTTATAATATTTACAATAGTTTTTTTTCACTTTAAATCTCATTATTGTGAAATTTTAAATAAGAAATTGAAAACTACGCGGTGAAACTTGTTCCTTTCACTCATTAAAACATAACTTAAGTTTTTACTTTCAATTTTAATGTCACAAGATTGATTGTTTCATTTGTCCTCAATCCCGAATTCAATACGCCTCCTAACTTAAATATCTGATGAATTAGTGAATATAATAATTAATTCTAGCATCCGAAGCATTGGTATCTGTATGCTTAAGAAGGTGAATTAGAATCTGCGATGTGCGTAAGAATCAACACCTATAATTAAAGCGAACGATCAAACCAATGCACTAAGCGACTATTTGGAAGAGGTTTCTTTTTAGATATTAAAAGGAAAAACCTCTTTGATCCTCAAAGTTTCATGGATTTTCATCTAGCCTGTTCATTCTCCAAGCCAGGTTTCAAATGCAACATTTTCAGCAAAAAAATTCAAAATAAATCAATACGTAGTTAACGATTTTCAGCAAGTTAAAGGTAATGATGCACATTACCAAACAGTTTAAGAAACCGAATCAGAACTTTTCTTTCTGTTGTATACGGAAGATGATTACAATAACAGGAAACAATAGTATAACTATAAGGTTTTTCGTAAAGAAACAGGAGAAAAACAGAAGGACTGAACCAGATAAAAAACATGATCTTAAACTTTGTTTTGATAACATAATAACCTGCATCTCCATGATACTCCTCCACAGTGAGTTTGTATCCACTACTCTTGTCGCCAACAGAAAACACCCTGTATTCTGCATATCTTTTCTTCCTCCCAAAGTCTGACATGTCGACTCTTAACTCGTACCATCCCTGTGACGTCAATTGATGAATTCTACGAGTACCTAGGTTTAATCAATGTTCATATGAATTCGTTTATGAAGATTTGGGGTACATGTGTAAATTTTGCTTCGATTATCCTTGAATATAACTGTTTGTTTAACTTTTTGTCTGTTTTGTTAAAAACATTAACCTCTGCATAGGAGCTATGAGTTTCTTATTTTATATGTGTGTATTCCATATAACAAGGCGTTTCCTATTGCGAACCAACAGTTTTGACTTCTCGACCTTGGAGTTTAACGCACAATTGCAAAATTTTACCACTCGTAAACCTTGACCATAACTTTTGAACGGTTAAAGCTATGGATTTCATATTTTAATAACATATTTCTTGTAACAAATCCTTAAATAGCTTATGAACCATTTTGACATTAGCCTAGCTGTTTGACCCTTATTAAAGTTTCACATAAGTCATATCTTTTGAACAGAAATATCCTTAATCTTCGCCGCAAGTTTGCATCAGTGTTTCACAAGCACATCTATTTTCAGAAAAATTGATTTATACTGTTAATTATACGAAATATGAAATAAATTTCAATTAGAATTATAACTTCCAGTCGATTCATTATGATTATTAAACCATAAGATAATTTATGAACAATATTTATAAAAAAAAAACACGTCATACAACCATAAAAAAAACAAATGAACTCTTTTTTTCATAGTTTTATGTTTACTGCAAATTCAGAAACACCTACTCGAGAATATTATCTACACTTTTTAAATACTCAAATGTTTGTAAAAACTGATGCCCCCGCAAAGCAGCTCATGACAAAGGTAACGTTTCTAAAAACCAAGAAAAATTCCAAAGTCAATGTCAAGATTTAAAATTAATGACATCCAAAAAGATGTTTTGCAAAGTTATGGCCAGGTTTAAAGTTTTCCAAAGAATGCCAAAGTACAATGTTATGGTCCAATTGTCAAAATTATTGATGCTGAATGGACAGTGTTGTCACATGGAAAACACATGTGAAATATAAAAACCCTAGTACTAGTTTTCTAAAGGTATGAACAAGGTTTAGGTTTTGTTTTAGTAATCAAAAACCAAGGTTAAATTTTAAAAGGGTATATATTTATTCCAGAGAGAGATTGTTTCATAAAAATACACCTTGGTAATGACCAGTGATATACTCTTGAAAATTTGGTAAAGTTTTGCAAAAGAGAAGCAAACTTTAAAATCAAGAGGTTAATAAAATGGTCTTATCATAAGAAATACACCATATGAAATATGAAAACTACATCTTCAATCATCAAAGATATCGGCTAGGTTGAAATGTTTACGGAAAAAACAGATTAACAGACAAAAAGATGGATAAACAACTAATAATAATTTGCCCATTTATCTTCTGTAAAATGGACCTAAAAGCAAACGACAATGCTTTAATTTTAAACAATTAGAACATCACAGATGGTTTTTGTTGAAAGATCAATCTTAAATACTCGAATTAATTTGAAACACTGCTTTATATTTAAAATACATATTGAAAAACCGAATGCACGTACCTAACCAATATTCTCCATTTATGTTTCCAAATCCATATGTATAATCTTCCCATTTACGATTGAACCCCACATTTCCATCCTTGCGTTTTTGGAATATCTTGTGAAAAAGACCAATGAATATTGAAAATTAACTTAAAAACGATACAATATTTATTTAAAATCTCAGCTATATATCTAACTTGAAGACAAGATTCTGGTATTTTTCCTAGAGTCTTTAAAGAAATTATCAAAACTAAATAAAAACATAAACAAAATACACACAGACCCCCACCCCCTCTCTCTCTCTCTCTCTCTCACCCACCCTCCCTACCTCTCTTATGCACACATAGAAAAATATATTTTCAAAAATGAATTTTGTTAAATTAGTTTTTAAAAACTGAGTCATTTCTGTTTTTCCGTAAATATTAAGTTGGCGATATTCAAACAAAAACGATTTAAACCATGTATCAAAGTTTTACATTCAATTTAATAAACAGAATTTTCTCCATATTCTTTTTTACATTCAAGCTTTCTTGGTAATATCATTCTTTTTAAAATACGCCGTCATTCAAAGTTAAAGAAACAAAAATATTTAACATTAAATATTTTCCCCAATATTTGTATTATCCATTAAAAAATATACCAAAAAAAAAGGGCATAGCAAAGTTTTTACAAACTTAGCCAGATGTTCACTATAAAACAAGAAAAGAGAGCAAAAAATATAGGAGTGCAGTGCCGAAAAGCGGATACATAACGTCAAGGACATGAACTTTTATGCATACATAGCGTAAAATTCTTAAACAGCATTGCTGGGGTACTAAAGAATGTGTCTTTATTATTTTTGTAAGGTTTTTCATTCAAATATTTCATGCATTATTCCTTTATAAATGACTATAATTCAATAAAGATAATCAAGACAAAATAAAGGACATATAATTCTTTACGGTTCTTTTTACAAATCTACAAAATCTAATTCAAATCTAAATTAAATTAAAAAAAAAAAGGAATTACTGTCCATCCGCCTCCTCTAGTCTTCATATCACAGAAAACTCTGAATCAGCCCGTGCCTCTCGGGTAAATAGTGTACACACCATTAGCTGTGGTTCCTGACCATAAAATATCCTGACAGTCTTGTGGCAGCAATGCTGAGAGGAATGCTGAAAAAACCCGTATCATTCATGATTTGCAGAGGCCCGTTCTTTCATCTGATTTTAAAAGCAGAGATTAGTTTGAGCGTTTCGATAAAAAATCATAGAAAGGGGTTGTCATGAAAACCACTAATGTTCTTAAGGATTATATAAATACATGTATTTTTGCGATCTTCTTTAAATCGCGAATATTTGTCGCAGTAAACGATTTATTTTGCTTTATATTGGCAGAAAATGTTTATTTAGTTGCAAAAATTAATCGTTGCGGGTATATTTCAATATGACAAATCTCAAATAAAAGATGGGGCGAATAGTATTTTGCATTTTGAAGTCATTTTGCTGAGAATGGTTTCCATTAGTATACAAATGGAAAATTAAAGTATTCTTTTACATTAAAAAATCAAGTAATAATAAAAAGTAATAATAAAGTTCACAGCTTAATTTGTGTTATATACTCATTGTCATTTAACTAAAGATAGTTCTCACTCATTAAACTTTTGTGTTGGTTCAACAACAACTAATGTTGAGGCCTAGCAATCACTTTGAATACATAAAAAGGTAATAAAGGAATGTCGCAAAATTCTTCATTATCCAAGAATGATTTCCAGACAAACTTGTAATTACCTGATTATTAACAGTTTCAGTTTTATTGAAGAAGAATAATAGAGTATGTTTGTAAGGTATTCTGTCCATCTTATAAAGTATAATTCATAATTTCATCAGATGACATTTTTTGAACAAATAAATAATTAAAAAGTAAAAATAAATAATTAAAACATTGTAAAAGTTGACATATTTACTTACGTTTTCTTTTGTTTATTTTACTTGATATCCCGATAGCAAAAACTGCTGCATAGAAACAAATATGTTTAATCACCATAGTTGACAATGTAAGAATGAAATTTGTGAGTGTCGACGGTTTTCTAGGACATTTCTCTCATTTCATTTTTATTGACTGAGAGCAAAAAATATAATCTTTGCTTGTCTACTTTAAAGGCACCATATTGTACATGCAACATTTATGATAGTGCAATTTTTTTGGATTACTTTAATAAATGCATGTTACTTTTATGACGGTCATTTTTTTTCGGATAACGTAGGTATAAAAGTATTGCCTTGGTAATCAACAATAGTTATTTTCACTCATATGTCGATACGATATATCGATATATCCAAGTGAGCTAGAAATAAAAGATATCACAGCGGCTGACATATCTGTTTCACATTTGAGTATTTAACTAGAAAAAGACTTTAATGGTAATATAACGACAAAGCACTATGATAAATGTGAAGACTTGAACTTTTCAATCGTCAGCTTCCCTTTCTTATGCAACAATATACCTTTTTTACCTCCATACAGAGTATATATCTAGCAGTTAATTTGCAAGAGCATGTGTGCATATGAACGATTTCTAGAACCTGCTCTTGTTACTTATTTACAAACAAGTTGATGAAACAAGAATATCGGTACTCTCGTTTTGAAGCATCATTGCGTAAGTGCTATGGTCGATATGAACAATGACCTTGTCAGCTAGTATATTATAACTATTTTCTTTTATAAACATCTTAGCTTTGTATTCTATTTCAGAATACTTTATGTTCAAAATACTGATTATTTGAAGAAAAAAAAAAACTTAGATTAATTTTGCAGTTTATGATTGTGTTGCAATCCAACAAGCAAGCTGGATGAAATCTATAACCTGTTTTTATTTATTTATAACTATATCTAATAATTTGCTGCAGTCTGTCAACACCGTGTTTCAAGATAGAGCACAATTCAAGAATACTTCAAACTCGATGAAATTACACATCTTGTACGCCTGTAAATCCATGTGTCAAAAAGCATAGTTCACAACACATACTTTGCATGTGTTGATTTTTCTCGGTGAGGAGAATTGTTAGAAAATGCAAGATTCTGTTTTCGTCATCTGTATTGTAGCATGGCTTTCCGAGATACCGGTAAATCCATTAATTTTTGCGTCCTGTAATTGCATTCCGAGATAGTTTACGATTTAAAGATTGTATGTTAATTTAATTTTCTCTAACCATCAAATTCGTGAAAAATACAAATTAAAAATGAAGTCGTAAAATAAAAGAATTAATTGATAAAATGTAGAATTTCAGGGGAAAACAATGAAAATTCGCTTTCATTATTATTATTTTTTTGCTCCTTTTCAACGGTCAGTCTGCAAGAATGAAAATTCTCCTGATAGATATACTTCTAATTAGTGTCGATGGGCATACTACTGATTGATATAAATTTATATAGGCGAAAATACAAACATTTGCTTTATAGTTACCCCCTCTTAACATAATAAACTTTGTTAGATAACTGTAAGTGTTTCGATCTTTTTTACAGATGGTTGTATTTTATAAAATATTTTGACAGGTTTTCCTATCCTTAAGTTGCTTTACATGTGAAGTAATACATCCTAAAACTCCTGCACAAAGGATATATACATGTATCGTCCAATGATTCGATATGCAAGAGCATATTGTACAACTGCTCGTATATAGAAAATGCTCTTACTCTATAAATAAAAGTATTTTGATAATAGGGAAACTGCATGTTTATTATCACAACGTTTTGTTGTAAGTTTACCATAAGCTTTTTTCAAACAAAATATCCAAATATGGATAAAAATGCGAAAGATTCTGTGGTATCTTCTTTCGAGTTCAAAGGAATGCATCAAATAAACGTCTGAATATTAATGCCAAAAAATATTGTTAAGAACTGCAAACGATAGTATTGTTCTCCCGCCTACCTCCAAGTCAATTTTCAAAAGTTAACAAATTCGATGAATTTAAAATATTTTAGCTCACCTGAGCCAAAGGCTCAAGATTTTTTTTAATGAGCTTTTCTGATAAAAATTTGTCCGTTGTCTGTCGTCGTTATCGTCGGCGTTGTTGTCGTTGTTGTTGTAAACTTTTCACATTTTCATCTTCTTCTCACGAACCACTGGACCAATTTCAACCAAACTTACTACAAAGTATCCTTGGGAAAAGGGAATTCAAGTTTGTTTCAATGAAGGGCCACGCCCTCTTAAAAGGGGAAATAATTATAAATTAGTGAAAAATTAATGGCATTCTTAAAAAATCTTCTTCTCAAGAACCACTGGGCGATTTGATTACTCGTTCTTTCAAAATCAGACGGTGTATTACCAGACCATTTTCATCATTTCAACGTGAGGTGGTACGAGATTGAAGAACCCCCCATCCCTAAAAATGGTTGTATGCAAACTAGAGAGACATTTTAAAGCGCTTAACCCGTCTGTCCGAAAAGCACAACTTTTATCTCGAAAAATGTAGAAGGTATAGATTTTATATTATATAAAAGAATTATTTAAATTTCGGAATTATTCAAAAAGAAGAACATGCACGCATCTCTTCAAATATTCATTTTTGCGTATACAAACTAAAGATTTCATTTTTGCTTTGAAATGAGTTCCATTTGTTATAAGACAAATATTCTTGATCAGTTTTAATCGAAGTTGTTGTTTTGTGGACAGACGAATAAAATTTTATTTTGTTCTCTTCACGAGAATAAGTCCTCAAATTGCTAAAAAATCTTAACAATGTTTGACTTTGCAATTACCATGATTAATTCAAGCAAAAATCTAACTCATCTAACATCCGCTAATATATAAACATATTACACTACGTTTCTTCGTCCTTGTTTTTGTGTTTATAACTACAACTAAAAATTTTACAGCTGAATTCTATAAACACCATTTCATGATAAAGCATCATTTAAAAATACTTAATAATAACTCGAAACCAACATCTTGTAGGGTTGTAAATTCATGTGTCATTAAGTATGCTTCAAAACACATGTTTGTGTTTGTTGAGTTATCAAGTCTTTCGTTCTCAATTTCGTGTTAAACATGCGAGTTTCAGCTATCCGTATAGTAGCATAGTTAATAATCCTGAAAATTTATATCAGTATAGTAAGAATAGTCATTGAAACTTAAATTAAAAATTTTGTATTTTGTAATTTATTGATATATAATCCAAAACTTGGGGAAAAAATAACATTCATTAATAAATAATTCTATTTAATACATTTTATAAGGCGATTCTTTGGCAACACATAACGGTCGACTATTCTATAGTCGAGATCGTCAAGACAGCAATGGTTGTCAAAAAGCGCACAAAGGGGGTTGTTTGTATAATCATTGTCACAAGGCCAACCTGAATGGTCTGTACCTGAAGGAATATCACTCTTCTTTCGCTGACGGCGTTAACTGGTACCACTGGTACTCATTGAAAACCACGGAAATGAAAATTCGAGGACAGTAGATAGAAGCTCAACAGTATTATGTACAACTCAATATTGAATAAAAGATTTTAGATAGTGAATGAAGTTTATCACAAAGGTTTGTGTCAATGCAGAAAGATAAAATATTGGTTATTATTCATATTCCAGGCTTAGTCTTTAAAACATTCATTTATCCAGTCCTCTACCACAGCAATGGACATTTTTGTTAACATAACAGACAATGTATTTGTTATTAAACTCAAACTAGGTTGAATGATTTTTAAAATAAATTGAATTTGTCATAATATTTGTTTAATTCAACAAGTTTGTTATTTTTCTGTATGAACAATGATCTCAAAGCAAAAATTTTCTGCAGAACATAAGTACATGTATATTTGTTTAGCACAATACAAGGTAATATTGAGCAAAAAATTAATCAATTTAAACTTAAGATTGTATTACAACAAAATATAATTCCGTGGAATTTCAAATTTTCTTTTTACTGTAATATTCCCAAATTAGCAAAGGTGATAATTTTTAATTCAATTTTATACGAAATCGTCTGTGTAGGAGAAGGTTCTCGAAACATTCAATAACCTTTAAACTCTTTATTCTATGAAATGCGATGAAAACATTCTTTATTAATGATTAAAGTCATAAAAACAATTTACATCAGGAACATATACCATACAGTTTACCCTGCAGGTAAGGGTATTTGTGCAGAGAGCACAATATATTTGTGATCAATGTTTCAATCATGTTAATTGTTTAGTCTCAAGAACCTTATACATGTACTGTTTATGTTCAATTTATAAACTGGATGATAAACACTTAACTTAAGGAACAGGTTACATTTAATGCAATAAAGCACCGGTACAACCCATTCCAACACAGTTATTATCAGGATTGTGGAAACATGATGATTATTGAAAAAAACACAGTTTATATATCAACAGTGGAAATCAACGTACAAACAAAAGTGTAAAGAAGCTGGACACTAGTAGTAAGCAGTATTAACGAAAATTTTCAAATGCAATTTTCTTCACAAAAACAGGTTATTGAGTTTGCCGTATTGTTGCTATATGCAGTTTTTAACATTCATATACAAAGACGAAAATTTATTTACGAAAGATTAGATAGTCTAACATAATGACCAAAACCAAACAGGTTGACCTGCTTTAAAAACAAACCTTGACCATAACTTTTAAAATGTTAAGGCTATTGCTTTCATACTTAATATATTTAATCCTTGTAACAAGACCTTTCATTTGATAGCAAGACCTTTGACCCTTTGACTTTAAAGTTTGACCTATTTTTAAAAAAAAATTAACCTTGGCCATAACTTTTGAAGGGTTAGGACTTAGGCTTCCATATTTCACAAATGCATTTTTTGTAGAAAACCTTTCATTGGATACCATTACCTTGATCTTGAAAATTTCTGTACTTTTGAAAAAACCTTTAACCTAGCTTGGCCTACTTTCATACTTCACCATTGTATTTCCAGTTAAAATACCCTACGTTTGTTACCAATATATTAAATTTGCATTGAAGAAAAGTTTAGTCTTCGCTATGTTGCCATATGGGGGACATCAGTGTTTCATAAACACATCTTGTTTTTCGCTCCTTTTTAACAATCATTCTGCAAGAATGCTAAATCTCCTATCTACGCACTTCTTATAAGTTTTGATGGACTTACTACTGATTGATAAAAACATAATTATATAAGCAAAAATATAGACAAACATTTGCTGAAGAGTGGCCCCTTTTTAAAGACACACCAAAGGCTTTTTTCAAGAATGTTGTCAATTTTGAGATTTTTGGCTGATCACAGCTTTATAATTCATGAAAAATTCTTGCTGATTATTTCATGGTTTTCTAATTATTTAACAATATTCAAACATAAACACTACCGCATGTGAATATTCCGTTATTGAAGCTTCTGATTTGATCTGTGACTGCCTGCTCATGAAAGACGCAATAAATCACTGTGACCACTTGGGGAATTGTTCACTAGTCACACAGAGGTTATCAGTAATGAAACTATAGGGACTCTTGATTTAGGTTAGGGATTCTAACAGGTCATATGTTTCTAGCTTTGGTAGAATTTGTTGTGAAGCAGGTTTTTGTCCTCTACTGTAAAGTAAGATCAGACAGTTGGTGGTATTATTTCCAAGGATTCAGCTCCCTTATTTATTGGCCTTTTTTGGAAAACTGGCTAGATTGCGTCTCAAATGTGTGTTCACAAAACCGTATCACATATTTTTGATATTTTGCTTGGTTCTCAAATTATTGGGGGAAATGTAACTTTTGAATTAGAAGATTTATTTTAAAAATTTGAGACACGGTTTTTAAGTTCAATCTTTTATCTAATTTGAGGCAAGTTATGACTTTGCGAGGTGGAATACAAAAAGTTGATTTATAAAATATAAATGCACTTAGATTTAAATTAAAATATTAATAATTTTCAATTAAATAAAAAACACGAAAGTTTAAATTAGAATAATTAATTAGTAAATTTAACAAGCTTTCAAATGATATACACTTTTGATATGTTATCTTTGATAATGAAAGAATTACAAGCAAATTAAATTTTGCCCTTTGAAAACCTTTGGTGTATCCTCAACATGATAAACATTGTTGGATGACTGAAGCTTAAGTGCTTCGTTTTTATAGATGCTTGGTTTTCTAATTATTTTGACATATTTGTTTCTGTCCTTTAGTTGCCATACATGTGAAGCAATACATCTTAAACTCCTGCATAAATGATATATACATATATCTACCAATGATTCGATATGCAAGAGAATTTTGTACAACTGCTCTTATATAGAATGTGCTCTTATTCTAAACATAAAAGAATTTGACAATAAGGATGCTGAATTCATGTTTATCACAAAGTTTTGTTGTTAATTTACCATTAGCGTTTTTTCTAATAAGATATCCAAAATGTGTAAGATTCTTTGGTATCTTATCTTGAGTTCAATGGGATACATCGAATCAACGTATGAATATTGATGTCAAAAGTTAATAAAACATCATCCAATATATTTAAATATCGAATTGGATGCCATAACATGGGACTCTTATCATTTAGAATTTACAGCCACAAGAAGAAAAATTACCATTATTTATATATCAATTATTTTTTACCATTTTTTTACCATTTGTTAATTATTTGGACCCAATGTTGTTGTAGGTAAATACTATGTTGAACATATATATGTTCATACAAGTGTTTTTCAGCATTAAAAAGCTACCAAGGAGATTGTGGAAACGATTACTTTTATTTTACCATAACTTCTCTTTAAACATTCTGAATATCGACTGTTTGTCTACCCATGACCTAAGTTTTCTTACAAAAGATTACCTATCTATTTTTTTTTTAAAATTCGTCTTTCTTACTAAACGTACACTATACGTATTACGCAAACGGAAATTAAGCAATCATTGAACCAGTTTTTTTTAGTAACCAATGCATCTTCCCTTAACTTAAATATTAATTGAGCATTTAAGAATGCGTTAAAGATAAAAAAAACAATGTTTTTTTTTACATTTACAATTTAATTTCAGCTGGATAATCGAATAGAAACAAAATCAGCGCATCTTCCATCCAGAAAAAGAAGTAAAATTTTCTCTTGCAAATGCTGCCCCATATCCGGAAGCAATGTTGACTTTGTCACCTTTCTTCAGTCGAACTAGAACTGTATTAGAGCCGCTATTCCAAAATCTCTGTGACGTGGCGGAGTTGTTGAATGCTGTAAATCCTTTATATTGATCATTAACTCTCAGGTAGGGATGAGCCATTTTATTTGGCTCGGTTAAAGTTGCCCAGGAAAACATATATGTTCCGTCAGAAGGTGCGGTAAAGATCCCTCTTGTCTCATCATACGAATTCCCGTCGTTGACGAGAATTGTATCAAAGATCCATGTTTCGTGTTCTTTGTAACTTTTAGAAGCCGATTGAAAAGCCGAAAATGCAACAATACCTGTAAAATGAATGGAAAATATAGCTAAGTAAGATAATATTTTGAAGTATTTGATTTTAATAAGGATTAAAAAATAAATAATGGAAATTATATTATTTCTTTTTCTCTACAAATAATGATTTGAATATTTATACAATTTCTTAACTAAAATGCAAGGCTGTACTTAATTAAAATTTATAACAATTTTATTTGTAAGAACAATATTACAAATGTAATTTGCTTTGCCTTTTTATTAGTAAAGCAAATAATCAACGACATGACAATTGAAATTGATTGACGTTCCGTTTTGGCCGTAAACGTTAAATTACTTACATGAAATAAAAAAAACATTTGAACTGCAGAAGGTTTTTTTTTCTCAACAAAACATTAATTAAAGTCTTTGTTTACTTTTCAATCAAGCAATAATAATGCGCATTTAATGAATATTTTAGTACTTATTAACTCCAAATTCGTGTTTTGAAAGTGTGTATAGTTCCTAGTTCAAGTGTTTATCGTTTACATGTATATAGTTATCGATATAATATAAAATACAGTGTTGCAGGATTAAAGATAATTTCATTTTCGTTCATTCTAGCATCAGAATTTTTTTTCTTCAGAAAACTATTTCATATAATGCCACATATACACTAACATTTTAATTTCAAATAATTATAATACATACGAGGGTTGTTCGAAAAGTTCGTGGACGATAACAATCTTCGTTATATTACTCACTAGAAATTTAAAATATGTAAAAATATTTGTTTTGTTGATGTGTGATGTTTCATTCTATTCGATTTAACAGAAATAAATTTACTTCATTTTAAAATCAACATGTTTTGTACTCGTGGGGCACCCATAACGGCAATATACATGTAACGTCAAAATATAGTGTCAAGAATCTCAAAAATATAATATTCCTTTACATTTTACAAAGTATAATCCAATGCCTAATCATTAAATTTTTTTTTCTAATACTTGAAATTCATTTTTTAAGAATTGCTCTCGTTATATAATTTTCTTTGTTAAGATTTTAATTTCTTTTAGTACAATGTACTTAATTCTACTTTCACACAGTAAGCAACTCGATCTAAAGCGCCTATGTCTTTCCTAGACGTTCAAACTTTTAAAAGTTTTTGGAAAGATTTTTACAAATAAACGTTTCTTTACAGGCTGTCCCCATCTCATACAATGTCTCTGTCACTCAAATACTGTCTATACTATTTGTACATACATGCGTGCACAACTCGCTTGTGACATATTTTTTGATTTCTTCAATATTTTTTTTTACTTTTTTTCAGGATTTTTCCTGAGTAAAAGACAAAATTGCGTCGTTGTCGGCTGCTCCGTGACGTTCTAAAACGTCATTTTTGTCGATTTCAACGAGCACTACCTTTCTTCCCAAGCTTATTTCTTCTCAACAAACAAAATATTAAGCCACAATTTAGAATACGAATCGATGTAACAATTCTAAATTTGGATTTCTCTGTTGTTTTTCGTTTTTGCTCCATTTTACAGAGAATATGACTACAGTCATTATTTGGTGTTTTGTTCATAACCTACTATATTTTGATCTGTTCCTCAATTTTTACATTTTAAAAATCTGAATAAGTTTTGAAAAAGTCGTGGCATTTAAGAAATTCGTACAAATCCTTTGGATTTATTGTTAGAATATTTCTGCCAAATTTGGTTAACATATGACGTCAAATAAAAAAGACATGACAGTAGACCACGAACTTTTCGAACAATCCTCATATTTCAAAAATAAAATTTTCATATAAAATTTAGATTTGCATATATGAAAAAAAATTAAATCCGCGCGTATTTGAAAACAAAAAAATTACAAAATTATTAATTAAAATAATCTTGTTTTAATATTGTAAAAGTTTTTTTTGTTACTATGTGAAGGAAGTCCTCCTTTGATAACAAGGTCTAGTCCTTTCTCCATATTGCTCGCCTGAGTTCTCAAATATTTTAAGAGGCTAATGTGTCCAGAGACACCTTGGAACGCCAGAAAAGAACTAATTATAATGAAGCTTCTCATCTCCTTTGCAATCTGAAAATAAGCCGCATATAACATAAAAAATCATGACCAAAAATAATTAAGTTGAAAAGAAGAATTTTAAAAACATAATATTTACGAATTAACAGATTAGTTTTCACCTTCAATGTCAGGTTCATGACAATATTTGATTTTTCATTTCGTTTCATCTTTTTATAGAGGTGCACAAAATAAACTGATTTGCAATGAAATATGACACACAAGCTACAGATGCGCTTTCAGACTGATAACGCAAAATCAATTTTAATAACATTTTGCAATTCATCAAATTTAACTTAATATGAAAAAAAAAGCATAACTGGAAAATATTACTTTTTAAAAGTGTAAAAAAAATTTTTTTTTAAATCTATTGAATTCACATAAAAGTTTTTTTTTTTCATGCTTACAGTTCATTACTTACTCAAAATAATGAAAATGATAAATCTATCAGTTAGAAAGATTAATCATAAGTTTTTGCTCTCATTATGTTGTTGAAAGTTACCGTGCTTCCTATGTGACTTAAGACAGGGAATGATAATCCTCCATGAGAATGAGAGAGAAAATTGAAATTCAAGTTTGGTACCAAGTTACCGACCAATTTTTGAATTCGAAATGATATTTTGTCCAATCAACTTGAGTTTCAATCCGACACCCGCTATAGATTGTTCCCATCCATGTCATTGTCTAATCATCAAATGTTTTATTGTATCATATAGAAATTTCCCATTTTGTTCTTACAGTGTAAGTAACTTTTTCCCGCAATTTTGTGAAACATGTATTTTAAAATTAATTTTAAAAAATTTAAGAAGAACATCTTTTCAATTATGCACCTCTGCATAATATACAAACGAAAGACCTCTTTTTTCTTTTTTTTTCCCTTTCAAAATGAGTTTTACTAGTTTTTATTAAACAAATATTCTTGATAATTTTTTTAAAGTTGTTTTGTGGTCAGTTGAATATTTTTTTTGTTCTTAGGTATTATGTATAATGAAGGGATTTTGAATAATTTTAAACGTATACACGCTATAACTTGCGCCAGTTTAAATAAGATTGGAAATTTATATCTTTCGTTTACTAATAAAAGTTACGAAAATGCTGTTAATTACACCAATAAAATTAAACTCGATATAAAGTTATCAAATAGTAATTATTTATTGCCCTGCTAAGAGAAAAATGGTAATTTTAAATAAATCCATCACGTGACGCCGTCGCTACTTTTAGACTGATAAACAAACGAGGCGTGAAGAAAACAAGGAAGGCCGTTTTTGAGATACTACTCACTTTTGACGTGGACGGGAAGCGCCCTACTCTTAATGATATACTCATCTTTTTATGTAATCAGTATCAACCGTCTACTCTGTTAGGACGCATATTAACCTTTTATTGATAATTGTTTTCAAAATACAACACATCTCGTCGTCTGTGATTTCCCGTGGAGATTTGTTTGATATTCAAATTACTTTTTACAAAATCTTATAAAAACATGCGCAGCCCATAGACTTCAATGTAAAATTCCAGGTTATATTAATTGGACAGTAATCAAAATTTTGTAAATTCCTTTGAGGGAGCATTTTTATTTAATACAAATAATTTGGTACAAGATATTGTTATTATTCATTGAATTCCTTAATGAGAAGAAGTCATCAAACAATGTTTGACTGCATAATTAATTCAAACAAAAAGTAGCTCATCCTCCAACATCATCTAACAGAAAACTGCGTTTCTTAGTATCTGACCTGATTCTAAAAATAACCAGTTGAGGCCACGAAAGTAAAAGTAGCATTAATATCGTATAAGTGGAAGTTTAAGCAAGACGCAAATTAAGCAATTTGACAATAAATTTGGTAATTTAATTTTAGAGAGAAGTGATTCTGACAAACAATTTGAAATGCTCACTTAAGAAGCTATTTCAGATAGAATGCAATATTCAAATTAGTTAAATTTAGCCATCTCAGGGTCCTCTCTTATAATGCAAAAAATAAATCCTCGTTAACCATTCTTCTAATACGGTATCAAATTGAATATTTTTTTAAAGTGACTTTCGAAAATATCAAACATTGTTTCTTCTCTACACTCCATTTTAATAGTACAATATATAAAGGAGGAGAGTCAACACTAGCCTCTCAGGTTGATAAAATAAATCTAATACTCCAGTACTAAAATTTATTTCCTCGTTCTTGTGTTTCTGTTTATTACCTTTATCAAATACTTCAATTACTGTATTCTATGAACACTGTTTCAAGATAAATCATCACTTATGAATACTTAACAAAATCAACGCAACCAACATCTTGTGCGATTGTAAATTCATATGTCAATAAACACACTTCAAAACACGTGTTTTGTGTTTTTTGAGTATTCACATCTATCACTCTAGAACTATCGAGAAGTACTGATGTTGAAAAAAATGTGTTTCAGTTATCCGTATAGTAGCAGTTTTCATAAATCCTGACAAGAGCCATAGCGCATTTGATAGGCATTTTCGCCTACTCTAGTAGTGATTTTTAAATACACTGTACATTGTTTAACCAAACTTTTGTCATACAATGTTAGTTTATACATGCCTTAAAGCAATTCACACAAAAATAATATTTAAATATTAATAGTTACCTCATATGATAGATATAAACATCGTTCAGGTTATATGGAGAATATAGTAAATACTGAGGTATCCGACCCAACAATGACAAATTTTAGCAAAGACCACCCTGAACCAGAAAAACGACTTCTAAATAATTTTATTTGGATATGACTGCACTTCATTACGTTTAGATAATTTTGGTTAAAGGTGGTCTTCATAGGGAAAATGTTTAAAATATGTTTTTAATCTTCCTTCTCATATTATTTTTAAAAGATTCAACTATCTGTCTTGATTTTTGCCATCCAGTTACAATGACTTCGTAGCGTAGTGGTATGATTGCTGGATTGTTGACATAATGATCATGAGTTCGAATCCCACAGTTTTCCCATCTATTCTTCAAAAAAAAAATCTCTGTGCATTTTTTGTATGTTTTCTTTTATTATTTTTTATAATTCATGTATAAATAATGTAAGAGATATTTAACATACATTACACCCTGAAAGTATCTCGGGAAAAAAACAGTTCTTAACTGTTTTAATGACCCAAAGTCATAGCTACTATCATATCTTATTTTTAGATTTTCTAAAAATCTTGATTAAAACAAGTGTGTTGAACAAGTATAATGTTTGTCATGTAACAAACTTGCAACACTGGTCCACAAATAATTACATACATGAAGTTTGATCTTGATTTGAAAAGGTACATGTATCTATAAATAGAAACAAGTGAATTCCTTTTAAATACTTGAGTCGGCTGTGTCGTCGGCAAGGCAGCTATGGTTCTTTATTTATTTAAGTCGCATAAGGAAATTTAGGTAATCTTACTTTAAAAAGTTTTTTTTTGTAATTTGCCAATATATGATTTTTAAAAATAATGACCAAAAAAAATCATTTAGTAAAATGAAACATATGGAGATAACGAACAATATTCAAGATCAAAAGTCCTTAAAACAATCCAAATAGAATCAGAGGAAAAATGATCAGATGCCATGGAAGCGAGAGCATCCGCCAACTTGTCACGCCCGCCGTGTGCCCCTTGTCATGATCGAGGAATGACGGAAAAATCCGTCGTCCATTCAGTATTATAATAAAGGATATGGAGATAACGAAAGGTATTCAATATCAAAGTCCATCAAACAAATAAAAAATAGGAGCAGAGCAAACAAGGACCTCCAAACATCAGAGGTGGGATCAGGTGCCATGGAGGAGTGAACATCCCCTGCTGACCGATCACACCCGCCGTGTGCTCCTTGTCATTATTGGGAATTAACGGGAAAATACGTCGTCAATTCAGTGTAAAATAATGGACTAACAATTAGTATTAAAAACGTCAATCAGCATTTGACTAAATGATAAATTGTATTTTCTGACAAGGTCATTATATCGAACATAGAACTTGCAAAATGATTACTTTAAACGAGACTGCTGATACTCTTGTTTCATCAACTTGTTTGTCAAAAATTTCCCTCGTTTTAGAAATTGTTCATGCGTAAAGCATGCTCTTGCGTATCGAATCAACTGAAAGATATAAACTCCGTATGCAGGTGATGAAGGTACAGTGTATATTGCTGCATAAGTATGGGAAATTAACGATAGAAAAGTTAAAGTCATCACATTTATCATAGAGCTTAGTTGTAGGATTACCATTTACGCCTTTTTCAAGTAATATATATCCAAGTATGAAACAAATGTGTCAGACTCTGTGATATCTTTGATCTCAAGCTCACCAGGATATATCGACATAGGAATGGAAATTACCATTGTTCATTGACCACCCGTCGTCGATTTACATGTATCTAAATGCGTTCATGCACCAAAATGTGCCAACAACATAATTAGTAACATTTAAAATGCATGTATAATTTTAAGAATCGAAATTTCAAAGAAAAAAAAAGATTTTGGAACGAGCACTTAGAATTGATTTGGTAATCCAAATGATAAATTATATTGATATGTCATAAGTAATGTATTTCTTCCCCACTATTTCTATCTGTCATGCAACTTTTCCCCCTTCTTCAATCATTTCTTTTTTTTAAATGTATAGTTATTTTCTCTCCAAGATGATAGGAAATTAACAATACAAAGTATTAGTTCAGTTAAAGTTGATTAATTGTGTTATTTATTTTTTCATCATTTATTTTCTCAATTTCAAACCAGTTAACCGACGTCATCACGTTGTTATAAGATTGTTATAAGGGAGGAGGGACCCTTAAGCCTTCAGAAATTAACTTAAGACGACATGAAAATTATCGAATATTCTCTTTTAAAACAAAGATTGGAGCAACTGCGCGACATTAAGGGATTTTTTGGGAGCATATATGAACCCATATGTACATGTAATTTCCAACATTTTATACAGATATTAGTTTAAGAAGGATTAAATAGTCTAATAATGACCAAAACAAGCCAGTTTTCCTTAGAAATATAAAATAATATATTTAAACTGAGGAGTTATTGCTCTTTTCACGTTTGAGTCTAATCTTCTATAAATAACGTTTACTCGAGGATCCAGAACTTTCACACATCTCGATTTTTTTAAAAAGAAAATTAAAAATGGAAGTAACAGTATTCAAGCCCAAAGCACTTTTTTAAAAAAATAAAATTGAGTGTAGAGCAAACACATACCTTCAAAAACACTATAGATGGGATACGGTACCATGGAGGAGGGAGCATCCCCTGCCGATTGGTCTCACCAGCTGCGTGCAAAAACATCGAACAGAGTAAACACAGAGCTAGAAAACGTCAGAGGTAGGATCAGGTGCCATGGAGAGGCGAGAATCCACTGCCAACCGTACACAGTCGCTGTGTGCTTCTTGTCATGATCGGGAAATAACTAAAAAATCCGTCTACAATTCAGGGTGTAAATAATGGCAAAAATATGTATGGAAAAACGCCAGTTAGCATTTGAACTTATGTTAGATTGTGTTAGCTGAAAGGGTCATTGTGTCGGCCACGGAACTTACGAAATCTTGACATTAAACTGAAATGCTGATATTCTAGTTTCATCAACTTGTTTATCAATAACTTACCTCGTTTTAAATATTCTCCATACAAAGAATATATTCTTGCTTATCGAATCAAATACGTAGGTGATAAAGGTATATTGCTGCATAAGTAAGGGGAGTTGAAATAGAAAATTTAAAGTCATCACATTTATCGTAACGCTTTGTTTTCAGATTATTATTAATATTTTTAAAGTAAAATATTAATATAATTATAATAATAGCAAACAGTATGAGGGATACATCATATCGCATAAAATGGATATAAGCATTGTTAATTGACAAAACGCCGTTTATACATATAAGTTGCGAATTTCGGGAAGAAAAACAAACCTCATTTCAAAATTATACTGGTTCACGCATATTTTGTTTAACTGATAGAAATATGAGGGTTTTTTTTTCATTTACGGGATTGAATGATGCTTTACAAAATAAGGTCATTTTAAAAACTTATTTCCTTAATTAAAAAAAAATATATTTTAACATTTAAAGATTATTCCAAGTTTTTTTCTATGTTTTGCGTCAATGCACACCTTTTTAGAAAAGAAGAAATAGGATTATGAGTTCTTTACTTTATTATTCTTGTCAAAGTCAAAAATATTGAAATTCTATAATTAAAAATGTGTTATGTTAAGAATCTTTATAGAATTTATTATCTCAATATAAAGAAAGGCTCTTTCTTAGAGAAAAAAAATAATGAAATCAAATTTTTTTAATGACGTCATTTTTATTGCTAGAAGATATGTGTTTTATTTATTCATTTATTCTTTGTTGTTGTTTCTTTTCTGCAAAAAGGTATGTTTAATACTTTAAATTGCAACTTTGAAAGTTTGAAAACTTTGATTAGTTTGAAAGTTGAAAAATCACTTGCAAGTACACTAATATAGGCAAACAATTTCTTTTCTTTCAATAGCTAGTTTTATTTTTTCACAACCTTGAAGTATTTATGGTATAAAACTAGCGGTGTTTATCCCGGTTTATCTATGTTTTCAAATTCTCTGCTGTGTGAAGTTAATATTTAATTATAATTTTTTTAATTTTTCTGTATTCTCCGTACGACTTCAATTAAAAGCGATGCTTTTACATAGTATGCGTACATCAGATATACGTACTTTAAATCATTTACGTAGTATGCATAGTATGTAAAAAACAGATGCATTAATAGTCAGTTAAGTTTATCGCAGAGTTTAGAAGAAAACAAAACAGAATCCAGAAAACGTAATAAAATTGTTAATGAATATCAAGAATCATTTTCGACCTTGAGCAAATTATTCACTAAAACTGCGAATTTTTCAAGAAACATTTTACTACTGATTTGTGATTAGAATTGATCAGCAAGGAACATCATAATATACACTGAACAAATCGAACTAAATCGTGAAGATTAAAGTGCATTCTAGTTTTTTGAAACACTGAAATAAGCTATTTTTATTAAATATTATGACATTGCATGAGCGTCATGTTTCATTGCGTGACAATGTTAAAAATCACAGTGATTTCATTTCTTTATAAAAGAGGAAACAAAATGAAAAAATTACACCGTAAAAGGATTAGCCAGATAAAGGTACATGTTTGATTTTTAACGTAGCTTATTTTCATCATTGAAAATTCTTAATTAAAAAGAATCATTTTTTAGCCTATATGTACTTTTTAAATCCTCCAGATTTCAAAGAAGATGAGAAGCTCTGTGATTATTGTGTATATTTTGACCATCCAAGTGGTCTTTGGAAACAAGTCGTTTTTGCAGTATTTGAAAAGTCAGGCGAGTAATTAAGAGAAAGGCCTAAATTCTGTCATCAATGGAGGGGGATATAGTAACAATGGTAAGTTTATTGAGGAAACATTTACAAATGAACCAGATTTAAAAGTGTAAAAATTGAACTTTCTAAAAACTGCATAGATGTTGTCAAAGAGAAACCACCAATGAAAGGTATTTTTAATTAAATGTAACCGATTGATTTATTGTATATTGTTTAACGTCCCTCCCGAGAATTTTTCACTCATATGGAGACGCCACCACCAGCCGGTGGAGAGCTGCAAATTTTGTCCTTTACTCGGCACTCGGGGCCATTGAGCAGGGAGGCATCTTTTTCCTGTCACTGCACCTCGGTTTATACGGTCTCATCCGAAGGACCGGTCTCCACGTCCCACAGTGGGATTCGAAACCGAGAC
The DNA here is from genome assembly GCA_003671525.1 of Saccostrea glomerata. Lineage (NCBI taxonomy): Eukaryota > Metazoa > Mollusca > Bivalvia > Ostreida > Ostreidae > Saccostrea > Saccostrea glomerata. Next base: position 504,537 of record PRKT01000060.1, on the reverse strand, counting down.
GTAAGGATCAACTCCTCCTTCGCGACTCTAGAGCAGACGTTCTAACCACTGAGCCACGCGGACGACTAAATGTAAACGAAAGATACTGTTTATAAATAAATCTTAATCAGAGTGTAATATCGTAGACTGTTAAAATGTTGAGAATATGAAAAGTAATTACAATTTTGCAAAAGAGAACTTACTCATCATTGTTTATTTTTCTTTCTATTTGGAAGACAATCTGGTCCTAAAACTATAATAATCTTCAGTGATTCACATTACATGAAGTATTTCTAAAATTGTGTGAAAGATGAATGAAAAGCATCAGACTTAATGTCGAGGAAGATCGTGATAAGTCCGCGAATGGATTAAAATACTAATCTTTTTTAAGAATTATTCAATTTGTCATTCACTCTCCTTGTTTGTGATTCAAAAAATCTTATCCAGTTAACAATTTCTACCAATATACAATTAGAATTGTACAGATCAGAGACTTTAATCTCTGATAAGAAAATGATAAACATTTAAACATGTTGATTTTACTTATTTGTTTCAGACCATGTTGCGTTTTCAGCTTATCAGTCTACAGCTAAAAGTTACAAACTACATGAAACTTGGATCTTTGATAAAGTTCTTTTGAATGAGGGCAATTCATACAACAAGGCAACAGGCACATTTATAGCACCTTCTGGTGGAACATGTGCCTTCACCTGGTCAGCACTGACAGATCCAGGTAAAACAGCCCACCCTTACCTGAGAGTTAATGGTCAATACAAAGGATTTACCGCATTCAACAATTCCATCACTTCACAGCGTTTTTGGTTCGAACACGATTCTTGTTCGTCTGAAGAAGGGAGATAGGGTCGATATTGCTTCTGGGTACCTGGCAGCTTATGCCAGAGAAAGGTGGACTTCGTTCTCCGGCTGGAAAATATACTAAATGATTCCTTTGTTCATCTAAAATGCATTCATTAGATAATTTTCGAATGACATGCTAATGACAGAGAATAATTTTTGATTTACAAAAAATTAATTTGTTTAAAAGAAGAACTTTTCAAAACTTTATACAACCAATCTATATTATAAAAATCAGTCTTATTGACATCATATAATAAAGACATTTACTTTTTTAATAAAATGATATTCGTAATTATATTTTTCTTGGTTTTGGTCATTTCTATGGTGGCATACATGCAAAATTAATTATCTTCACATGCGAAAAAGATATGTCAACATGAAAGATACTTATGCCTACATGCATAATTATCATGCTGACATGCAAGTAACCAATTTTTTTACCGATCGTTTGATCTTTTCTAAAATTTGCCTTTTCCTGCAAATGGTTATGTCGACACAAGTTGACGCACTTTTGAGGAAAATATCTCCACTTTCAAGCGCCAATTAACTACCTTTCACTCCATAATTCTAGGCACATTATTTAACTAATCAGTATATTTAATCCATCTCCCAACCCTTTATGGTCGTCTCTACAAGTGATAATCGCGCTTGATTAAAATTATTTGGAAGATTGCTGAAAATTCACCTCTAGCGATTTTATTGCCTGTAGAGACAACTATAAATGGTTAAGAGGTGGATAAAATATACATATTGGCTACAGAATATGTCTAGAACTAGGGAGTGAAAGGTAGTTGATTGACCAATGCTAAAAAGTGGAGAAATTCTCCCCAAAAGTGCACAAAAATATTGGGCAGTAAATTGCACCTTTTTGCATTACAGATCTGTAGTGTTATGTTCAAACACAAATATATATAACCATAACGCTACAGATCTGCAGCTAGCGTCTCCATATGAGTGAAAAATTCTCGAGAGGGAAGCTAAACAATATACAATCATTCAACGTTAGTGTTTACTTTATTTTCGGTTTCAATTTTATTAATAAAATAGAAACCTCAAAGTCGTGATGCCACATTTATATATAAGCAATGCGCTGTTGTATTCTCGTTAATACATGTATTTTGAAAACGTTGAGCAAATTTCAAAAGGAGATGACAGGCTGTAAAACATTATACATTATGAACATGCTAATTGACCTGAAGTGCTAAGTAAAGGTCAAAATGTATAGCCTTCCAAAGACAATTTGGAACGTCTCCAAATGGGTGAAAATTCTGGATGAACACTACACAACAAACAAAGTACCAAATATTTTACGAAAGAATAGTTGCACTCTATTTTTTTTCAACTTGGTCAGCGCAATCAGGGTTGAAACTCTCCGACCGGGTTGAGCCACCAGGATGTTTTAGGTAGTACATAATTATGTAAATGTTCCTTCCTAGGCACTCGTCAGTGGAAGTTAAGGTCATGGGTATCATAATCCGAAATACAATGCCACATTTTGTACTATAAAGAACTCCCACCACAACGGGCGTAAGTGACAAACAAAGATGTAAAATTCTGGCGCAACTAAATCGGATGACGTGCATACAAGTGTTAAATTTCAGCAGTGGGACATACAGGATAATTCAATCCGTCGATCAATATACTAGAGGCTTTTTAAGATATTTCTCCCAAGTATACTTAAGTAATTTTTTTCTATATATTACTATGGACTCATTCTTTCTTCTGAAACCAAGATTTGGAGAAAAAAACCTCGATTTATTGAATTTTTACCATTTTTTTTATTTCCTTCTATCAGGAGGCCTAGGTGATAGACCCTTTCTTTGAACAAACCTAAATATCCATTAGCAAAGGGGTCCTTATGCCAATTGTCTTTTAAATCGGCGCATTGAACGTTGAGACTATTCATTTGGACTGTCAACGCTAGCCAACGACACAATTATAAGAAAAGCATGCATACATGTACCATTTCATATCCAAAATCAGCTGATAATAAGACAAAACAAGTTATATATTCTGCGAGCATTGAGCTTACAAAATGATACCCCTGCATCCCATATGATTATAATTGCAAAGTCGATGTTGTGCAATGGGAGACCCGAAATGAGTAAGATCGAAACCTAAAATTGGAATTGCACTTTGGCATTATTTGAAATTCTGTGAAAGTTTCATTAAAACATGTTAGTGAAATGAGAGGAGTTGGGGATAAGATATCGGTGCACAAAGCGTAACGGGCAGACGGATCGACCGACGTACAGCTAGACGAACCATCACTCTATTTCCCCATTATATAATTAATCTGTTTACTTGGCACCTCCAAATTTCATTTTCATCAAATTTCATTTTTATGTGGTTTACGTATTTCAGATATTTATTGAATAAAAGCGAAATGAAAAGATATTCAAAATGTCGTAAATTTTTTCCAGTAGTCTCAGATGTGGGTACCTGCATATAAAAATCAAAGATAGCTACTCCAAAATATGTCCAAACTTTCACTCAAAGGAATGAGTTTTTTCTTTAAAAAATTGACTTACCTCTCTGTTAGACTCTTGGGGGATAACAATAAAATCAAATTATTTTTCTCTAGCATTGTATTTGCTTTTCGGAGCTTCTTGCACAAATATCATGAATATTTTTTTGTGTGTTGATAAATATTAATGTAAATTAATCAAGATTCCAACGTATTAATACATTACAATAAATTATTTTTAAAAAATCAATTGATGGTCTGGTTCATTTGTAAATGTTACCTCATTGATATCTTTTGTATTAACGAGCAAAGTTTAACATTTGTTTGAAATAATCATAAAAACCTTGACGCTTTTGTGCCTCAGTGGTTAGAGATATTGTCTGAAATTGCATAATAATACGGAGTTGATTCTTACACCATGCACGTTGTGGGTTTGAATCCTTATGCATGACGTAAAGACGGGTCCTTCAGATGAGGCCGTATAAACAGAAGTTTCTTTCTCGCAGAATGTGCTACGATAAACCTTATTTTTATTTCACCATTAACTCTGCAAATATTTAAACATTGCTAACTGTACTTCAACAGTATAAGACCCCTCTGGTATCTAATTAAAATTATTTACTCCTACAATTTCATATTTTTTCGTATCGGACGAACTCATTGAATTTGATTTTCCAACAAATAATGCAGATAGTATTCAGATAATTATAAAGACATCACGACTCAAAATGCATGTTTTGACGTAAATCGCTTATAACTGCTTTGTTGTGCCTTTTGGGATCAAAGTACATTTTCCAAAAACACATGAGATATTTTTCAAGGATACAAAAAATTAATACATTAAAAACATTCAATGTTTAAACCTACCCTTAACATTATGATTTAAATTCTGAACAAAAATGTCATTCAGTAAGAAAATATCACATTTGTATGCACTGGTTTAATTTTTTATCTTCTGTACTTGATGACCTGACTTAATATGTAAAAACAAGAATAATTTTATGTTCATTGCTCAGTTGAAAATCATTTATAAAACACAATAAAAAGAATTTGCTGAGTAACTTTTCATCAACATGTTTAAGGATACATAACACAAACAAAAATATTATGCCTGAATTAATATAATTATATTTTTGACTGATTTTGAATAGAAATGATATAAATAATAAATCCCTGGAAATAAAATGGAAAACTAATTTCTTTGGTGCCTAAATAAATGTTTTCAATATCATTCTATAGAAAATTTTGCTTATATTTTTCATTTGGACAAAATCTTGCAAAAATCTCCAACTTTACCCAGTAAACACGGATTACTTAGGTAGAGGGCTTAACATTATAGGCTTTGCCTGCTACCCAATCCCATTCTCATTTATTTCTGATTAAAATTTTGTATAAATAATAAAGAAAAAAAAATCCTAAAATCTTTTTGAATGTAAATCTATAAAAATATTGCTGATTTATGAAAGAAATGTTTTTGTTATTTATCCATAATCAATTTAAATTTAAACCAAATGTATTTCTCCTATATGTTTTGAAAACTATATACTGGTAATACTTTTTTTTTTTATAAGGTCTTACTCTATTCTCAGCAACCATTTCAAGGTTGAGGTGTTGAAACATGATCTGATTCATAGAATTATTTTTTTTCTTGATTAATATCGACCAATTGATTGATTAATTGTATAATGTATAACGTCTCATTTGAGAAATTTTCACTCAAATCATATAGACTTTGTAATAAAGCGAACGTAGATCTGATAATACATGTATAGAAGCACAGCAAGTTTTTTTATGTTGATTCCAGCATATTTTCGCAAAAAAGGTTTCAATAAGAAAGAAAAAAAGTCGAGCTTCTTATAAATGAGCTTGCGAAAACACTTACTGTGACCTTCAACTCGACATTAAGAAACATCGATGACGTATAATCAATTAACAATATATCCTTCCACGATATGTCGGCATTATACCCCAGTGAGATTGCAAAAAATATACCACAGAGTCTGGCACATCTGTTTCATATTTGAACATTTTAATTAAAAAAAGGCGTAAATGTTACATGTTACTTAAGACAAAACTTTATGATTAACGTTATGATTAAACTTTTTAATCGTCAATCTTTCTCACTTATTAGATTTTTACCTTCTACTGACGATAAGGGCTAGCTAATAATAAACGAAATGAATCCAACTTTTTTTCCCCCAAATCATTTATTCAATAATGTACAACATAACAGTGAGGCAAAACTTCCGCAGAAGCCCTCTGGTAATACTTCACCAGGGATGCCAGGAGCTCCCTGGATCGATATAATATTATATAATATATTTCCAATATTTGAACACAGAATTTTTCACATTATACTAATATATAATTATTGACGCTTCATTTTCATACATATACATAAATATCTTAAAAGAAATTTTTACCATTTTTATATATAAAAACAAAGTATTCCTTTAACACCAATAAAAGCATGACCTTTGTTGCAGTGGAGATTGTGTGAAAAAAAAAGAAAGTCTATATCAATCTCACTGTAACTAGTATTTAGGGCCAGGTCATCCTAAAATACTGGTCTTTTTCATGTTTTACATCTTAAAAACAGGATCAATATGCAGAGTTTTGTGATAATAAAATTAAATTATAAAAAACACATCAGAATGAATGAATTTTACAATACATGAATATTTTTTCCTCACATACATAGTTTGAATCATATTTTAAACATAAAGTTTCCAGTTACATGAAAAATAACATAGCAAAAAACCAGTGTGCCTTATAGTGGATTTAAAATGTGAATACTTGTATATATAGTTTATCACGGCAGCATATACTACCAATACTATAAATAATATTAGAATCACAAGGAATTTTGAAATTCATGATTTATTTTCTCTTTGAAATTTGTCAAACCATTTGATTGTAATAGTGAAAAATTCGATTTCATTTCATTTTTGAATGCATTTTTAATATTGAAGTCAGTTATTTTTGAATTCTCATATTTAATTTTATTTCTTGTTTTCCATATGACCCATTTATAAATACATATTTAAAAAATGTTAACAACGTTTCTTTGGGTTTGCGGGGTTCCTTCAAGTAGCCTAATGTTATTGTTTGTTGGTCAATTTGTAAAGTTCCATTTAGTTGCAGCACATTTTCAATTATATCTTCTAGTAATTTGAGTGTTGTTTTCACTTTTATGCAATGGAAAAAGAGGTGTTGTTGATTTTCTTTATGATTTTTACATAGGTTGCATAAACCATTGGTTAGTCCGATTTTACATAATTTATCTTCAGTATACAATATATTATGCACGCATTTCCATTGGAATTCTTGAATTTTATTTTTAACTTTCATTTTTGAAATACTATCCCAAACTAAGTTCCACCGTATGTTATTATACCCCCCGCTTGAAAAGCGGGAGGGTATATAGTGATCGGGATTTCCGTCCGTCCGTCCGTCTGTTACGCTTTTTCTCTTATCCGCAACTCCTCTTATACTACTGAGTGAAAATGAATGAAACTTTCACAGAATCTTCATTACATATTGCCATTGTGCACCTCCTATATTACTTTTTTATTCGACACGTATTTTAGGTTTCCCAGAGCAAAACATAGACATTGCCATTTTTTGTTTACCTATGACGTCACATAATAGAAGCTTCTGGATAACATTTGACGGGACGAGTTATTCCTCTTTACACATTACCGTAACACATCGACATTATGGGAGGCGGGGGTATCATTTAGTGAGCTCATTGCTCACAGTACCTCTAGTTTTGTTAAATATTTTCCCATTTTTCTTGACATTTTGGAATTATTGTCTTGTTTAATATTTTTTCTCTGTTCTTTAACTTGATATCTTCAAAGGTTACCACTTTATTAGTATCTCTTTTTATGAGTAAATTATTATTCAATTTATAAGGGAGTTTTGTTTCGCTATTTGATACTGAGCTGTTTCTTTTCAGTATTGGATATAACAGTTAAGGGATGGCTGATTTTATTTTACTATATTCAAATATCCAACATCTTTTGTCTACTAATTTATTAAAAATGGTGTCGTTATATTTAAAACAATTTTCCGCATCATTCCAAATGTCTTTAATTTCTAATAAACCACTTTTGATAAATGATTCTACATATAGGCTTTTCCCTTGGAATTGTATAAGTTTATTACCAAAGAGTGAGAGGTTAAGTATTTCCTCTCGATTCTCTGGCTCGAATTTTGACTGAAATTCGCTGTATGCGACGAGTGCTTTTTTATAAAAACTAGACATCTTATTCAAGGAAATTGGAGAAAAATCTGAACAAGTGCTTAAGAAATATTCTTTACTTGAATGCATATCTTTACTCTGTAACCAGTTTTTACCAATAGCATTCCATGTTTCTAACTTTGAATGCATGATTTTATAAATTGTTTTTATTTGTTTACTTTTTATAAAATTGAATATATTTATCATGTTTATTCCTCCTTCGTTCTTGCTTAAGCAGCACACGTTTCTGTCAATTTTATTTAATTTATTATCCCAAATAAAAGACCAGACAGTGTCATTTATTTGTTTTGCATATATATCAGGTATTCCCCTAATTTCGATTTCATAGCCAATAATTGGAATTATTAAATTTTTTATTATCAAAGTTTTCCCTTTGAATGTAAGGTTCCTAGTTTTCCAGACATGCAAGCTGTTCTTTATTTTTTCTATTTTTTCCAACCATACTGCATTAGTATCAATACCATATCCATGATTTACCCCCAAAGTTTTTATATTAGTTTTTATCCACTGTATCTTTTTAAATTTTGGTGTTTTACCTTTTGATTTGCCTATAAACAGGCCCTTTGTTTTCGAGAAATTGATTTTTGCCCCAGAGGCTTTTTCATATATTTCTAACACATTGAAGGAATCTATTATAGATTCTTCGTCCTTATTAAATAGTTGTGTATCGTCTGCGAACATATTTATTTTACATTTTTTTTTATCTTTATTAGGAATTAAAATACCCTTTATCTGCGGATTTTGTCTAATAGCACAGGCCATAGGCTCTATTTGAAGAACATATAGCAATGGAGCAATAGGGCAACCTTGTCTTGCCGATCTTGAGATTGGAAAGTATTTAGATACAAATCCATTAGTTTTAATGCATGTTTTTGATTTAATAAGAAGCATTTTTATCCAATCGCAATATTTTTTACCAAAGTTAAATCTTTTTAATGTTGCTTCTACCCAACCCCATTCAATTCTATCGAACGCTTTTTGTTGATCTAGAAATATAATTGCTCCTTCTAAATCTTCATTATCAGCATAATCAATAATATCTTGAATCAGTCTATTTGCATCACTTATGTTTCTGCCTTTAACAAATCCTTTTTGGTCTGGATGAATTAATTTTGGTAGTACTGTTTTTAATCTCTCGGCGAGTATTTTAGCAATAATTTTATAATCATTGTTAAGCATTGTTAATGGTCTCCAGTTTTTTATATCTTCTCTTTCATTCCCTTTATGTATTAATGAGATTACTCCTTTTGTTTGTGAGTCACAAAGTGTGGCCCTATGAAATATGTGTTTTAGAACTTTTGAAAATTCATTTTTAATTATATCCCAGTATATTTGATAAAAAGTTGATAAAATCCCATCTTCACCGGGAGATTTATTTGGCTTTAATGACATCACTGCTTGATATATTTCTTTATCGTTTATATCACCATCGAGCATGTTTACGTCATAATCGTCTAATTTACATTGCACTTCCGCTAATAATAATTCCCCACTTTCACTATCCCATCCTTCCGTATTTAATAATTTGTAATAAAAATTAATTTGCTCTTCGATGATTGAATCAATGTCAGTTTTATAGGTACCATTTTCTGTTTTTATTCTATTCCACAATTTTTTCTCTCCATTACTCTTTTCTAATTGAAAGAAATATTTCGAAGGAGCTTCTCCTTCTTTAAACCATCTACATTTTGATCGTATTATTGCCGCTTCTGTCTTATCTATATAAATTTCTTTTATTTTTTGCTCAAGGTCATTTTGATACTTTTTATTAGTCATAGGATTGTTTTTAATCTCTTCTAATCTTTTTTCTAATTTCTCTAGTTTTTTTTTCTTAACGTTTAATTTTTTTGACATCTCAATACACAATGTTTTTATCTTATATTTAGTTATTAGTCCCACCAGTATAGAATATCCTGACAGTTACTTAAGCTTTTCTTGTAATTTTCCCAGAATTCAACAAATATTTTCGGAAGTCGTCGTTTGTTAATGTTTTATGATTCATTGTCCATAACCCTGGGCCTCTTTGGATATTATCTAATTGTAGTTTTAATGTTATCAAATCGTGATCGCTAAATGGGAAATGGAAAATAGCACAATTGTTTATTTTGTGTAGTATATTTTCACTTGTAAGGAAATAATCTATTCTTGATTATAATTGCCCCTATGAAATGTGTAACATCGTTTTTCCGGGTTTCGTTCTCGCCAGATATCCTGCAATTCACATCGTTTAATTAAATCATTAAGTTCTGATACCGCAATATCTTTTCGTAGGGGCACGGGATGCCTATCAAGCTGTTTGTTTTGAGTGCAATTAAAGTCACCGCATATAATTTTATGATGAGCAAATTCATCAAATTTTAGTGAGTTAAAATACTGCTTTCTATCAACTCCGTTATTCGGTGTGTAAATACACTTTATGTCTACAGTAAAACTCGTTTAGTACGAACACGGATATAGCGAATTCACGGATATAGCGAAATTTTTCTGGGTCCCCGGCAAAATCCTTAACAGATATTTGTAAAATTTTTCGGTTATAACGAACTCTGATATAACGAATTTACGGATATAGCCAACTGATTTTCAGTCCCGTTTAGGTTAAATATAATGAAATTTACATCTTTTATAACGAACTTTCAAAGATATCAAAATTTGATAAACTGAACTGACTTTATTTTCTTTTTGCATTTGTATATGAAAATAAATTCATAATGAAACCTTGGTTATCAAAGGTATGTTTTGTAATATTTGCTTCCCTAACATATTTGGTAGTAACACTTGAAGGAAAAAAAAATTAATATTACGATTTCGTTATATATGTTTATACGAATTCGTTATATGGATATAACGAATTACGGATATAGCGAATTAAATTCACAGGTCCCCAGGACTTCGCTTTATCCGAGTTTTACTGTACTGTAAAGTCATTATTTTTTATGCTATCAGTTATGTCCCTTCCTTCTCTGTCAGAAATAGTTTTTGTGATTTTAAATTCGGGCTTTTTGATCATGAATAACATCCCCACACCCCGTGATTCGCTAGACCAATTATTCCAAATAGAGTTTGACCCTTTAAATGTTTTCCATTCATTTTCCCACTTTTGTGTTTCTTTATCTGTCCCATGTGTTTCTTGCAAACAAATTATATCGTATTTGCGTTTACTCAACCATGAAAAAATACACATTCTTTTTTTCTTATCTGGTAGCCCGTTAACATTAATAGAGGCTATATGTAGAGTCATTTTAAGTAATAGTGCAATCTAAAATATACCACAGAATACTAATGGAAAAAAAATAATATGTACGAGGGTTGATCCAAAAGTAATGTCACTGTGTGCATATCTTTAATATTTGGCGTCATATTATCAAATATAATGCACCAAAAGATGCATAAACATAAATCTAATCAAAATAGAAAATTTCATTTAATAATGTTCAATTGAATTCATTTTATAGATGTTTAAAACATTAAACATAGGGGGTGTCGCCGCGTCACAACTAAACGTCACGTTTTAAAGTTAATATTGTTAGAATGAAAAAAGACAAACACATTTAAAAAAAGTATCTAAAAAATCGTCTAATCGTCCAATATTTCAAAATTTCAAAATTTACGACATTTTCTAATCTTTAGTTAAAAAATTTAATGGCAGCATTGTTTTTTATTAAATAAAACAGTATTGTTTATATCTGATGTATTGCAGAAACGAAATGTCGAAATGGAATAAAACACCGAAACGAGTTGTAATGTATTTTTCCTTCAAAATCGGGAAATCACAAGTAGAAACAGATATGATGGTAAATCAAACTCGCAGAGGAAAGAGTGTCAACGAGAGACTTGTTCATAGATGGTTTCAGAGATTTTGGGCGGGTAATAGGTAAATAAATGATCATTTGGGGACAGAAATACATAATATGTACCGAAAGATAGGAGGTCGGGTGGAAACATCCAATGGCGTCGACGTTGTCGTAAAAGAGATAAGTGGCAGTTTGAGTGATATGAGACACTTTTAAGTTTGTCTTATGCTATTGTTCAAAGAATTTTGATGAAGGATTAAATTACAGATAAAGTGTACAATTGGTGCCAATTGTTTTTAAAGAAAATAAAATGTGTGAATGTTTTCTGAATATCATTTTTTTTAAATAACACAAAGGGAAGGCGTTTTTAAAAGTTTGTGACGGCGCATATCCGTTTTATGACGTTATTTAGGTGCGGCGACTACCATAATCGCATTTCGTGTTTAATTCGATATTTTGAAAAGTATAAATCATTTTAATTTGAATTTTTCAGGACTGATTTAAAATAAGTATAGCTTCCATCATATAAATTTTTGTTGATTTACGTCGACTAGGAAAAATTTTATCGAAGTTGTGACATTACTTTTGGATCAACCCTAGTACAATATATATACAAGTAGTTATTATGTACATAGTGACCAATCTATAACAAAAGTCATATTGATCAGCTCTGTTACTTATAGTTTACATTTTTTGTATTTTGCCCTGTTTTTCGGTGGAAGCTGGGGTATTTGAACTTAGTTTCCGTTTTGTAATGGTAGGGGTTCGAGGAGGACCGTTCGCGGAGCAATTGTAATTGCAGAAAATATCAGCAATTTTCTCAGCGCCTTCGCTACTGATATGCACACCACTGGGGTCATTGCTGTCATTCAGTGCTCTAGTAGCAAGCCCTTGGTCATTTATGAATGAGCTGCACACGTCGATCACTGATAATAATTTATTTCTTTCATACAATTTTTCAAGGAATTTATTCACATGCCAAGTGTTGTCGTTCATTATTTTTTAATCGCGGCGCTTTTTCCTTTCCTGGGTATGACTGTGCATACTGCAATTCGAGCTTCGGGAAAAGTTTCTTGAATCTTGTTAAGACCCGTCATAACATTGCCCGTTAAATCACCGATTTCGTCTTGACATCTGGTAACATCGATATCATTTGTTCCTAAATGAACGATATATATTTCATCACTTAACATCAGTTAGAATATTCAAGATCAATGTTGACTGCATAATTCATTATGAGCATGTCAAATTTTACAAGAACTGTTGTTATACCTGTAATTTTACTAAATACCCCGGTATTGTTTTATTGAAATATTTACAGTAAAAATATCTTCACTTTTGGCACACATCTGTACTTCCATTGCAAAATATTGCGCGTTTCGTTGATATTTTTTTCCTTTGCTCTGATATTTAATCATATTAACTATTTCTTATTTTCGGATAAAGGCAAATATCAGGAATTCAATTTTGCTACCATGGCAAAAATGTCATTCAAATAACTTTAAAAGAATTTTGTAACCATGTTCATTTCATCATTTTAAATAAAATAATTTTCGCCACTAGAGTCCCTATGATTTTACACAGTCGTTATTTATAACCCTAAGTGGCAATAATAGCCTGTGGCTATTAGGTTCGACCGTCTTAAAAGCAATAATGGTTACCCAACAGCACATCCTTCCGATAAACATTATTACTTCACATTTTTATCGTCAATATTGCTAACTGATGTAAAATACACAAATTTCACATGCATATGAGATATATGTTTCCCAAGTGACTCGAAATGCAAGCCCATACTCTACATACGAACATTTCTAACACGAAACAAACTCTGACAAATTAGTTGAGGAAGCAAGGATACACTGTATCAAGAGACTCATTTAAAATCAACATTTTGTTATATCCATAATTTATTATAGATCACATTTAAGTTAGTGGTATAAATTTAAATATAATATGCCATGCAATATGATTGAAAATTTCAAGTCTTATTTCACTTTTAGGAGCGAATTCATTTCAAATCAGTGGCACCAGAATGTTTCCAAAATCCCCCAGTTGTGACTACCAAGAGTTACGTCTGGTCGTTTGGTATGGTTTTATTGGAAATATTCACTTTAGGTGCGTGTTATTATTTTATACCTGGATTATGATGGTTTAGCGTACAATTCATTGTCACCATCGCTGAAAAAAATATCACTCATTCTTCAAGTTAATGCATTCGCCAAATATAATAGTTCTAGCAAAAAAATAGCTTTTGTTTCATTTGTTGCATAAACTTACGAGGTATAAAAAGTATAAAAGTATATTAAAAGATGTAAAATTATTTGCGTATTTATGCTTTTTAAGAACAATTTGATATCCGTAAAATGTAGAATTATTAGTTTGAATATATGAGCAAGCATGTTTTAACCCTTTTTAGACATAATTTTCCCTTTTCTCCATGTTTTTCACGTTATTTTATTTTTTGTTTCATGATTAACCACTCGGATATGGTCAAATTCATAATAATTATAAAAAAAATTACCGAAGAGAAGTTTTAAGAATTCAGTTGACTTCAAAAGGTGTTATTGAGATTTTGTTAACAACTTTTGTTAACAATACAAAAAAATTAAAATTCAAAAGAAAATAAATGTTATAGATAACGAATGGAAAGTTATTGATCTTTAATTTGAAAAAAAATTTATTTGAGATGAGAAATCACTTTATCAAGAAATATACTTATCTATTGAAAATGATATATGTTCAGTACGTACATACATGTATAATTAATTGATTCAAGTAGAAAATTATACAATAAAAATTAAAAATTATCAATAGAAATGAAAAAAGAACAAAACAAAAGGACAATATGGATTTTAACAACAACAAAAAAAACAAAACAAAAAAAAAACAAAAAAAACAATGAAATTGAAAGCACAAAATTAATAAAAATGATTTTAAAAAAGAGTACAAATTAAAGCTAAGTGAATATTAAAGAATTCAAGGGGGGAATTTATGGAATACAATTTCAAATATTCTATAATTGAAATAAAATTAAAAAAGTAATATAACCGAGAAAAAAAAATCTAACAAATTAAAAATCTTTACAAAATAAAGTTATTTAGTACAAATAGAATTTGAAACAATGCATTAAAAAATATGCTATATCAATACAAAATTTATCCATAAAAATCGAAAATACGCTGCAGTGTTTGAATCCCATAAAAAATTAATTTTCAATGCACTTTTTCCACATGATATTGTAACAAATATATACTTTAAAATTGAAAAAAAAATCCAACTTTTTGCATTTAATCGTGATTGAAATAAAAAAGATAAATTTCAGGTGAGGATCCATATCCAAATATGACAAAGGAAATGGTTCAGGAGTCTCTTGAAAAAGGAGAAAGACCAAAGAGATCTCAATATGATTCGTAAGGACATGCAGTTACTTTTATATTTATTTATGCATATTCTTGGAAATGGAGATAATTGAACCTCTATCAAATGCAATTATGTCTAAAATGATACCTGTCAATTCAAAATATTGAAAACAATTTCACCGGAGTTATACTTTAATATTTTTAGGTATTACAACGTGATGACGATGTGCTGGCACCAAGACGCAGATACCCTAGAGTCATTCAAAGATATAAAGAAAATCTTTAATGAAAATAATCAATACCAGTGATGCATTTCTTAAGATGTTCATCAATAACTATGCAGTTTTTGTTGTGTTTGTACATATTTTGCATATTACTCAATCATTTATTTATCTTTTATTGTTTTAGTCATTGAATTTCTTTGCTTCGAAACCCATGGTGAGATGCCGAAATGAAAGGTTACTGTAACATTGATTATTTTTTGTTTTACGTCCCATTCGAGCTTGATAGTTTTTCCTTCCTATATAGAGATGTCAAAATATATGAAAGCTTCATTGGACCTTTTCTCGGCACTCAGGGCCATCGAGAAGCGAGGTATCTTTTTCATGCCAATGCCTGCATTGACACGCCTTGGTTTTACATGTCTCATCGAAGGACCCGCAACTTTCACTTCAAAGTGAATTTTATTTGTTGAGATACATGTACAAGACAGATTTAGAGCTCTAGACATTTTTTATATAAACAGGGTCCGTGTAATTTTTATGTTTACATAGGTTAATATACTAATATATGTCCCTTCAAAGCAGATAATTTCAGTAAAGAAGTAATATCAAAATACGATTAGACAGTTTATAGCGATTTGCTTAATTTCATTTTGTTATAAATATGATATTTTCCATATGTACATGTAAACAAAAACACACGAGCCTTCAGTTGTTTCCATTATGATGAACTTTAAGTTCTGTATCTCATTTGTTAATCAACAAATGATGTTCAGATTTTACCTGACCATTAAATGATGCTTTAGTTACAAATTGTTAACATCAAAATTGGCTTAAAAAATTCTGTTGAAACTGTGTCCATGTCCATTAAATGCCTTTTGTTTATTATCATATACATGTAGGTACATATATTTGTTTTTCACAAAAAACATTTTCCCGGCTATTTATCTAACTTTTTTTACATGCTAAAGATGTATATTCTTTTTAATTGACAATAGTGTTGACTATCTCATCGTTATTACCCTAAAGAATTATCTGTTAAAGACTCAAAATTATTTTAAGGTATTGAAAGTAAAAGCTTTGTGATGTACATGTAACTGTGAGTGTAGCTATTTGATATTAATATTTGAGAAAAATATATCCTTATGCCAGTTTTCCTTGATTAATTTCAAAAGAAATGATCAAGAATACGTGTAGATCTATATAATTTTCATTTGCTACAATATATTCAATGAATATTTTTGCCAGGGAAGAAAAAGAAAATGTTTAACAATGTTTAAGCTTGTATCTGTATCACTTTGTAAAGACGTTTTTTTGTTGATGAATCTAAATATCTGCGTATATGCTTAGAGATTTCAAAATATAACTATGAAATTGTATAAAATAAATGTTTAGAATGCAAATTGTTTCTTTCAATATTAATTATAACAATCGATGGCATACCTTTGAATGCACTAAAAGCTAGTCAAAAAAATATAATTTTATTCTATATTCTGTTTGGTACATTTTCAGACAATCCGCTAGGCATGATAATGGAAGAGGTGTTTTAGAACAGTGAGAGACAAAGAGTTTGCTAATCTGAACTTGCACATTTAAAATTTTAGTGTGATTTCTTTTGCAAGACTGAGAAAAGGAATTTAAAAATTAAAATTTGAATTGTGATTTTTTTCATAGCTTTAGAATACTAAATTTTATGAACATTGGATATTTGCAGAAATTTAGTGTTATAACATATCATTTTTTTACATATACATGTACAGTGCATGTAGCCTATATTAGAATAGAATAGTGAGATCCTTGGATAGTTACATGTACTACAAGGAGCCTTCCAAATTAAGTTTTTTTCATTCAAACTTCTTGTACATAAAATATGATACCTTATAGTTTGTTGAAACTATCTCTGAAGTACCCTACATATTTTTAATACATGTTTCCTGATTTTTTTTTCAAGAATAATTGTGTATTGGGGCTTCTAAAAACTCAGTGCTTAGATCCAAAGATGTTCATGGAAATTATTTTTTTCTGCCAATTCCATAGTTATAAAGTATCCAGAGAATTCCCAAGAAAATACTGACTAAGAAATCATTACAGAAATCCATTACTGATTTCAAAGGAAAATAAAAACAGTACAGCCACTTTCAAACATGAGCAAGAACTTTATAAGGCGATGGTCAGCAGTCGGTGTGCTATCACAGATACATACATAGGCATAGATAAACTTCCTTTTTCTTCTCTGCTCAAAGACTTTCTAATTTTCAATGAAGAACAAAGTCGACCGTGAAAAACCATCTACGACTGAGGCTTCACAAGTAAAAGTACAAGTTCTATCAAAATATTTTTTTGAATTATTTATTTTGTCAAGAAAGGCATTATTTTTAGTACATTTTTTAGAGAACACTCTCTTTCGGTACAATATGTTACAGCCTTCTGATTTTCATCTCAATGGTTTTCAGTGAGTAATTATAACCATGCCAATGATACCAGTTTATGCCATCAGCAAAAGACGAATGGTGTCCCTTAAGGTAGAGACCATTTGGGTTAGCATGATGACAGGCTTTATACCAAAAACCGCCTTTGAATTTTTTTTAACAGTCGTATCTGTCTCTGTCTTTTGTAACAAAAGGTTGACCATTAACACGAGCCATAGAATCTCCTGTAAACAAACATACTAATATACTGTGTGTTATGTTCTGCAAAGTTGAAAATAAAAGTCCATTGAATAAACGAAGTGTGGTTAGTTATTTGAATTTAAATTATACATATTGATAGAATACTTAAACTGTTTTATTGATATCGAATAATGAAAATGGTGCATTTTCATTATTTGAGAACGTTCCAGTACAAAAATAAAAAAAATGTATTGTATAATTCTTGATTATTCCTGAGTAGATAAGATATGATGAAAAATGTTTTAAGTACAAGTTTACAATCATTTCATTTTTTCCCCACCAGAGAAACCAAAACATATCAAAACCGGTCATTTAAACTTAATTTTCCGCTGAAACATAGATGAAATATTGTTGACTCAGCCTTGAGCCCTATTCAGTCAATCAATCAATATTTATTACAAATAGTCGTAAATTTTTTTTTCAAATAATGTTGACCTCTGAAACCTCTTGATAAAAATCAAAGTTCCATACACTGCACAAATTTAGATTTAAGAGTGGATTGCATTTAAACACCCAATTTTATGTTAACGCTCCCAAAATCTACCTGATTCAAGATCAATAATTTACCGCCTGTCAATCATTAAAAAAAACAATGGCTTCTGATTTGATTGACAGGTTAGCTACCTGTGCTTCCTTGTAATCCGAGTTTGCATGTTTTGAAAACAATTACCTGGTCACGCGTCAAACGCTTTCATGTACCCGCAAAGTATACACGCGGATTAGAAAACTCCAATATGTTTAAATTTCAAAAAATAATTAAAAGTAGATTATTAAAACATTGACATAATAAAATATTTCTTTTCTATCTTCACTGCTGTTTGTTACTTGTAAGTGTTATATCGTCCACGTTTATCTGTAGAAAAAAAGACCGCGTCCACAGAAACGGCTCTATTTGTCGTAATTAGAAGTCCGACGAATTAAAATATTTTTTAAGAAATGGGATATAAGAAAAATATTCAGCACTAATAAAAGGCATATTATGATTTTTAAAAGATGTTTTATTTTGTACTATGGCTACAATCAGCACGATGTTGAAGGCCT
Organism: Saccostrea glomerata; assembly: GCA_003671525.1. NCBI lineage: Eukaryota > Metazoa > Mollusca > Bivalvia > Ostreida > Ostreidae > Saccostrea > Saccostrea glomerata. The sequence goes on along the minus strand of PRKT01000060.1, from coordinate 485,882 downwards.
ACAGAAATTGATGTCAGAATTAATTAATGCTCGAATTTTCTCTAGCGTCTGTATATATACTGTACGTAATGAAAATGTGAAGATAATTAATAGTGATCGATTCTGAAAAAAAGTCTTTCCAACAATAAAATTTTGTTAACACACGAAGAATAACAAATATGGAATATTTTTGACAACATTGTTGGTCATAAAAATAATAATAATAAAAAAAAATTCCGATCGCGGTAAATGCATGTTTACATGTACGACGAATAGGTTGATCAATAATTTTTTATTTCAATAGTCAGACTTTTTTAATCAAATTACTTCTTTTATTGAAGATTAAAAAAGATAAATATTATTGATTTGTTGTTTTTACTCCTGAATTTCTCTTTTATGTAAGGAAAACATTTTCTAAAACGATATACATGTATCTTATTATTTTTTTTCCTTCAAAACATTACCATGATTATAATGAATGCGTTTTGTTTACAAATAAATTCCACATTAAAATAATTATTTTACGTAGTTTCACTCAAACCCAGACACAAAACACGTAATGTTGACCCTGATTACCAAACACAGACTTCCTGTGTTATGCTACGTATACACAGATTTTTGACATCTTGGGTATTGGGGGTCTCCAGGTAAATAACAACACTGTTACTTTGACCACTCCCCCTCCTCAGGTAACCGTACGGTAAAAAAATTGGGTCTTTAAAACGTCTTTAAAAAAGCTTTCACAAAAACTATAGTTTTCTATAGTTAACTTATGTAAATCTAAGTATGGAAGTCCTCACTAATGAAACAAAGAATCAAAGTTTTTACGTTAGTTAAAGTCTCAAAGCTTTCACGATAGTAATTAAAAGTGATCATAAAAGTTATTCTATTTATCACAGTTTTTACCATAGTTAATCAAACTATCAAAGTTTTCACTTGGATTGAAGTTATGAATTTCTAAAAATCAAACGAAGGTCAAAACATCCTATTTTAATTATCTACTTTCTATTATTTTTTAAAAATAAAATTGCAAACATTTTTGTATTTCTACCCACGTGCATACAAGGCGGGAAAATGAAAGTGTTTGACGTGTGAACAGACAATCGTCTTCACAACATGCAAACTCAGATTATCAGGTAGCACAGGTAGCTGGTCTGTCAATAAAATTAGAAGCTTTTGTTTTTTAATGATTAACTGTAAAACATCGTGCTGAATTCTTTATGAAAGCTTTAGCACTCGTTTGTCGTACGCGTACACTCTGCATTTGCATCTGCCCAAATTGCTGGTGAAAAATATGAGTGTTTGTTTTTTGGAACTCATATTCCGTATCAAATCTGGCTGATTCGATATGTAGCGGTAATGAGTTGCTTTCGGATGATTCAATATGTAGCGATAATGAATTGTTTTCGGTAAAGAAAATGTAGCGCTACTGATCGGTCGAAAACTTGAGAAAAAAATGTAACTATAATGAGTTGATTTTTTGGGCGATATAGCGATAAAGTTGACCTCCCTATTTATATATATGAAAAAATAAAATCACTTTAAGGTCACAAGGACTTTAATTTTTCAAAGAAGTAAAATTAAATCGATGAGCCATCCGCGGAAGACGGCAGACCCTATAAAGAAACAGAGTCGTAAAATCGTATGCGTGGAAAACATAACTACCTGCGTCTCCATGATACTCCTCCACAGTGAATTTGTGTCCACTACTCCTGTCGCCAACAGAAAACACCCGATATTCTGCGTATCTCCTCTTCCCTCCGAAGTCTGACATATCTGCTCTTAACTCGTACCATCCTTGTGACGTCAATTGATGAATTCTCTGTGTACCTATGTGTAATGATGTTTTTATGCTCTCGTAAATGAAGATGTCTGGCATATATACATATACGTTTTGCCCTGACCATCCTATTTTTTTCTTGTTTAATTTTTGTCTGTTCGCTAAACCCTTAACCTTCTTCATAACTTTTGACAGGATGGATCAATGGCTTTCTTATTTTCTTATTTCATACGTGTATTCCATGTGACACGGCTTTCCTTTGGAACCAACAGTTTAGACATATGGACCTTGGAGTCTGACGCACATTTGCAAAATATTTAAAACTTTTAAACCTTGACCGTATATGTAACTTTTAAACAGTTCAAGCTAGGTCTTTTATACTTCACTTGCATATTTCTTGTGACAAAGCCTTGAGTAGCACACCAACCATTTGCACCTCTGTTTTAAAATTTGACCTATTTTGAAATCTTTTAACCTTAGTTATATCTTTTGAGCAAAAATATATTCCTTCTTTTCCCTCAGGACAGGACATTCCCTTAAACATATGAACATGTTTACCCTTTGACTTTAACCTTGGAGTTAGACCATCTTTTGAAAAAAAAAATTACCAAAACTTTTGAACAGATAGAGATGGAGCTTTTATATTTTACAAGTTTATTCCTTGTGACAAGTAATGCCGGTACCTTCTGCCACACATTTTCATTTTGAACAGTTGGTCCTATGATTTTTATACTTCACATGTTTATTTCTTTTGACACTATTCCCTAGAGTACAAATAATTGTGGTCCTTAAGGTCCTGGACCTTGATCTTACGGATTGAATTGCAATTAAAAAATGCTTAAATCTTAGTTTTAACTTTTAAGCTGTCTGTACTTTGGCTTAAAAATTTCACATGTGTATTTCCTGCATCAAGAGCTTACCATGTATACTAATAGTTTTGACGTTTTTTCTATGATATTGGAATTCACCGTATTTGAAAAAATATCCCTGGCCATAACTTTAAAATCGTTTCTTCTAGAGTATTTACAAATGCACTTTTATGACAAGGCCTTTGTTTGGCATTATCAGTTTGACATTGTTTGACATTGACTTAAACGTTTAGCAACCATTAATAAAAAATCAATCTTGACATTATGGTCATTGATCATGCAAATTCAAGAGATAAACTAGAGGTACTGTGAGGAATGAGCTCAACAAACGATATCCCCCTCCTCCCATATAAATATAATGGGCGTGTCCATGTTTTGTTGTGGGAAACCTATAATATGTGTCAGATCAAAAAGTAAGATAAAGGGTGCACAATGGAAATATGTAATAAAGATTCTGTGAAAGTTTCATCAAATTTCATTCAGTGGTATGAGAGGAGTTGCGGATAAGAGATGGGTACCCCAAAGCGTAACAGACAGACAGACAGACAGACGGACGGACGGGCATACCGATTACTATATACCCTCCCGCTTTTCAAGCGGGGGTAGAATAACAAGAGGCCCATGGGCCACATCGCTCACCTGAGCACTGTGGCTAGGAAAAAGTAGAAATTGGTTTATTATTGAAAAGTTTAAATCCAAAAATAGTCCCATGACCAATCATGGCTTTGCTATTCTTGAGAAGAAGATTTTTAAAGAATTTTCCTACCTATTTCTATGTAAAATTTTGGTCGGCCATTGTGGCCCCGCCCTACCCCCGGGGTTCATGATTTGAACAAACTTGAATCTACACTACCTGAGGATGCTTCCATATAAGTTTCATCCTTCCTGGCACAGTGGTTCTTGAGAAGATTTTTAAAGAATTGTCCTATATATTTCTATGTAAAACTTTGGTCGGCCATTGTTGCCCCGCCCTACCCCCGGGGTTCATGATTTGAACAAACTTGAATCTACACTACCTGAGGATGCTTCCATATAAGTTTCATCTTTCCTGGCACAGTGGTTCTTGAGAAGAAGATTTTTAAAACATGCCACCAAATTTTTATTCATTCCCAATTATCTCCACTTGAATGAGGGCGTGGCCCTTCATTTGAACAAACTTGAATCCCATTCACCCAAGGAAGCTTTGTGGTAAGTTTGGTTGAAATTGGCCCAGCGGTTCTTGAGAAGAAGTCGAAAATGTGAAAAGTTTAAAGACAGAAGACGGACTACAGACAAAATGTGATCAGAAATGCTCACTTGAGCCTTCGGCTCAGGTGAGCTAATAAGAGGTCTTGTCATAATTACATATGTGAAGTAAGACAGCCATAACTTCAACCAATCAAGGTTATTGGCAGGGTTAAGGTTTTACGAACGAAAATATTATCAGACAGGCAGATGGATGAACAAAACAAATTTTATTTACCACCTTAAGCTTCTATTACGGGGATATAAAAACAAATAGCAATGCATTGATTAAAAAAATTGAAATATTACAGATTACTTTTGTTTCACGATAATTACTTTGAAACAGTCGAATTGATTTGAAATGAAGGATATGGAGATAACGAACAGTATTCAATATCATAGTCCATGAAATGAGACAAAACAAGAGCAGAGCAAACAAGGACCTCTAAAACATCAGAGGTGGAATCAGGTGCCATGGAGGAGTGAGCATCCCCTGTCGACCGGTCATACCCGCCGTGTGCTCGATACTTGTCGTGATCGGGAAATAACGGAAAATCTTTCGTCAATTCAGTGTATAGATAATGGACTATTAATGTGTATGAAAAACGTCGGTCAGCATTTTAAAACAAAAGCACTGCTTTAAATGCATGTTGAAGAACCGAAAGTACCTAGCCAATATTCTCCATTAATGTTTCCGAATCTATACGTATAGTCCTGCCAGTTGCGGCTGAAACCCACACTTCCATCCTTACGTTTTTGGAAGATCTTGCGGAAAAGATCAAATAATATTTAAAGTTAACAAAAAATACCACATATATAATATTGTATATAAAATCTCAAATATACAGGATTATGTTTTTTTTCTGTAGAGTCTTTAAAAGAAACTAAAAAAATATTCAGTCTGAAATAAAATAAATAAAACAAACAAACAAACAAAGAAACAAAACCACAGAAAGAAGTATTTTCGAAAATCATAGTTTAAAATGATAGTTTTAAGTATTTACTAATTTATTGAATTGTGTATAAATATAAAGAAACTCTTTTTTTTAAAATGATCTTTTTCTTTCTTGTTAATATCATCTCTTTCACAATGCGCCAAAAAATATTTAAAATATAAACATGCACGTGTAGCACGGTCTATACAAGCTCATCCTCCCAAGTCAAGGAATTTTGATTACGTGGAGTAGAGCGGATCAAAAACCTTGAAGTTTATGTGGAGCGGAGTGGATAAAAAAATCCTTGACTTTGGAGTATGATACAAAGTCAGATACATGTACATTATAAAGCAAGAGAGAATTTTATCTCCATTTTAATATACCATATTTCAATGATTAAGAACGTCGAGGACACGCATTTTCATGTATAGCGTAAAACTCGTAAAAATAAGCATTTCTTTGGTAGCTAACAGTATGTTTTGAGGACCTTTTTCATGATTTTTTGTTTCATTTTTTTTATATAGATTTCCCTTATAAAATGAGTATAATTTAGTTCGTTATATCCACATATTCAGTATTTCATTCAATAAAGATTATCAGGTAAAAATAAGGTACATGTAATTTTTAACAGTTTTCCAATATAATTCTAAAATAAATATTAGAAACGTTACTGTCTATCCGCCTCCTCTAGTCTTCATATCCTGTTAGTCTTGTGGCAGAAATGCTAAAAGGAATGCTTAAATAGGTACATGTAATTTTCAGAATTCACGTAGGCTAAATTTACAGAAAGACAGATAGATGAACAGACCAAAAAAAGTTCATTTTTGAGTTCCCTTTAAGCCTTATACAGTGTATAGAAAGGGGTTGTCAGAAAAAATATAGTTTTTCAGGATTATATACATTGATGTAATACAATTGCCTTACTTAAATCCTTAAATGCATCTAAGGACTGTTATGAAATAATTTTGCTGAGAATAAATTTTATTGGCAAGTTTTAGTTTGTTTGAAGAATGTAATATAGACATAATTACCAATTATTTAAAAGCAAAATGAAAATTTCACTCTACCAGAATGAATCAAAATAATAATAAATCAAAATAGTGTTACAATGAATATACATGTATTTACTTACGTTTTCGTTTGTTTATTTTACTTGATATTGCGAGTGCAAAAATTGCTGCAAAGAAACAAATATGTCTAATCACCATAGTTGACAATGTAAGAATAAAACTATGGATCTTGATAATTTTTTAGGACTTTGTCTAATTTCATTTTAATGATAGACAGCAAGAAATATAATCTTTGTTTGCCTTCTTTAAAGGTACCATATTATACATGCAACGTTAATGATAGTGTAATTTTATATGGATGATTTAAAGCTTTACATGCCATTTTTATTATGATTAAAAGTTTCGGGATTACTTAGTTTTAAAAGTTGTTGCTCTTCCAATCATCCCAAAGATATAACCTTTAGAAAGTTTCCACATTGAAAAAAAGTTATTAGAACAGCATTATTTAACTAGTATTTCTTAGTTGGTAAACGCACTCCTTCTTGCTAGGCAAAATAGTTTCCAATTATATTAGAAAATAGATCGTGCACAAAATTCCTTCAAAGCTTAAACACTAAGTAGAAGAAAACTCTACCTAGGCATCGTGTATCCCCCCAAATGTATATCTTTATTTTAACAATAAGAAAATAAATCATACATTACTTTGTTCAAACTATTGATATACCGTAATAACAGCAGTAGTTTTTATTTTATATTAATCTTTCTAACCGATCGATGTATTTTAATTGAAGAGAGAGAAAGTTGAACTTACAATCATATTTCTGAAGTTCTTTACACGACTTTGTCTTCACGATTTCTTTTCTTTAAACAATTAGAATCAAACAGCATGTGAGACAATAACATAACAATTGGAAACTGGTGCTGTTGTAATAATGATGAGTAAAACGCAAATTATGAATAAAAACAACAACAGATGTATTTAAAGACAACATTTTACTACTTTCGTCAAAGTTGCTGTCTTTGTGATAAATCGAGATAAATCAACATAATTTTTCATCATTATTAATTAATATTTACATTTCCAAAGTCTTTTTCCGAGATAAAATTACAAATTGTATATGTACTTTATTTCCGCGGTTCCAAAGAAAAAAAACCACGTGCAGAGCTGGACAAAGAGCTAGACAGAAGCTAAGGGCTTGAATGACGTGGATAGGCGGAATCAAAGCATGTAAAATACAACTTATAAGGAATAACTGTCAGATTTTTCAATTTCATGACGATGATCAATCGATTGGCTTGCGTGATAATTTTATGCATAAACGCCAAAGGCAAGGCGTTTATGCAAATTACCACGCAAGCCAGTCGATTGATTACATCATGAAATAAAAAATAAGACAGTTATTTCTTAATTGAAATAAATTACAGAAAATAATATTGGCAATGGTTGACATACATGTATCAATTGATTTTAAAAGTCGTACATCATGCAGTAAAACTCTATGTTTCTTTATATCCGTTCTGAACATAGATATTTCATGAAAGAAACATATATATAAATGTGATATCAAACGGTAATTATTCTCAACAATCCATTTTAGCAATAGGAATAGAAGCCAAGTCAACAAGTAATTCTCAGTTTCCATTTCGAAATACTTTATGTTAAGCACACTGATTACTAGTATTTGAAGCGAAATGTTTAACCAATTCATTTTTGGGATTGCGAGATGATTACACTTGTGTGCAACCCAATAACCAAGCTGGATAAAATTTACAACCTTGTCCTTATTTATACAAGTAACAACATCTAATAATTTCTACAATCTGTCAACACCGTGTTTCAAGATAGAGCACCATTCAAATATACTCCAAAATCGATGAAATCAAACATCTTGTGTGCCTGTAAATTCACGTGTCAAAAAGTATACTTCACAACATATGTTCTCTGCGTGTTGATTTTTAGAATTATTCATTTTTCTTTCTTCGATGAGGAAAAGGTCTATTAAAAGTGCGAGTTTCTGTTTTCTTCATCTATATTGTATCATGCCTTTCCATAATCCAGAAAAATATTTTAACTTTAGCGTCTAGTAAGTCTATTTCGAGATTGTTTAATTCAAATTTAATGTCTGTTTATATTAATTTAAACATAAAAATCATTGAATACAATTTAATGAAAAACGAAATCGTAAAGTCGCAAAATAAAAGAAATAACAGACAATATGTAAATTTACGGGGAAAACTATTTTACTGATAAATGTATTTGTAGTGCCATTCTTACCAAAGGATTGCCAATTTAAGATTTACTTTGGTCGAATAATACTAAAAGTGGTGTGTACACAATTTACCCCCAAGGGCACCGGTGGATTTCAGGTTTATTGTGACATGACGACTTCCGGCGGTGGTTGGACGATAAAACCAATATTTTTATTTTTAAAATAATTTTTTATGAATAGTATTCATTATTATACTTCTGTTAAAATGTTTCCTATATAAAGTTTAGAAGGTAAAATAGCTATTTTTCACAGTCTGAAAATTTCAACGCATAGAAAGCTATACCCCGGGGTATAGTTTTTGCTACCCTCCCCTCGGAAAATTTTCATGAAATTTTCGCCGCCAATTTTGATTTTCAGCTATAAATCTAGAGTCTGATGATGTAATAATGACTTCAGTAGCATTGTGACGTCATCAACATTTCAGATCATTCTTGCAGTATAATTTCACTTCAAAAAAATTCAACCCTCAGAAATTATGATTTACATCAGTATAATTTAACACTTATCCACTGGTTGTGAGTGGGATAGCTCTTTCATCAGACCCTTGATAGGAACTATTCCCCTCGGCAAGCTCTCGGGGAATTGTTCCCTGTCGCGGGTTTAATAAAAGAGCTATCCAACTCACAACCAGTGGATAAGTGTATACAATCACTTCTTTAATAATAAAATTGAATCAAAATGCTCCGTCTACTTGGTCAATACAAACGGATCAGGGCGTGTGTGATCGGACAATAAGGGATGCTTTCTCACAATAGGCACTTGATCCCATCTCTGGAATTTTCAGTTGTTTGTATTAACTTTAAATTCCTTTATATATTTTTATTGTTCAACGATTAATTTTGAAATACATGACGTTTTCGTTTATCTTTTTTATGATATAAGGTCTTTCAAAGACGACAGAATGGAAAAATTGGATTCAACAGATATTGGAAGGAATTCCAATATGGATTTGGTGTTCAAAGTGATGAACATTGGATTGGTAAGTAAAAGGAGTCCACTTTATGCCCTATTCTTAAATTTTTTACTGTTTGAAGTTTATTAATGAGATCGCCGCTAACTTTGTTTTTTTTCATTATTTTTCAAAAGAAATGTATTTCTCAACTTTTTAACGTCTTTTTTTTCAATATTTAATCTGCAATGAAAATAAATTAATATCAAAGCAAATAAATACCAGAAAATGATAAAAATGAAATTAAATAATGTAAATAAGAATCCCTAGACACTTCTTCATAATTCTTCTCCTAAGATATCTTTTACGGGATATGATTTTGATTTTGTTAATCTCTCTCTCTCTCTCTCTCAACTGAAAATAATCTATCGATAATTTTGTAGAAATTATATTTCAGTTTAACATACTTTTAAATTTTGCATTTTTGTCACTTTTCTCTCTGTTTTATTTCATCTGTAACCTTTTTTTGTAATCGATTTCACATTTCTTTTAATTTTCACTGTTTTACAAAATTCACAGGCCTTTCGATCGCCTAAATAATGTGTTTGTAAAAAGATATTTTCTTTAACATCCCAATTATATATAAAAACTTATGCATGTGACAAAATAGATCAGATTATTAATTTTTAAAACATCCAGGAATGTGTTCCTCATTATCTATTTTCTTTGTTGTGAACCAGGTAATCAAAGAATACATCAACTGACATCTCAGGGTTGGTATGAGCTGAGAGTGGATCTGTCAGACTTTAAAAACCAAAGAAGATATGCTTATTATCGAACATTCTCTGTGGGTAACCTAGCCTCCAGCTACCGTTTGACTGTGGGGGAGTATATATATGAGGGAAATGCAGGTAATCCCCCCTTAAAAAAATAAAGATGAATTACTTTTAATATCTTTTTTATGTAAAAGAATTACCCATTTTCATGCACGGCAATAAAAAATTCTAAAAGTGACTAAAAAGAATTAGCTTGTTTTAGTAATCGCTCTCACATATATCTTCAAAAGGCGATTCTCTAGCATATCATAATGGTCGACCATTCTATACAAGAGACCGTCAGGACAGCAATGGTTGTCAAAAAGCGTACAAAGGGGGTTGCTGGTATGATTCATGTCACCATGCAAACCTGAATGGTCTGTACCTAAAGGGACATCACTCTTCATCTGCTGACGGAGTTAACTGGTACCACTGGCTGGGGCATCATTACTCCTTGAAAACCACAGAAATGAAAATTCGAAGACAGTAGATAGAATATCTTATAGCGTATTTATGTACACTTGATATTGAATAAAAGATTTTAAATATTTAAATAAATTTATCACAAAGGTTTGTGTCAATGCAGAAAGATAAATAAGTGTTAATTTCAGGACTAACCTTTTTAAAAAGCTTTTATTTATTCCATCCCTACCACAGAAATGAACATTAAAAACAAAAGAAAAGGTTTTTGTACTTAAAACTCAAACTAAATTAAAGGATCTTAAAAAAAAAAGAAATTGCCCTGAAGCAGAGCAAGCTTAAAACCCTGGCTAGCGAAGATGGTTGAATTGTAGTTCCATACTCAATACAGGAATTCTGTACATATTTCAGTCCAATCAGTGGCATAGTAGTGAATATTCTTATTTTTCTGTATGACAAATTATCTAAAAGCGAGACAATGAAAATTTCCTACAGGCAGTAGACATACAAATACAGCATATTACAAGGCAGTCTTGAATTAAAAAATAATAAATATAAACATAATTGTATGTCACAACAAATCATTTCAGTGCAATTACAAATATACTTTAAACTGTTTTAATTCAAAATTAGCAACAATGATAATTTTAAAATCATTTTCATACAAAAATCGTCTGTTTTAGAGAAGGTAATCGAAACATTCAATAACCTCTAGTGATTGTTAAGTGCTGAAGTCCTTATTCTATAAAATATAAAAAAGATTTAAGAGTCATCAAAACAATACAAATCAGGAGCATATACCACACAAATATTTTCTGGGAAAGGACAAATGTGAACCAAATGTTTAAGTCATCTTTATCGTGTTGTACTCTGAGTTTTAGTCCCAAAAATCTTAATATGTATACAATGTACTTGTTAGATGGCAGATGCTTCATGTAAGAAACAAGTTCCATCTTAAAAGAGAACGTATAAACAACAATATTAAAAAGATAAGGAAGACATGATTATTTTTAAAACTAGGAAGCGTTCAAAAGGTGCGTTGGATTGTCAGCAAAATTAGCTAAAAGATTCAACACATTTTTCTTCCCATAAAGGTTATTTGGTTGAAAAAAAAATGTCCTGAAGCTATATGCAGTTTCTGACATTTTTATACAGATGCCATCTTAAGAAGGAATAAGTAGTCTAATAACGACCACGACCTGTATAGAGTCAACTCTAGTCCTATTCAGTTTGGGTGCTCTACTCTTTGAATATTGCACTCCGAAACTTAATTGATTTTTTTTGTAATATTCGGAAATAAATGTTAGGAACAATTTAAAATAAATTCAACTTATATTTACATTTACATTTAGCTTATCTGTTACCTGTTAAATCAAACGCTTTCTCTGTTCCCGAGGAAACAAAATGGCCTGAAATTTCATTTGAAAAATTGTTTGTAATTGATTTTTTGTGTAAGTGAAATCTTTTACAAAGTCAGTTTACAATAATTGTACAGTTGAAATTATGCTGATCTATATACATCTAATAAAATTTGAGGGACATATTATTGATTGGGTGATATTCATTTTAGGCGGAAATACACACAAACAAGTGCTTAATAGTTACCGCATTTTAACATTATAATCTATTTAATTCATTGAAATTAAAGTGTTTCATTTTTTTTTATTAAATAGATTAATAGATGTTTTAAAAATGATTTTATGACAGTTTTTTTCTTTCGTATACTTCCCTTTCTTGTGTAACAAAACACCCTTATAACCTGCATATAAGGCTTACTGGGATATTTGCAAGTGATATGATACGCAGGAGCAAGTTGTACATACAAACTATTTAACAACGTGTCTATAAATAAGAGAATTTAACGAGAATGAAACTGTTCAAAATAAGTCTTGTTGTTAGATTATCATTAACTTCCTTCTTCTGATATAATATCAAAATATAGAAAAGATGTGTCAGATTCTGTGGATTCCTTTTTCTCGAGTTGAAAGGGACATATCGTTCAACGTATGAATGAAAATGATTATTTTTAATAAATAAAAAATCGTCGAATATTATAAAAATATAGGCAAAACCCTAGATAAATAGACCTTAAAGAAAGCATATCCACTGATCATATGAGTGCAGGGTATTTATTTTATTAATAATTAATAACTATTAAGAAATGTCTTAAAATACATAGTTCTTAAACTAAATACCGTACTTTCTCGTAAAAGGCATTGTTATGGCATAACTTATGACATAATAATGCTTTTAATGAGAAAGTATTTAGTTAACTCATAAAAGTTATGACTCATAAGCATTATGACGTTACCTATTCGAACAGTAGTTGCTTTAAGAAGAGCGTTTCCATTATAGAAACCTCATGTCTCTCAGCTTTTAGTTTTTTTTTTCGTTTAAAAAAGGCACAATCAGTCTATTAATTTTATTCCTTTCAAACTTAATTGAGCCATTTTGATAGCTGCCAGCAACAAAGAAAATATCTAAAAATCTACATATTGAATTGAAGGCCAAAGTAGGGGACTTCTTTTCTTGTAAAACATACATTTGGAAGTGTGCATAAAGTAAAAGAAAATCTACCGTTATTTATGTCATTTATTCTAATTTGTTAATCATTTGGGCCGTGCTATACATGTGGGTAAATGTAAATGGTATGTTTTCAAATATATACAGTCATGCACATATCTCAGCTTTATAAAAGCTGGCAAGGAAACTGTTGAAGTGATTCTTATTAATATATTGTAGGAAAAGTACATTTTAAACATTTTAAATATCAAGTATCTGTGTCTATCCATTACTTACATTTTTCTTTCTACAAAATGACTGAACTTCAGAAACTCTTCTTTTTCACTATGAATATCAGACAAATGGCTATCATGCCATCAATTAGCCAGTCATTTTCAAAATCAGTGCACACCCCTCCCCCATACCCGAATCTAAATTATTTTTAAGAATGTGTTAAAAATTAAAACAAATATTTGTTTATTTTACATCTTATTTTATTCTAGATAAAATCTTTTATGATAAAAATTATTTCATCTTCCATCCCGAAAACGAAGTGTAATTTTCTCTTGCATACTCGTTCGTAGATCCCGAAGCGATGTTTACTTTGTCACCTTTCTTCAGTCGAACTAGTACCGTATTAGAGCCGCTATTCCAAACTTTCCGTGACGCGGCATTATTGTTGAATGCTGTAAATCCTTTATATTGTCCATTAACCTTCAGGAAAGGATGAGCCATTTTATTTGGATCGGTTAATGTTGCCCAAGCAAACCCATATGTTCCGTCAAAAGGTGCAGTAAAGATTCCTGTTGTCTTCTCATATGAATTCCCGTCGTTGACAAGAACTGTATCATAGATCCACGTTTCGTGTTGTTTGTAACTTTTAGCAGTTGATTGATAAGCCGAAAATGCAACACTGCCTTAAAAAACGAATAGAGAAAACATAGGCAAATCTATATGTACAGAGTATATGTTTCAGTGTAATTCTTCCTCTTTTCTCTAAATGTCATCTTCGCTAGCCAAGGGTTTCTGATACACTACATTCCTCATAATCCTTGACATATGGTGCTAAAGGGCTTCTTTTCAACACATGATCTCTAATGTGATCAGTTACACAGTCACATTCTCTGTTGATGACTGAGAAAAATAACGAATCTAAATCATGAAAGTTTAAAAAAATAAACGAATTTAAATCATGAAAGTTTCAAAAGAATAATGAATAGAAGAATTGATTTTCATTTGTTATTTAAAGTGCAAATCTTCAATTTAGATTCTTAATAATATTTTGCACATATATATCTTAAGATATTGGATGACACCATATCTATTCTTCGTGATCGTTGTTTACTTAATTTTTTCATTCTCGAAAGTAAAGAGAAAAAAGTTCATTTTTTAAAGATCATATGCTAAGGGTTTTTGAGGAGAGTAGAGTATCAGAAACCTTTGGTTAGCGAAGATGTCTGAATATTTCCATTTAACTATTTGTTTTCTCTGTAATAACTCTTTGAAAGTTAGAGGACTTGATTTCTTAATCATTATGCCGACATGTAAATTCCGCCAAGGAATAGGTCAGGAGATAAGGAGGTATAATATGCATGTAAATTTCGTGCCTCGGTCTTAGTATCTTACGCTAAGTAGACCTGATATGCATGTAAATCTCGTGCAATAAATAAATATGATTTTGTTTTAAATTAATTACCTTTCTTGTTTTCCTTATGACAGTCACACTTTGGCACCCAATCCATTTCCCGGCAGACATTTTTGTAGGTGGCGTAATCATGGCGGAAAGTCTTTGGTTTTGGAGACTCACCTTTGGTTAAGATGATCATGCACAAGATTGCAACAAGTAACAGTGCTGTCTTTGTATTCATTGCTACTAAAGAAGTCAGGGAACTGAATAACAATTCTAAAGAAGATGTGTTTGTAAAACACTGATGCCCCGTGTGGCAGATCATATATTGAAGGTTGGAGTTTCTCAAACTGAAAAGCAAGACAAACTCGAAAGTCATAAAAAGACAATAAGTCAAAATTGTTGGTATCGAAAGAAAAATTTCGTCACAAGTAATATATCTGTGAAATATGAAAGCTCTAGTACTAACTGTTCAAAATTTATGGCCAAGAATAAATATTTTCTTAAAGTGGGCCAAACTCTAATAATAAGGTCAAAAGTTTAAAATATTTATACCCACTGAAATCTTGTCAAAATAAATAATCATCTTAAGTACCGTTTTCAGCTGTACAAATTATACGCTATGTTAAATTTTGAAATTTTTTTTATACAGTGGTTCAAATTTCAAGGTGAGGACGTCAAATTTGATGGTACCTTCAGAAAGGTTTTGTTACAAGAATCTTGTGAAATAAGAAAGCCATAGTCCCACCCACTCAAAAAATATGAGCAAGGTTAAAGTATTTGTAGACAAACAGATGAGGTCACGAACAGATTAGCAGACAAACATACAGACAGACGGATTGACAGGACAAAACTATGAATCCCCGAATCCTCTATTACGGGGGTATAACAAATGAAATAAAATATAATCCTTCTTTAAACATTGTTTTAAACTAATGCATTAAAAATGAAAGAAGAATACCTGGATACACAATTAACGTTGATTTTTTTTTAATAATTGATAAAGAAGTTAGAGACACATATTTATAGAATAACTCCCTTTTGTGATTCCTTGCAAATGCTCAAAATGTAATCAAAATGAAAATAGATATGACTTGTTGGTTACTTATATCCTTCTAATCAATATATAACTGAAAACTTTACATGCAATATCATTATTAACACGCTATATCTTAGTGTATCAAAAATTTCATTCACTTCGTGATTAGAAAATAGATAATTTTATTTGGTAAGTAATTCTTAAAATGTCTCGTGAGGTCTTACAAGGAGTCGTGATACCTAAATCGTTTTATAATCACATAACAAAAGAGAGAAAATTTGGTTTACATGTTGCATAACTTGAGCTTGTGCAGGGTTAAGTGAAATAAGGTCAACTGCATTTTCTAATTTTCACTCGAATTCTTGATTTTCCATTTTTTGCATGGTCTCTCAGGCCGTACACATCGTCGGAATTCCGTTTCCCTTATATTAGAACAATGGCATTGGAAGCATTACTACTCTCTCAAAATAATGAACTCTTTAAAAACCTGACGGTATATTCACCAGACCATTTTTATAATTTTTCAAGCTAAGACGGTATGAGATAGGAGGAATACCTCCCTGCCCTAAAAAGGGCTGCATGCAGAGCAGAGCGACGTTTTGGACCGTTTAACCTGTCTGTCCGAATAGCTCGAAAACTGTAGGAGGCACAGATTTGATATTATATATATTCAATTTCAAATTTGTTGCCAAGTAATGAACTGAACCATTTTGAATTCGAAATGACATTTTTTTTCAATTGACTAGAGTTTCAATCCGACACCAACATTTTTTTTCCAATCCATGTGATTGTTCATCATCCAGTGTGTACATGTATGTTTTATTGTATCAAATTTAAATGCTATTTGGTTTAGTAGCATGTTTCCAGTTTTGTTGCTTAAGTATGTTCTGCATGTTTTCTTTTTCCGGTTTTTTTAGGGGGGGGGGTAGATTGTGTTTAAAAAAGAAGAACAAACACTCATCTCTTCAATTATACAGTTTTGCATAATCATACAAACTGAAGACTCCATTTTTGCTTTGAAATGAGTTCTATCAGTTATAAGACAAATATTCTTGATCAATTAGTTTTGTGGTCAGGTGAATAAAATTTAAATTTGTTCTCTTCATTAAAATAAGTCATCAAATTGCTAAAATAAATCTAAGCAATGTTTGACCTTGCAATTACCATTATCAATTCAAGCAAATATCCAACTCATTCTAACATCCTCTAACATATAAACATATTTCACTACGTTTTCTCGTCCTTGTATTGGTGTTTATAATTAAAAGTGTATCTAATAAACGCCATATCATGATAAGGCATCATTCAAAAATACTTCATAATAACTCAACGCAACCAACATCTTGTATGGTTGTAAATTCATGTGTCAGTAAGCATCCTTCTAAACACATGTTTGTGTTTGTGGAGTTGTCAAGTCTTTCGTTCTCAATTTCGTGTTAAAAAGACGAGTTTCCGTATAGTAGCATAGTTAACATAATCATGAAAATTTATCACTGTATAGTAAGAATAGTCAGGGAAACTAAAATTACAAATTTTGTATTTTGTAATTTATCATAATATAATCCAAAACTTGGAAGAAAATAACATTTATTGATAAATAATAATTATATTTAATATATTTTATAAGGCGATTCTCTGGCAACAACGGTCGACCATTCTATACACGAGACCTTCAGGACAACAATGGTTGTCAGAAAGCGTAGAGAGGGGATTGGTTGTATAATCATTGTCATACGGCCAACCTGAATGGTCTGTACCTAAACGGACATCACTCTTCTTTCTCTGACGGTGTGAACTGGTACCATTGGCTGGGGCATCATTACTCCTTGAAAACCACTGAAATAAAAATTCAAGACAGTAGATAGAAGCTCAACAGTATTATGTACAACTCGATATTGAATAAAAGATTTTAAATAGTGAATGAAGTTTATCACAAAGGCTTGTGTCAATACAGAACGATTAAAATAATGTTTATTATTAATTCATTAACTGGCTTATCCTTCTTTAAAAGCATTCAATCATTCCTTCTTCTACCAGAGAAATAACATTTATAAGAAATAAAAAGGGTATTTCAATTTAAAACTGAAACTGGGTTAAAAAATCTTTTAAAAATACAAAATAAATAAAATTTATAAGCAATAGAAAGGGTATTTGAACTAAGGGTAGGACACAATAGAAAGGGCAAATTTTTCCTCAAATTCAATTTTTCTGAAACTTTGATATTTTGATTATGAGCCTTATTTTAAAATCATCAATTGATCTATTGCAAATTTGTGTAAAACTGTTTAAAAAGATAATCTTTTGTTACTTAAACTCAGTGAGATACATATTGATACTGGAAAATTTGAGTAAAATATTACCCAAGAATAGAATATGCATAGCGTCGGAATCGAAAATTCACATGTAAATTCTACAATTTAAGTTGTCTAACGAGAAATTGTATGTTTTAATTTTTACAAAAAAAATCAACAGAATGATTCAATTGGGTCCCAGAATAAAATGTGTGAAAATAAAGAAAATTGAACCCATGCTTTAAAATATTTTGGCGATTAAAAAAAAAAGGTAAAAAAAAACCCGATTCAGTAGATGACATCACAATATTTGACCTTTGACCTTTTGATATGACCTTGACCTTTATAGTACATAAAGAATGGAGACCTCATATATGTGTCTAAATATCAGCCCCCTTCCATTTATGGAACAAAAGCTACCCTGCATTTAATAACAGACTGTTATAAAATTATGCTTGTTTATTGCATTTAGTTAGCATGAATACATTCTAAAATGTAAGCTCCCAAGTGACCAATATACAGGATTCTCTGATTTTTCACAAAATATGACGAGAACATGCCACAACTTACTATTTTTCTTTTCTTTTTCTACCGGTCACGGTAGCCTAGTGGTAGAGCGTTCGCTTCGTGATCGGGAGGCCCGGGTTCGATTCTCGATCGCGGCGCCGCGTCATACCTAAGACGTAAACATAGGTAGTGACTGTATCATTTCAAACTAAGCAACAGCGATCATTTTCAAATCAATTTTATACAAAAATCATCTGTGTAAGAGGAGGTCCTTGAACTATTCAATATCCTCTGATGATTATTGTCGTCCGAGTGGCGCAGTGGTTAGAGCGTCTGCTCTAGAGTTGCGAAGTAAGCAGTCAGTCTTTACGTCACGGGTTCGAATCCCACTGTGGGACGTGGAGACCGGTCCTTCGGATGTGACAGTATAAAGCGAGGTCCCATGTCGCAGTAGGTGCTGGCACGAAAAAGATCCCTCCCTCCTCAATGGCCCTGAGTGCCGAGTATAGAACAAAATTTGTAGCTCTCCACCGGCAAGTGGTGGCGTCTCTATATGAGTGAAAAATTCTCGAGAGGGACGTTAAACAATATATAATTGATAATCAATCTGATGATTATTAAGTGCTGAAGTCCTTAATCTATGAAATATGAAGAACAGGAACGATAATTCTGAATTAAAAGTCATACAATCAATACAAAGCGGGAGCACATACCATAAAATTTATCCAGCAGGTAAGGACAAATGTGGATCAAAGGTTAAAGTCATCTTTATCGTGTTAAACTCTAAATTTTAGTCTCAAAAATCGTAAAATCTGTATGTACAATGCTCTAATATATTAATAATTAAGATCGCAAGTACTTTATGTTAGAAACAAGTTCCATCACAAGCAATAGAGAACATTCAATCAACAATATTATAAAGATTATGAAGACCTGATATTCTTAGAAGCGTCCAAAAGGTGCATGTGTATAACCACCGTAGAAAACAGGGTATAGATAAATATTTTAGGATGGCTGGATTGTCAGAAAAATTACTAATCAAATTCAAACTCGTTTTTCTTCTCAAACAGTTATTAGTTTGAGAAAAAATGTGTTGTACTATACAGTAAAATTCGGTTATAATGGAGTAACTGGGACCTATGAAATTACTTCGCAATATCCGTAGTTTATTATATCCATATAAGGAATTCGTTAAATTATATAGCTGGGGATCCAAGATGGCTTCACTATATCCATGAATTTGCAATATCCGTGTTCGTACTAAACGAATTTTATTGTATGCAGTTTTTGACATTTTCATACAGATACCATTATAAAAAGGCTTAAATGGTCCAATAAAGCCCACAACCAACCATCCTTCTAAACAAATTCATATAATATACACGTAAATTGTAGAATTATCTCCAAAGTCTTAACTAGTTTGGGTCCTTTCTTCCTTGAACTTTGTTTTCCAAAATTTAATTTGAAATTTTTTTTGGACATTCGGGATTACTGTAAGGAATGATTTATAATTACTCCAGACTCATTTATATTTAGCTTATCTGCTACCATATTAAATAAAAAGCCCTCTATGTTTCCTAGGACACAAAATATCCTGAAATTTCTTTAAAATAGAACTTCTTTGCAAATAAAATTTGAGGGACATATTATGGATTCATGGATTATGAATATATTCCTATTCCGGTGTAAAGACGAATAATGACCCCCATCGAATAATGACCGGGGGTCATTTTTCGACAGCGAAAAATGACCCCCGGTCATTATTCGACGTAGAAAAATGACCCTTTTGCCCGTAGAAAAAGTGTCACTTCCCTAAAAATTTGCAGAACCCACGTGAAGAAAAATGACCCCCGTAGAAAAATGACCCCCTGTAGATTAAAGCTAAAATTTTTAGGGGGCAAAAAAAAAATTGGATAAAGAAGCATATTGGCCAAAATGCTCACCTGAGCTTATTGGGAATAAACTGATGATATGTTGATCTCATAACATTATACAATTATAGCTATATTTTAAGGTAAATGCAATGATTCAGAATCTAAAGGAGTAAAAGATTTATCAAGCCTTAAGGGTTAGGTAAACATTGTTTTTTGATGGTGGAAATCATCGAACTGACAGAAAAAATCAGCAGTATTATATATTATTATATCCTCCGCTTGAAAAGCGGGAGGGTATATAGTGATTGGGATGTCCGTCCGTCCGTCTGTTACGCTTTGAGGTATCCATCTCTTATCCGCAAATCCTCATATATAAAAAGATGTGTTTGTGAAACAGCTATGCCCCTGTATGGCAACATAGCGAAGATTAAACTTTTCTTAAATGCAATTTAAATATATTGTTACCCAAAGTAGGGTCTTCTCACAAGAAATACAACTGCAAAATAGGAAAGCCCTAGCACCACTTGTTCAAAAGTAATGGCTAAGGATAAGTTTTTGAAAGGTAGGTCAAACTCAAAGGTCAAAGTTGATGATTTCTTAAGAAAATGTTTAATGTAACAAGGATTACATATGTGAAGTATGAATACCCTAGCCCTTACCGTTCAAAAGTTATGGCCAAGGTAAAAAAAAAACATAAGTACGGAAAACTCCAAGGTCAAGGTCAAAAGGTCAAGGTTTTTAGTATCCAATGAAAGGTAATGCCAAAAAACTACATATTTGAAGTATGAGAGTACTAGTATCTACCGTTTAAAAGTTATGGCCAAAGTAAAAATTTGGCATTTTTGTGTAAAATGGGATAAACTCCAAGGTAAAGGTCAAAAGGTCAAATTTGGTGGTACCCAAAGTAAGGTCTTGTCACAAGGAATATACATATTAAATATGAAAGTCATAGCTCCAATAAATGAAAAGTTATGGTAAAGGTTAAGGTTTTTGCGGACAAACAAACCGCCAGATAGACAGACGGACATACAGACGAACACGATAAAACTATATACCCCCGAATCTTCGACTACGGGGACATAAAAAGAAATGGTCTTCAATTAACTTTTCATATTAATATACATTATAAAGAAGACGTTACAACAATGAAAATGTTTGTTCTGATTTTCATATTAAATTCTCTGAAAAATATACTCAGAACTGAGTAAAAGGGTGGAGTAAAACAAGAATTAAGGTAGAACCTATGTCGGAAAAGTCTTTGTCACAAGATTTTCAAACTTTTCAAAATGATAAATTAGTACTTGCTTATCAATCAGTTAAGATATCATGATATGTTTCCTTGTTTTTTAATCTAGAACAGGCTGTGAAACTTGGTATGGTATTTACATACTGCGACTTCACATTTTCAAATATTTTTAGGGGTACTTGTCATAAAGGGAATATGAAAAATCACAAAAATACTTCTTCAAACATCGTCGTTTATAAACTTTTTTAACTGAATAATATTAAACAATATTTTATCAAGAATAATTTCTTTTTTATTCAATTAACATAAAAGATAAGTCCACCATTAAAAAAAAATAGTCAGATGAACTCTATTATTTTTAGTGAGTTATGCACCCTATATTTGTAAATATTTTTTAGAAGTCTTTGTCACAATGTTTTCAATCTTCAATATGATGAAGAACATAGCCAAATGATTACAAAAAATGATTAAAGTATATACTTTTCTCCTCTAACTAATGAAAGATAGGCTATTTACCGATACTCATATTCTTGACCTTTTTGCACTTACACGGGATTGAATAATTAGATGACTGTTTTGGGTTACTTTCAGATTGAATATTTATCAGAAATTGTACTTTTACTTTAAAAAGATCATACTTAATAGAAAAATTGTAATCAAGCACCAAGAATATGAATAGGTAACAAATAATTGTTAAAAGGAATGCACATCATTTCATTATAGATATCACAAAAATGTACACACGATCAAACGATCTACAACACGTACATCTTTGACTTAGACACATTTCATCAAGATATTACACTATATAGCTGGCAACTAAAGATTTCTTACGATTTATGCATTCCTTCAAAATGGTTACATACCATTCAAATTATTACGAAAGTTGTATGTACATTGTAATTTCATTACACTAGATAGTCTTGGGTTTGTCAACTTCAGGTCTAGATCTAGTAAATAAAAGGTGCCTACATATTTTCTCTTATTCCAGAAATATATTGCCATTAAGCATTATAAACCAAAAAATATATGAATTGAATCAAGATTATGTTGGCATGATTGAATTCTGTGAATTTCAAAATGCAGTATTTTCTACCATTTTTATTGAAGCTGTCAAGTACGGGAAAAAGTGGCATTGAATTAATTATGACGTCTTAATGGGTTAGCACAGGTTTAACACATTTACAAGTTATGATGTCATACGAAGTAGGTTCTACGTTAAAAGAAATGTAATGAATACTGTGTGCTAAATCAAAAGTTTATGTCTACATGTATAGTTTTTGCATTAGAATGACTGTGTATTTTACACTAGCCCATAGTTTACAGAGCATATTTTTAGGTCTTATACTTACCCCACCCCCTTTCTTATTTAGGAGGAAGTCGATATTGAACAAAAACAAAAAAAAACCACCCTACCTTTATTTTTCTATAAGAAAGGAATTAAAAATAAGCTAAAAATAATCTACTATTCTACTAATTTTTAACTGTTACTTTGCCACAATACTTTCAAGTATACCTCCACCAACATTTAAAGTATGCTTTAATCATGGCGAAGTAAATTATGATATGATAGTACTTGTGTGAAGGCTTAACTTCATTTCAATATTTTATCTAGAGCCTCTTTCAGAATTATTGAAAGGTATAGAGTTTTATTTATATTTCTGCTTTTCATTTATTATTATTTTTTTTGTTTTGATTTAACGTAATGTTCTTTTTTTTTGGGGGGGGGGATAAAAATTTCTTCCTCTTTCATTGTCAAATAGGATTTGCCAAACTTAAACAAACTAAAAGTTGAAATGACGGAAAATTTAATTTTTCCTATTAAAGAGTATTTAAACCTGATTTTTGCATGGTTTGATTTCTAAAAACAAGTGGAATATCATTCTTTAAGCAAACATTATAAGGAGGAATATTAAAAAGAAATTTTATTTACTTGACAATTAAAGAATCTCTTTTCAAACACAATTTTAGCATTGAAAGACTACGTGAATCTCTTAATTATTTCATACGACTTTTTGTATTTTTCTGGTTACAGAAAATGTAAAAATTAGTTTCGCTGTAAAAAAGATATCAAAGAGTGTCATTTTTCAATGGGGGTCATTATTTTATAGGACTAACATATAAAAAAATGACCCCCTAGGACCCTTTTTCTACAAAAAATGATTTTTTTTCTACGGGTGGGGGTCATTTTTGTCGTTGAAAAATGACCCCCCGGTCATTATTCGATGGGGGTCATTATTCGTCTTTACACCGGCGAAAATACAAACAAATATGTGCTTAATAATTACCTCATTTTAACATGAATAATTTTTTTTTATCAATTGAAAATAAAGTGCTTCATGTTTTCCTAAATAGATATTTTAATGATAATAATATGATAATTTTTTTCGTAAACTTCCCTTTCTTTTGTAGCAAAACACATTTATAACCTGTGTTTAAGGTTTTCCGGTATATTTGCAAGTGATATGATACGCAAGAGCATGTTGTAAATAGGTCAATTTTCAAAAACGTGTCTAAGTCTAATTAATATAAATATGAAAATTTGACGATAAAGAAACTGAAATTATAAGTCTTGTTGTAACATTATCATTTACCTCCCTTTTCTAATATGATTATATCCAAATATGGAAAAGATGTGTCAAATTCTGTGGATTCTTCTTTCTCGAGTTGAAAGGCATACTAGTATATCACATCAACGTACATGTATGAATGAAAAAGATTATTGTTGATCGTCGAATATTACAAATATAGGCCAATCCCTAGTAATTAAACCTTGGAGAAAGCATATCCATCGAGCACAAGAGTGCAAGGTGTTTCTTATACCCCCCTGCTTGAAAAGCGGGATGGTACATGTATATAGTAATCGGTATGTCCATCCGTCTGTACGTCCGTCTGTCTCTACGTCCGTCCGTCTGTCTGTTACGCTTTGGGGTACCTATCTCTTATCCGCAACTCCTCTCATACCACTGAATGAAATTTGTTGAAACTTTCACAGAATCATTACTACATATTGCCATTGTGCACTTCCTATTTTCATTTTCTGATCTGACACATATTTTGGGTTTCCCACAACAATACATGGGCGCTCCATTATAATCATTTGAGAGGCGGGGGTATCATTTAGTGAGCGCATTACTCATAGTACCTCTAGTTTTAATCAATTTTTTAAAAAAATGTCTTAAAATATACATAAGTATTATGACATTACAAGTTCGAATAGCAGCTGCTTCACAGTGGAACGTTCAAATTATAGAAACACCAAATTTCTAAGCTTTTAAGTTTTTTACGTTTAAAAGAGGCACATCCAGTTTATATTTTATAATTTTTAAAATTGATCATGTGATCTTAATTGAGCCATTCAGATAGCTGCCAACAACAAAGGAAATACATTTTGTTTGGTGATGTGTTAAAGATTAAAGAAAGATAAAAATAACACTTGTTTAATTTACATCTTATCTAATTTATTTGAAATCTTTTATAGTTAAACAAAAAAGTTATTGAATCTTCCATCCCAAAAACGAAGTGTAATTTTCTCGTGCAAACTCGTTCCTATATCCTGAAGCAATGTTTACTTTTTCACCTTTCTTCAGTCGAACTAGTACCGTATTAGAGCCGCTATTCCAAAAATTCTTTGGAGCGGCTAAACTGTTGAATGCAGTATATCCTTTATAGTGCCCATTAACTGTCAGGAAGGGATGAGCCATTTTATTTGGATCGGTTAATGTTAACCAGGTAAACCCATAAGTCCCGTCAGAAGGTGCAGTAAAGATTCCTGTTGTCTTCTCATATGAATTCCCGTCGTTGACGAGAACTGTATCGAAGATCCATGTTTCGTGTTGTTTGTAACTCTTAGCAGTATGATTGGTATGCAGAAAATGCAACACTGTCTTTATAAACGAATAGAGAAAACAAACAGGTAAATCTATATGTACAGAACAAATGTTTCGGTTTGATTCTTTATCTTTTCTCTTAATGTCACCTTCGCTAGCCAAGGGTTTCTGAAAAGCTACACTCCTCATAAACCCTTGGCATACGGTGCTGCGAGAAAAATGGGATTACTTTCGTAAAAGTTATCTCGAATTTGAACAGATACACACATACTACGTCATCAAGAGAGATAAATAAAGTATTTAAATCATGAAAGTTTTAAAAGTGCAAATCTTCAATAAAGATTCTTAATCATGTTTGAACAAATCTTGAAATACGGTATTAGATGATACCATATCTATTCATATAATAGCATGTGATTGCGGTTGTTTACTTGCATTTTTCATTCTCGAAAGTAAAGAGTCAAAATATGTCCCGAACGCATATATCGTTTTTTTACAAAAAACAAATGCTGATTGGTCGATCGATGTTGATTTACCAAAATCACAGCTTGAGAAAACATTTTAACACTGTATGCCAAGGGTTTAAACGTAAATGAGGAGAATAGAGTATCAGGAACCCTTGCCTAGCGAAGATGTCTAAATGTGTGCTTGTAAAAATAGGGGTTATACATTTTATCTTTTTATCACATATTTCGTAATTATATATACTTGATCATTGATCCAAATGATTTTTTTCCGCAGATTTTCCTGGACTCACAATACAACGCTTGTTAAGCTACGATCTCGCGAGAATAACCAAAAAAAAATTAAATCGCCTTGATTTAATAAATATATTGCCGATAATATCAAACAATACATTTTGCAATTGGATTGTGGCTGTGTTTTATTTTCTTTTACCCACCTTTTTGATAGCAGACAGCAATGTAGCACATTTATTTTCATGTATATTTAGAATTTTCTATGTTTAGTAGGGGGTCAACTGAAGATTTATGTATACTATACATGGCAATGTTTTTTTCCCATGTTTTGATTTCTTAATTAGTCTGCTGGTTGATCCCCCTTTTTTTCTATGTATATCATTTACAAAGACATTATGGTGCTGGGGGTCAGATTGTGCAATATTGTGATAAAGTAATGTTTTATATTTAAGCCCCCGTTCTTGTATTGTAAATATGTTTTACTACTTTTACGTCATTTACTTCAATAAATGACATTTTTTCACTTCAATAATGTTGTTTGTTTTTGTCTGCTTTAATCAAAAAACAAGCTCTGTTGTCTGGCAGGAGAACGAAGGAACATAAAACAGTTTTTCGGTAAAATCAGCAGATGAACTCTAAACAAGAAGTTTTTTTCCGTATAATTAGCATTGTACATTCGTGCTTCGCTTGGTAGTGCTACATGTACTAACATACGACGTCTGTGACGTCCAAATCCAGACGCACCAAATGTAATTTTTTTTTGGCTTCAAGAGACAAGACTTGGTACAGTTTATAAACAGTATCCGCCCAAACTACACTATAATCATTATATATATCATCATATTACTTATCCCTTATATGACATTATACCTAACATGATTTTGTTACAAATGGGTTACCTTCCTTGGTTTCCTTATGACATTCACACTTTGGAACACAATCCATTTCCCGGCAAACATTTTTGTAGGTTACGTAATAATGGCGGAAAGTCTTTGGTTTTGGAGAGTCACCTCTGGTCATGATGATCATGTACAAAATTGCAAAAAGTAACAGCACCGTCTTTGTTTTCATTCCTCGAAAGAAGTAAGGGAACTGGATACCAATTCTGAACAAGATGTCAATGTGTTTGTGAAACACTGATGCCCCGTATTGTAGCTTAAAAAGAGGACTGGAGTTCCTCAAAATGAATTGCTAGACTAACTCTTAGGTCCTAAAGGAACATTAAGTCAAAATTGTTGCTATCAAAAGGAAGATCACGAGGCATATACCTGTGAAAAATGAAAGCCCTGGTTCTGACTGTTCCAAAGTCATTGCCTAGGATAAAAATTTTCTTATAGTGGGGAAAACTCTATTTATAAGTTCCAAAAATATTTATACCAGCTGAAAGTTCTTAATTAATTGATTAATACTCATCTTAAGTATGAAAGCCCTAATTCAAATTGTACAAGTTATCAGCGATGTTATAGTTTGAAAAAATTCTGATAAGAGTGGATCAAACTTGATGTTTAAGGTCATGAAGTCAGTGATGAAACCTTAAGAAAGGTTTTGTTACAAGGAACTTGTTAAATATGAAAGCCATAGTCCCACCCACTCAAAAAATATGGGCTATGTTAAAGTTTTGCAGACAAACAGATGAGGTGACAAGCAGAAAAGCAGAAAAACAGAAAGATGGACGAATGAACAGGAAAAAAACTCTAAACCACCGCATCTTCGATAACTTGTGCATAAAAAATAAAATTAGAATGTAATACTTCTTAAACTGATGCATGAAAAATAATGAAAGAAGAAAACCTGAATTTACAATGAGCGTTATTTTTTTTTACTGTTGCTTAAAAATTTAAGAGACACAAATTTTTGTTTAACGTCTTTTTGTGATTCTTTGCAAAATGTTTCTGATAATGCTCAAAATGTAATTAGAATGAAAATAAATATGATATGTTGGAAACTGATGTTCTTCTAATCAATATATAATTCAAAATTTTACATGCAATATCATTACATACCAGCTGTATATCTTAGGGTATCCAAAATTCCTTTCACTCGGTGTGTATAAAATTATTTTCATATAGATCATTTGATTCAGTCAAAAATTAGAAAAATTCTCGTGAGGTTTTACCAGAGGTTGTGGTACCCAAATCATGGTATAATATACATTACACTATAAAAGGAAAAAATGGTAGATATATAAGTATAATTATATACTTGAATTAAACTATTTTCACTCTTATTATGGGTCCACCGGAGGGTTGAGTGTTGGTGTTACGTCGATAATTCAATTTGGATAAAGTATGGGTCGCTTCTTTTTATCTGGTATGTTAAACGTCTAAAGTAACCGATATTCTAGAGATTTAATAATTATATTATTGTAAAGATATTCAACTATTTTTCAAAATGTAAGCTGGCGATATTACATATTAAATTGATAACAAAGGACACATCTTTTTACTAGCTTGGTTTCACTGGACACCAAAACAAACAACAAATTTTAACCTTCACTTAAACAATAAATCCAACTGATGACTACACTTCTGACAAGTCTTTTGTCTTCATAAACCATGTACATATACCACAATCTTCTGTGAAAAAATTTCCAATATATACGTTTTACTTTCCAGCTGTTCGTTTCTCGATTACGACTGAATCAACTATTTTTTGTCACAAATGACCTACATATTGACGTCATTTTCACATTCTGTCGTCACAGACATGGGACAAAACGCTTCATTACATATGCTGTTTATAGAACATGTGTATGCCTCTATGCGTGTCAAATTTCATTTTGCACTAAATTGTGTTTTTGTAAATATATAGTTCGCAAACTTTTTGATCACCCCTCGTATTTTCTGTTTCTAATTTCGTCACTGCGTATGTTATCCTACCATTGACACATTAATATACCATTGAAGAGAAGAAATATAATATTTGTATTAGTCGGTAGCAACTTAGCAAGTAGCAGCCATCATAAACTAATTGAATCAATACGGAATTTCAAATCTAGCTTTAGACCAATGGAGAGGAAATTAATCCTTGTATTGACCTAGAACGTCACTTACTGATAAACCTTCTATGTTGTTCATAGGCGTTGAAAGCAAATTGAAAGGGGGCGGGCTAAACCATCAAAAAAGGTAAACCCCTATTTTCAATGCCTATATCATGTATATATGTATATATTTGCAAAAGGAGGGACTAAGCCCCCCCCCTCCCCCGGTTACGACCCCTATGTTGTTGCATCTCAGCCAATCAGAGTGAGAGTGATAGGGGGAGATTATTCAATCGTATAATAATTAATTATTATTCTTATTTATTAATATTTAGGTAAAAAAGAGAAAGTATGTTTGAGATTATGTTTCTTTGTAAAGATGTGTTTGTTGATGAAACTTATTATATCTACAATTATGTAGATATTTTTTTTCAAAATGAAGGAAATAAATCCAAATTATATATTTTTGAAAAATACCGGTATAACATTTGATTACGTTACATTTGACACTACAATAAGCTGGTCAAGTATAAATACATTTTAATTCTACATTCTATCTGGTTCATTTTCAGACAATCCACCAGGAAGGTTATGCATTCTACATGTGTAAGATAAGAGGTGTTTTAAAACATAGATCAAATTCAATTTTCTTACAACTGTACCTGTATCTGACGTACACATCTAAGATGACTTAAACTTTTCCGACATCCTAAAGTTTTAGTGAATTTTAGAGCGTTTTCTTCTTGAAGTCCATGAAAAGGGATTGAAAACAGAAATTAGAATTTTGTGTGATTTTTTCATTGCTTTAGGTCCAAATACCTCCTTTTACCGTATATACTCGCCTATAAGTCGGTATTTTGAGAGTTAAATATTGGTCTAAAACTCTATGTCCGACTTATAGGCGAGTCATGAAGAGATTGGTATTTTTCTGGATGCTGAAATGTAGTATTGCATTTCTGACGATTTTCGAAGAAAATGTCTGAATAAAGATGATAATTCATGTATTCTTAGAGTACTTAAAATACAAATATTTATATATTTTAATAATTTTATTTGTATTTTAAATGAGCATTGACTTTTTGTTTTATGATTTAAGATTAAATATCAGTGTCATTTCGAAAAATATTAATTGGAACTATTCAGACAACAATGAAATTACTTGAAGTTGTCGCCCGATTTAAAAAAAAAATTGTACAGACTTATAAGCGACTTATAATTCCCAAGAAAGTAATGACTGGGAAATCAAGTACTTGCTTCAAAGAACTATAGATACAGTATGGCCAAAGTTAGACATTACTTATGAACTTTATATGGCGATGCATGGTAATCAGTTTGTGTCCTATCACAGATCAATACAGGCACAGAAAGTCTTCCTTTTTCTTCTCAAAAACTTTCCATTTTTCAAAGACTAAAGTCGACAGCGAACAACCTACTACAACCGAAGCTCCACGTGTAAGAGTACAAGAAATGTCAAAATATTTTTTGAATTATTTATTTCATCAAAGAATTTTTTATTTTGAATGCCTTTTATTAGAGAATATACTCTCTTCAACCTCAATATACATAAATTACAGCCTTCTGATTTTCATCGCAATGGTTTTTAGTGAGTAATGATAACCATGCCAGTGATACCAGTTTACACCATCAGCATAGGACGCATGGTTTCCTTTAAGGTAGAGACCATTTGGGTTCGCATAGTGACAGTGTTTATACCAAAAACCTCCTTTGAATCTTTTCGAACAGTTGTTTCTGTCTCTGTCTCTTGTAACAAATGATTGACCATTAACATAAGTCATTGAATCTCCTGAAAATAAATGTATAAATTGTTCTTTATAAACTCCCAGGAAGATAAGCTTTGTATGAGTGTGTATGAGAGAGAGGCGTGTATGTGAGAGGGTGGGTATGTGTGTGTGAGAGAGGGTGTACGCAGGTATGAAAAGAACAGTGAATCCATTTAATTTACAACCTATATACATGAAAAGTGATTGGTAATTGAAGCCAAATATTTATATTCAAAAGTCCAAGCAAAATCCTTATTTGCTATTTCTTTTTCAAATTAGTGGTCTTTTCGTTTGTTTGTGTGTGTGTGTGTGAGGGTGTGTGTGTTTACATTTTTGACTTTTTTTTATAGAATTACTCGCCAGTTGAAAAAAGATAGTACATAGCATTTATACAGTAGATTAAGTTGTTAAATGAATAGTCAAAACTTTTTCAAAGGAAGTTGTTAATCTTAATTACTAGCTAACAGGTAGTTATTGTTGAGTTGATCTTTGTAATCTTTGATTATACTTGTATGTCTTCTTTCATTATTCCGTTAGAAAGACACAGAAACACAAGTAAAAACGCAAATTCCTTCTAATTTTTTTTTTACAAAAGTGATTGATATACATGTTGTAATAATGAGAAAGATAATTAAGATAAAAACAATGAAAAACAAAAGAGCAAATAAATAACAAAAATACTCAGAACAGAGGAAAACAAGGTGAAACACTAATACCCCCGTATGACAGCTTTTTGCTAAGGTTGGATATCGCAAGTCATCCTCCGAGTTCACGGGGTATGAAATGTTGCCCAAAATTAGACTTGATCCAATGAATATAATTGTGAAATATGAAAGATCAAGAACTTTATTTAAACGATAGGCCAAAGTTGTTATTATACAGATGTGGGCGAAAGTCAAAGGTCAAGGGATCAAGTCAAAGGTTCTCGGAAAAAGATTTTTCATAAGAAAAAAAAAACAAGTGAAAAATTAAAGCCCTAGCACTAAATCTTTATAAGTGGCTTAAGTTTTAAGTTTTTCTAAAGTAGGTAAAACTCCAAGGTCAAAGATCAATATTGTCTGAATCAAAAGAAAGGCTTTGTCACATGGGATACATGTGAAACATATGAAGTTCCTAGAACTAATTGTTTAAAAATGTTGTCCAAGGATGAAGTGGGTCATACACAAAAATAAAGGTAAAAAGTATTTATATCCATGGATATCTTGTCATAATGGATATATATATTTTAAGTATGAAAGCCCTATATGTAACACCAACTTTTCAAAAGCTGTGGACAAGGTTGAAGTTGGTTAAAATATTGCAAAATTGGATGAAACATTCAAGGTCAAGATGTTGATTAAAGTTTTTCTCACAAGGAATACATACTTGACAATTATGTGATCCATAGCTTTAACAAATGAATAGTTTTGGGTAATGTTTAAAATCTTGCAGACAAACGTACCAACAAACTTTTACAAACAAGCAGATAAACGGACAGACAAAAACTATAAATCCCGAATATGCAGTTGCGTGGACGTAAACATTGCTACAAAATGTGGCGTAATGAGAAATGGAGATTGTTTCTAACTTACCAGCGGTTCCATGATACCCGTCTACAGTTAGTTTGTATCCGCTCCTATTGTCACCAACCGAAAACACTCGATATTCTGCATACTTTCTCTTTCCAGCAAAATCTGACATATCAACTCTTAACTCGTACCATCCTTGTGATGTCAATTGATGAATTCTCTGAGTACCTAGGTGTAATGAAGTTTTTAAAGCGACATTGATGTGATAATTTAATCATTACAAAACATTAATTTATATGAAAAGTAATGTGAAACCCCCTTTTATTAAAAAAAAAAACAACCTCAAAATCTAAGGAATATATAGAAGACTGCAATATCAAAAAATCCTTCTTGATGTTACACTACTTTAATTGATGAAAATTATGTTTCTTGCCATCAGCAGTGTATTAAAACAATCAAAATTCTAAACAAGACAAATAAAAGCATTGTCACAAATGCATGTATTTAGATTAAATACCTAACCAATATTCTCCATTAATGTTTCCGAATCCGTACGTATAATCTTCCCAGTTGCGGCTGAAACTCACACTTCCATCCTTGCGTTTTTGGAAGGTCTTACAAAAAGAAAACATTGAAATCTAACCAAAAATATTATACGTGTACATAAAAAATTGTGCATTAAACTTATAATCCCTTATTTTCAACTGTACGAGACTTTCTAGTCTCAACAGAAAATATAACCTATCGAAACTAAAATAAAAACAAAAAGTTTCAACAATAGAACGTACGAAATGATTATTTCATGTGAGGCTGGCGATATTTTTGTTTAAGCAACTTTTTTGTCCATAATTTACTAAA
Source organism: Saccostrea glomerata (assembly GCA_003671525.1). Classification (NCBI taxonomy): domain Eukaryota; kingdom Metazoa; phylum Mollusca; class Bivalvia; order Ostreida; family Ostreidae; genus Saccostrea; species Saccostrea glomerata. The sequence goes on along the minus strand of PRKT01000060.1, from coordinate 452,950 downwards.
TGCACTAAATATCATCACTAACCTCTGACAGTGAAAAATATTATTGAATTTTTTCTGTAAATCATGCGTGTATTTATGATTACGTACTAGTGTCCCCTCCCCTGATAGATAGAAAGAAAATAATTATTTAGAAAAATAATAAATCTTTGTAATGTGGTTATGCAGGATAATATGTTTATACTCCGCTGCGTGGAATAAGGGATAAAGCAATCATCTGTGCTATATATTTTGTTTATTCGCTAAACTATATCTGGTCGTGAAGAATTTAACTTTTCAAACGTAAACTTCATTTACTTATGCAGCAATATACAAGATTAAATAACTAACCAATATTCTCCATTAATGCACCTGCATACGGGGGTTATATGTCTCAGTTGAAATGATACACAAGAGCATGTATTACGTTTGAACAAATTCTTAAATGGGGTAAATTATTGACGAACAAGTTGCTTAAAATATCGCCAGCCTCATATAAAATAATCATTTCGTACGTTCTATTGTCGAAACAATTCCCTTTCCAGCAAATACAACTTATCTTTTAGTCAAATGCTGACTGCTGTGTTTCAAATTAATTGTTTCGGTCGTCAAGGGATGCTCACTCCTCCATGGCATCTGATCCCACCTCTTAAGTTTTTGAGGTCCGTGTTTGCTCAGCTTCTATTTTGTATTATTTTATGGATTTTTTATCTTGAATACTGTTCGTTATATCGATATATTCCATTGTGGCTCCAAAAATTGAGAATGATGTTGAGATTGTCATCAATACTTTATTGGTGCAGGAAAGTGTATGAAAAGCGGATAAAAAATTAATACACTTTTTAAATAAAATTTTAAAATAAAATAATTACTGTCCATCCGCCTCCTCTAGTTTTCATATCACAGAAAACTCTGAATCCGCCTGTGCCTCTCGGGTAGATAGTGTACACACCATTGTCAATAGTTCCTGACCACAAAATATCTTGACAGTCTTGTGGCAGTAATGCTGAGAGGAATGCTAAAAAGCGTAAGTTTCGCAGAGGTCATTATAATAAAAATCTTTAACATTTCATTCTCTTCCACTGAAGATGTCACAATTACGTCTTTAACCAAGAGTGATTTCCCGAGAAACTTGTAATTACCTTACTGTTGTAAAATTTCCGTTTAGTTCAAGAAGAATCAAAATAACAGAGTATGCAAGTAAGGTATTGTTTCCATCTTATAAAGCCTAATCATTAATTTCGTAAATAATTTTTTTGTTATAAATGAAATAGTAAAAATGGTAACTTAATGATCTAAAGATCGTTGTGTGCATGTATTAAGTATTTTACTTACGTTTCTTTTTGTTTATTTTATTTGAAATTCCGAGGGCTGAAATTGCTGCAAAGAAACAAATGTGTCTTATCACCATTGTTGTCAATACAAGATTGAAAGTTTTGAGTGTTAAAACGCATTTTATAGACTGTGCTTAAATTTATTATATTAATCGATAGTAGGAAATGTGATCTTTGTTGTCTACTTTTAATGTACCATATTGTACATGCAAAATGAATGATAGTGTAATTTATATGATTGGCCTAAAACTCTACAAGTGACTCTAATGGTAAACTTTTATCCAGATTAATTAATCATAAGTGTGCTGATTTTTAGATATCACTAAAATATAGTTTTAAGAATACTGCAATGGTATATCTTAAGTTGATAAAAGATTGCTTCTAACTTAGCAGTTGTTGCCATTTTTTTTTTTTAGATCTTTACACCTTTAAATCTTTTTTAAAAATTACGTAGAAGAAAATTCTACCCGAATTATGAATCGTCATTTCTTACCTTCAACTTATGCTAAACTATCTTCTTTTAAAACATTTGAAATACAATTTAGGAAGAAAACAAAAGAGGATGAACATGAAAACCAATCTTCTTCATTCAAACTTCATTAATTTCATTTTTATAAACATTTAAAGCATACAATATATGTGAACATGATTGGAAATTTCAAGGAAAAATTAACAAAATGCAAAATTTGATTTAAAATAAATGAAATCAGTTTGAGTTTTTGAAACTAAGATATTTGAACTCATGTATTATATAATTAATACTCTTAAACTCAAAATCATGTTAAGAAATTTGAATTGTCACAAATGTTACACGGACCTTTGGGGTTATTAGATGCTTAATTATGTTGCAACCCAGTAACCAAGCTGGATAAATTAATACACTGATCTTTGTTTTTTTTATGTTTATAACGACATTTAATAATTTTTATTGCTATAATCTGTCACCCTTGTGTTTCAAGATGGAGCACCATTCAAATATACTTCAAAACTCGATGACGTCAAACATCTTGTGCGCCTGTAAATTCATGTGTCAAAAGGAACCCTTCACACCACATGCTTTCACAACTATAATCATTCTAAAAATTTCCTGACGTTCCCCTTTCAGTCCCTGATATTTTGTCTCTCACTTATATTCACCAATGAATCCCCCGCCGTTGTCCCTGATTATAATGTGTACACCCTGACGTCCCTGACGTTGTCCCTGTTAGCACTGTCCTTATTCCACCCTGATATCCCCTAGCATTCTCTGACGACACTGACATCCTACTGATGTCCCCTGACTATGTCTCTTAGTCCTATTATGTAGCAGTTATGAATTGTTTTTGGCAAGAAAAATGTAGCAGTAATGATCGTTCGAAATTCTGAAAAAATGTAGCGGTAATGAGTTGAAATTTTTGGCAAGGTAGCGGTAATGTTGACCTCCCCTTATTCCTATATAAGGGTTAAAAATACTTCAGTTTAGAAATGTCATGTTTAAATTAGTTAACTAAAACATTCGTGCTTGAAAAACCTTTAGTAAATCGTATACTCACAATGATTGTGTTGATTGTTTTCATTTGTTAGCATTTTAGATGTCTAAGAGTAAATAAAAGCCAATTGATATAAATAAACAAAAAACTATAGGGTGAATTCACCATGCATAGGATACCCTTGTACTTCAACAAGTTCTAGCGATATCGCTACCGACGGAATATTATCAAAATGGAGTTTAACATTTAGTTTGTGATTAAAATAACAATTTAGGACACAATTATATGTCGTTTATTAAGAAAATATCCCCCAAAATCGACTTTTTAGAAAAAACTGAAAATTCACCATGGATCGGACATTGTTCACCATGCATCGGACAGACGGTATGGAGACCGGAAAAACGTCATACCTTTATCACAGTGCTTTAAAATCCTTGATATGGATATATTTTCGTCTTTTATCTAAGAAATAACCCTAAACTTTAATTTAATCGACGATATTATTGCACAAATGTAGAACGATTCTCGAGACCTCACTCTGCTTTAAAAATGCTTTAAAATGCTTATAATGCCGTAATTCGTGCCTTTTTCTCATGGTTTATCATACTCTGGTTTGTAGAAATAAATTGAGTAAAATTCCAAACGTCATATATCGATAACTTGTATTTTGACTGAAAATATAGAGCTTTTAATTTCTTTTTCCGCAAAAAACAGCTGTCAGCTGGGTTCTGTATGAAAATGGTAGTGCTTACCTTTGCATCGAAAAGTGTCCGATGCATGGTTAATTTGTGTCCGATGTACGGTGAAAATAGCATACTAGTAAAAACCAGCTCTAATAAGAATTAAACAAACATTGAAGTGAAATTTAATTCTAATTTATGTAAAATTACCAATCCCTGACAAAATTCACCGAAGTCCGACTCGTTCCGTGGAAGTCGAATGTAAGAGAACGATAACTCTAAAAATTGCAAAATCATAAATTTCTGGTTATTCCCCTTTGATGATGCAAAATATGACGTAACTTCAAGGCCATTTGCGGGGTATTTTTATCACAACATGATAAACACAATCGATATCATTAAAAAATTTAAATCTTCGTCTTTATGACAGAAACAAATAAATACACAGAACTCTTAAGTTGAAAGAGAGTTTATTGCCTAAATTTGTCCGAAGCAAGGTATGTGTCCGATGCATGGTGAACTCACCCTAACGCTTAGTGAGACATAAAAGTGATGTTAATATAAAGATGACGGATAATACAAATGTATATACAATTACAGAGGGAAATGGTCGAATGAAAAATCTATTTGAAGTGGCTTTCGTAACAAATGATTGCCAACACTTACTTTGGTCGAAAAATGCTGTTACAACGCGAAATGTTATAACAACTCAATATAGTGGAATTATTGTATTTTGCAATATAACATTCGAAAACAACGCAAAATTGTAAACATACGATTATTGGATGATCACTTTTTGTTAATTGCATTTTGAATCTAGATCAAGACCAAATATTATAATGTACTTCTTCGTAGTTACATTTTGCATTATTTCATTTATGGTTTTAAGGACAACACAAATGTAATAAAACAAATAATGAATGCTATGGCTTGTTTTTAACACAAAATATTATAAACTTGATTTAAATCTTTATGTATAACTTATGGAAGTCCCACTTTACAAAATAATTAGGACTTTGACACTGATACATGTACCAACGTTACAGCTGTTTTGGACATAACTAAATCTAAACGTAGCTGTTTTGTAGTACATACAATGTACTTATAAAATATTAATATACAGTTAACGTTAATTATTGAGGGAGTTTGCAAGATTCCAGTTCCCCAAAAACAGGACTATTTCAGCCGATATATACTTGTCAAAATATCTAAGTCACCACTTCTATTTTTATAAAAAGTTAAAAACCTAGACATCAATTTACAAGCTGCTTACCAATTTGTCTTTAATTTGCAATACTGATCTGTCAAGGCTAAAAAATGTAATCGAATGTGTAATTACTCGACCGTGACCGTTTTTGTTAAAAGGCATGAAGTTTGAGTTCCATATGTTTTTCGGTGTATTCTTCATATTTTGTTTTTACTTCCATGTGTTCTCAATTTTCAATGTATAAGTACCACCCGAAAGACCTACAAAGCATACATGAATTTTTCATGATCATAAGAAAGCGCTAGATTTTTAACAAACACTACAAAATCATCTTTAAGTCTATCCGAAAAAAAATCAATGGAACCGGAACCGGAAGTGTCCTACCCTCGATGTCAAACAAGAGGAGAGGGGAATACATGTAATGAGACGTTATATAACTGTTGTCGGCAAGACACAGACACTTTCAGTAAGCCCTCTTGTTATCCTAATCTCAACGCCAACTAGAATGTATGAAAGAAGATAGACCGGAGTGTGAAATATCTATTCCAGCAGCAGAATCTAGCGGAACTAGAGGACGACCTAATCTCCACATGTAAAAGCATTCAATTAAAGATTTTTTTCCGAAAAAGTGTAAACTCTTTGAGTTGTCTTGCTTTGAATTCGTTTGAATAGAGGATAATGCAGTATTTAAAGTTTTGAATTTATAAATCTAGAGTGTCTTATGGTTTCTGCATATTGTGTTAAAGCGCTTCAATGAAATAAATTGAATTTAAAATATGTTTTGCTACTTTTTTATCCGGTAAACCTATTAAATTATACTGTTAAAAAATCAATATAATAGCGGTATCAAGCAAAAACCTGCTTGGGGACTTTTAAACTGTTTTATTATACCGATAAAAAAGTTAAAAAAAAAAAGAGAGAATTTCGAAAGAAAGGATGCTAACTTTTAGAGCATGAATTCGCTCATTTGAATAACACACGGGGATTAGTCCATTAACATATTATACTGATAAAAAAGTAATATCTAGAGAATAACATATAACTCGGAATTAGCTTCCAAAGCAGACATTAGCTCATATGACTAACGCACGTGGATAAGTGCATTCACGGTGATTTCAGGAAATTATTTACATTCTACTTCCTAATTTTTATTTAGGAACAAATCATTAGAGGTATGATAATTTAAATTGTTTGACATGTCTTTAACAAATCATTCTTATTCTACAGTTAAAGTATATCATTGAGGGAGTTAGCAAAATTCCAGTTCACCACACCAATTTATTGAAAAACTAGAGGATTACGGATAACCGCGAATTTATTTAGCATGACCAGCTTTCGAGGGAGGGATAAGCTAAAAAAGAAAAGAAAAACTTACGCACGTCGATTAGCGGATTCACAGTGATTGCTAGGGAATGGTTCATATATAATCACTTAATGTTATGTAGGGAAAAAACAGTAGAAGGTTAAATAAAATTATCTTATCTATAACATTCTAAATAACTTAAGATTAACCTTAGGTTCATTAAAAAGCTCTTGATATGCATGCTTGTTCAGTATGTGTACATATATGCATTGGCTAGCAAATTTGAAATGTTTTTATGAATGTCTAGCGAGGAGGGGCTTAGGTGGGGTGACAACTTCGTATGTTGATCAACATGCAAAAACAATCCACTTTACTATTGGAGGGAATATCAGGCAGACAGACACATACACACACACCCTCACCCTCACACACACCCTAACACACACACTGATTTTTTTTTCAGTCTGCAGTGCGCATGATTTGTAATGGAGTACGGAATCATTATTGTCAATAAACCCCCTGCGCAAGAATTTTTGCGAACTGTTTGGGAGAATTTCTCCGTTCAACTTTGGTAATTTATAATCATATCTAAAAATATTGGAAATGAAACCCGTACTTGATTTGGAATTCATTGTGAAGAGCATTGTATTGGTAAGACATAGATGTCTATGGAACGCAGTAGCTGCCTTATATGACTATTTTATGAGAAGATGGTGCTTCATTATATTATGCTGTGGTTATTTTATTTGAAGATGGTGCTCTATTATATTATGCTGTGGTTATTTTATATGAAGATGGTTCTCTATCATATTATGTTGTGGTTATCTTATATGAAGATGATACTTTATGTAATATATAAAGTACCTTTTAAGGTCAGACGACACGTTCCTCAAAAATATATAATTTTTCCTAAGAATTTGTCATTGAAGTATAGATACTTCAACAAGTTTCCTCACAAAAAATTAGAGTACCTTACCAGGCATTTGGCCAAGATACCATAGGGTCATATTTCTAATATTATATTTTCAAACATTTTGAAAACAATGTAGAAATCAGAAGAGAATGACAAATATGAATAATGTTTGATACAATACCAAGAGATACAAAACATATATTTGAGGAACGTGTCGTCTGACCTTAACGAGTGTATCTTCAGATATCAGACGAGGGGGTCTTTTATCTATTTTAGGGAAGGTATTCCTTCACTATGTTTACATGGCTTTGTATTTACTTTACCCCTAATTATTCGGTGTAAGGTCATGGGTCATTTATAAGAATTGTTTCTTCATGACCCTGGCGTGCTCTATCTTGATAGATCACGGTTGTTAGATCACAGTTAGCCATGATGTATAAAAAATAGAAACACAGCGATCTTCAAAGGAAAAACACCTAAACAATGATACAATATATTATGCTGTGGTCATTTTATATGAAGATAGAGCTTTATTATATTATGCTGTGGTCATTTTATATATAGATAGAGCTTTATTATATTATGCTGTGGTCATTTTATATGAAGATAGAGCTTTATTATATTATGCTGTGGTTATTTTATATGAAGATGGTGCTCTTTTATATTATGCTGTGGTTATTTTATATGAAGATGTTGCTCTATTATATTATGCTGAAGTCATTTTATATGAAGATGGTGCTTTATTATATTATGCTGTGGTTATTTTATATGAAGATGGTGCTTTATTGAACTCCCTATTGTGGCCCAACCCCTAGGGGTCATGATTAATATTTGACAATTTAAAATCTACTATACCCCAGGATGTTTGCACATAAGTTTAAGATTTTCTGACCCAGTGCTTCTTGAGAAGAAGATTTTAATGATTCCACCCTATTTTTATCTTTTCTTGATTAAGTCCTCTTGTGAGGGACTTTACAGTTTAACAATTTAAATTTCCTTTTACCCAAGGTTGCTTTGTACCAAGTTCACTATAATAAGTTGTTCTTAAGAAGAATTCAAAAATGTGAAAAGTTTACAGACGGACGGACGGACGTACGACGGACAACATGTGATCAGAAAAGCTTACTTGAGCCTTCCGGTGAATTAACAGTGAATTACTTTTATCACGAAGTTTTGTGTATATATAGAAAGATAAATGGATATTCATTGTTAATATTTCAGATGTACATGTAGCCTTTTTAAAATGCATTCCTATAACACTTACACCAGGTACATCAGAAATGAATACTAGTATTCAAACAATTTTAATACATAACTATTCCGACATCTCGACTTATAAAGTGATGATCGAACAACTTGATATTCTGAAATTCTGTGCGAACAGATTGTGTAATTCGAGATCTCAAATTAAAGTTGACTTTTTTGGTCCATGCCCGAAGGCATTTAATCTTAATAATAAGTACCAGTGGGGTGCATGTGAGTCATCAAATCTTGTCAATAGCTTTTCAAATAGTAGGCCAAATTTTCAGATATAAAAGATTTCCATCGTCACTGTTTGCCAAGATAAGAAAAAAAGCTTTTTTTTTTAAACAAATCAAGACAATTAAGTTGTCATTCAAAGAATATTTTCATTTACAGAATATCGGAATTACATGTACAAGTTTCCAATCAATAAAAAGTCAGTTTTCTCTATTCATGTAAATTTTCAAAACTTTTAATGAAGCACTTACACAAAGTTAAAATGAATCACATATTCAGAGCCGTTTCGGTCAGGTATTTCCACTGAAGTGCTTTACCTATTGATTAATATTATAAAGAGAAACGTTTTATTAGAATAAATTTTGAAATGGACTAGACTGAAAAAAAGGTAAGTAAATGATAAAATCTTTGGACAGTTGAAAATTTTGATAATTTAGTTTTTGAAAAAGAGTGTAAAGTACTCTACATACACTGTAAAGACAGTCAGAATCATTTGTGCTGTCCAATGCAAATATTGCGTATAAATAGAAATCTCCAAAAATTAATTTTTCGACGGATTATGAAAGATTTAAGAATAAAATAATGAAGTTTAAAGTGTTATTCAAATAATCAGAATAACCACTTCTATAAAAAAAAAAAAAAGATTACTTATCACAATTCTCCGTAAAATTTTATGGTTATGACAAACTAAAATGAAATATAAAACTGATATATTAAACATTATCTGTAGTAAAAAATTTGTATAAAAATTCAATTAATTATAAGAACCATTATCCAAGGTATGTTTTCTAATTATTACTTTCCGAACATTTCATGTACATATAGTAATACTTAAAAGAAATCTTTGGTATATAACGAATTTGCTAAATGAAGTTATACGAATTCGTTATACCCACAAAACAAATTACGGCAATGTAGCGTCCACAAGACTTTAATATGACTGATTTTTACTGAGATACAGCAATATCAAGTAAATTGTTTAAGTCTTTGAACACTCACGCTGCTATGACACTCGCAATGTATCTCCTTTTTTGATTTGTTTTATGGAACTTGAATGAAATACCTAATTTTTTCATCATATTTAAAACATAAACATGTTTTACATGTAATATTTGAGAATTTTTAAATCCTTTTTTGTTTAAAAGCTTAACCTACAGCGTTAGTAACCAACCAAACAACCGGTAACACAAAAGAAAATTTATATGCCTGTATAGTGTGTGCGTACAGTTCACTGTAGAATTCTCAAAACGGCAGTTGTGCGTTTGAGAGAAGTAAAATAACAAATCGTCGATTAAAACTTGCGTAAATATTTAAGGGACGGTTTTAAAGAAAATATCTTACATTATAAGCATAATATAATTATATATATAATAATATAAAATATGCATGAAAAAGTCAGAAAATAGCTTTTCACAGTTAATATTTTTTTTTGTTTTGTTTTACACGATTTGAATGAAGACTGATATGGAAATAACGAACAGTATTCAATCTAAAAGTCCATAAAACAATACAAAATAAGAGAAGAGCAAACACGGACCCCCGAAACATCAGAGGTGGGATCAGGTGCCATAGAGGAGTGATCATCCCCTGTCGACAGGTCACATCCGCCGTGTGCTCCTTGTCATGATCAGGAAATAACGGAAAAATCCGTCGTCAATTCAGTGTATAAATAATGGACTAACAATTAGTATGAAAAACGTCAGTCAGCATTTGAATCATTGATATATTGTATTTGCTGACAAGTTTATTGTATCGACCATTATAGAACTTACGAAATGATGACTTCAAACTAGACTGTTGATATTCTTGTTTCATCAACTTGCTTGTCAATAATTTACCTCGTTTTAGAAATTGTTCATACGTAGAGCATGCTCTTTCGTATCGAATCAACTGAGAGATATATATACTCCGTATGCAGATGATGAAGATATTTTGCTGCATAAGTAAGGGAAGTTGACGATAGAAAAGTTAAAGTCATCACGTTTATCATATAACTTGGTTGTTAGATTACCATTAGTGTCTAAAGAAGGATATGGAGATAACGAACAGTATTCAATCTCAAAGTCCATAATACAATACAAAATAAGAGCAGAGCAGACACGGACCCCAAGAACATCAGAGGTGGGATAAGGTGCCATGGAGGAATGAGCATCTTCTGCCGACCGGTCACACCCACCGTGTGCTCCTTGTCATGATCAGGAAATAACGGAAAAATCCGTGGTCAATTCAGTGTATAAATAATGGACTAACTATTGGTATGAAAAACGTCAGTCAGCATTTGACTCAATGATAAACTGTATTTGCTGACAAGGTCATTGTATCGACCATAGAACCTACGAAATGATGACTTTAAAGCCGCTTCATCCGAAACAGGCACATATTATCTTAAACAATAAAAATATGTCATTACATAGATAATATATAAAAATTAATTAAAAGATTGATTTATTAGTTTATTACAACAATCCTTACATGGAAAACATAGACCAAAAACCTTGTTGACAAACAGCAGTTCCTGACGGGAAGTTAAGATCTGTTTCGAAGTCACCTTTGAAAAAAATACTTTTATAGGTTATATCTAGTTATGAAGAGAATTCAAACCCGAGTATTTTTTTCCATTAGTAGAATCCTAAGTCATGATATATCTTTTAAAAATTAAGAAATTAAGAAGAATCCATAGTAATTTTCATATTAATATGCATATTTAGAGAATAAAGAAAAATCAGATATTTTTAAAGATTTTTTAGAAAGGGAGTTTAGTAACGAGGGCTAGAATATTGCCCGTGTACACTTTGTTGTGGAAAAAATGCTCGGGTTTGTTCTTCATGAGTTATAATTTTAATTTTTATTGTTTGCAGTGGTAGGCGAACATTACGCTTATTCTAAGTATTGTAACTTTGATACAAAATTAACATTATATTATGTAGGCTATGCCTGCTGCCAAATCTGTTTATGCAATTGTTACATTATAAAATATGTTGAAATCAAATCGAAGCATTATATTACATAATCTGCAACGTTATGGGTCTTAAAATGTGCTTTTAAAAAATAAAGGCTGAAATGACATTCACGTCGTCACTGTTAAAGTTCTGCAAGCAATACATGACGCTGAAGGAGGAAGGACGCATAATCACCTGAGTATTCCAGGCGCCCATATAGGTTTTTCAAAAATTAAAAAAAAATCGTTTAAAGAATATCAAAAGAAACATACCAGCAATTTAAACATGATTAAAAGAATTCATCTGCGCCGAAATATACAAAATATTTACCGTAATACAGCAACATTAACAGATATTGGGATCTGGGAAAAAAAAGTAATAATTCATCGACTAAACCAGCATGACATTTTACATGTCTTTCATGTATATGACTGAAAAGGAAATCCCTAGGTCAAAAATATTGAAAATATCGGAAACATGTGAAAATTTTGCGCTTTTCCAACAAATTTCTAATAGGATATTTGCCTCTGATATTCCACCATATTTACAATATATAACAAACCGTCGGTTCGTAAAAATAATGATTATTAAAATCAAGAGAAAAAGATGTATTCAAGAATTATTTTACATCTGTATCATGTGTTGATGATAGTGGGTCAGAAATACCAGTTGTATATATTAAAAGTACATGTAACAGTGAAGGTAGTACTGCATGCATTACTAACTGAGCAAGAAATAATTAATATTGAAACAATATATATATATATATATATATATATATATATATATATATATATATATATATATA